>JBAMYA010000006.1:13941348-13957265 GCA_037176975.1 Arrhamphus sclerolepis | reverse complement strand
TACGTACACACACACACATACACATGCATACATACATATACATACATATAAAACACAGCTACTGTGATCCTGTTATACTAAATTAGAGAACACATATAGCTGATGGCTGGATAAAGAGGTGGGTTTTGATTACCTATATAAAAACATGTGTTCAATCTAAGCTTTTCTTTTTTTTTTTGTTTAAAGAGAGAAAAAGTAACTGGTGAAGATAGGGAGTTCCACATCCTGCCACCAGGTGGTAGTCATGTCTTTACTGTGTACTCCTGGCAGTTTTTTCTCCAGCTGTGTGCAGCTGGCAGCATCAGTTCACGCTTTACTGGGGTTTATGCTGATGTAGAGCTGCAGCATCGCCTCAGAAATGGCCGATGAACTACAGGGCTCACTGGTTTTAAAAGTCAGCTCAAACGTTCAGTTTAGACTGACTTGCATACTAAATTTCATTCAAGTGTAAAGATAACATCAAACCACTTTTTCCAACCACTTATTACAACAGCATGGCGTCTACTTAAGGCCCCTAAACACGGCATGATGTCAGGATTATGCAGACAAAAGATCACCGTCATGAAACAAACATGGGATGTCTGTTGTCTTTTGTCAAATCTGTCCAACGTCCTACAATGTGAGCAGTTTGACGGTTGTTTGCTACCATAGACATCAATCATGCTTTTTGAAAATTAACTAAATCAATTCAGATCCTAATTTTAGAAATAATGCATTTGAAAAAGTGTTATGAATTGTCCTAATTGCTCGTTTCTGCAGTGTAATTAATGTACATTTATATGTGCAGCCCCAAACTTCTGCCCAGCAGGTCCAATATGGTAACACTAGTGAACAGTAAAGACTGTGGAGGGGTTTGTGGTCCAGAATCAGTTCTGCTTTATCCAGAACCGCGATGCTTCTGGAACGTTTATTGACATGAGATTTCCAGTCCTGAACTCTTTCAATGTCAACACCATCTAAATGCAAGCCAGCGCTGCTTTTGAAATGACCAAATAACAGTAACTGAGTTTTATTCACGTGATGATAGTTTATGTCAAACTGCAGTTCTGTCGTAAGCCTTTCCTGTAGCTCCACTATATTCCGACCAGAACAAAAAATAAATATTAGCGTCATCTGCAAATAATACTAATTCGCATTCTGTAGATACATTACAAGTGTCACTGATATAAAGAAACATGAAAGAAGCCGCTTTGAATTGGCCTGGTCAAAGATGACTCCTCTATTTTGTACTTTTTGGTGTGATTAGAATTGAATAAATGGTGGCAGTTAAATAGTTAAATATTTTTGTCCATCTGAAGTTGTCTTTGCCTCGAGGGCTTACTACAATCAGACGATTAGAAAACATCTGACTGACAGCAGGGTTCCAGGTTCACATTTTAGGTTTATTCCAGATGGCTTCACTCAGCTAATCTCTGAAGTTCTCGCTTGTTTTAGAGATTGTGTATCATTTGATGTTTTTTTTGTTTCTTTTTTGTTTTTAGGCCCAAAACAGACATGAATATGCAAATCAAGAACAGGTTATAAATATAGCTAGAAGTAGAGCAGCCACCCTGGGAAGACTCTCATAACTGACCCGGGGAGCATGAGGCTAATCCTCGTGCTGTTATTTCAGAGGAGGGATTAACTTGTGAAACATGCGTGTAAATGTGGACAGAAATCCGCGTCACAGATTTCACACCAGTTCAGTTTATGGAGAATGAGGTAAGGGTGTTACGGGGGCTAAAAAAGAAAAAAGGTGCGGGAGAGTCCAGAAGAAAAGTCAGTCCAGAAAGAGCGAGGAGGTGAGGATGAGACAGAATGGGAGGGCGTGGTCTCCTAATCTGGAACAATCCCATGAATCATCCTCAATCCTGGTGAGAGCCAGATTAATCTGCCGGTGTCAATACCTGAGACACAGAGGGAATATAAAGAGACACGGACAAGGAGCCCCAGAGTCAGTCTTACAAACAGAAAAGCTTTTCCTTCTTCTTCTTCTTCTTCTGCTTTTTTTTTTTTTTTTTTTTTACCTTCTGAAGGATCATTACTTCTCCAAGTTGACAAAACGGACAACAGAGAAGCATGGCGCTCCTGAGGTCAGGCTGGTTGTGGAGACAGAGTGAGTCAAATGTTCTTTGCTTGTTGTGGTTGGGAGTTTTGTTTTTATAGTACACCCCCCCACCCCCCACCCCCCATATAAAATGAAATCATAATTAATATCATTCAAACATCTGTATGGGAAAGTCTCCCTGAAGGAATTAAACTTGTGTTTGGTTCTGAAGGAATTCCCACTAAGTCCTGGGTCCTTTTGCTCTGAACATAATTTTATTTAATTGATCATCTTCAGGTCAACCAGTAGAAGCTTTTCTGGTGTCATAAAATGGTCAATAACCAGCTCACCAGTTTATTGGACTGCCTGGAGTATAAATTATTACCGTATACAGGATATTGCACGAGTGAGCAATAACATTTCTTCAACAGGGGGAATGAAACCAAACAGGAACTGACAAATCAAATCACAACTCCAGAGTTGGAATCTGTGATTTATACGTTTATTCATTTATTTAGCAAAAATGAGATGTTTGCGGCCACCTTTCAGAAACATTCTGATCATTCTGAAGTGAAAACAACCATGAGTGTTTGTTGCAGCGATTTACGTTTATTAATGTCATCGCTGTCAGAAGAAACTACTTTAAGCCTTTGACAAGACGCAAAAATTCAACTTACGTGATATAGTGAGTAACGTCCTGACAGAAAGAAAGAGCCCATTTTAATGTTGGGAGTGGACAGAAAGTGTAGAAAAAGGACCCCATCTTCAGTCCGCTCAAATCGACTGCTGATTATCACTCCAACTACCATCAACCGATGCAAACGGCCTCTGATCAGTACGGAGATATTTACGAGCAAACAACAGATGTTAGAAGCAGAGGCCATGAACCTCCTCCGTTTGTACATTTAGGCACCAATCACCAGTAGTCGACTTGTACGATTGAATAGAAAAACATTGCTCACTGTTAACCCAGAAAGACAAAAAAAGACATATTCCAGCCTTGTCAGAGGGCTGAAATAGCAATTTATTCTGATGAATGCTCAAACACTCAAAATCAATCACTAAACAATATACATTCAATTTCCAGTATTTGTCTTTAATCCTAATTTCATCACAAACCCATTACAGAATAAAATATCAGAGCCCAGCGACAGCTACCAGAACATGACTCCTCCAGCAGAACTGAGCTGAAGAAAACCTCAATATGTGTTTAATGTTCAAATTTATGAATAAATTATATACATATGCAATGTTTAAGGCTTCTCACCACCAGGTTTTGACTCTGACCATTAATATATATGCAGACAAATAAGTTCTGATCTTTGACTGCTTGACCTGACCTGCTGCCTAGAACAGATTCTTTTTTGTCATAGTAGTAAATCCCAAACAAAATAAACAAAATTTTCCAACCTTTGAAAAGAAAAGAAGAAAACAAAATTCCAAAAACGCAGGATATTAATAGATCTGACAGTAAATTGAGTCATTTCTTCTTAAAACTGAACACATGGAACGTCTCTGTGTCACCTTTTAAAACACAGTCAACTGAACTTCCTGTTCACTAACACTTATCTTATCATGAATTCAAAAAAAAAGCGACAATAATAATCATGATAAACAATCATTGTCAGCAGTAGGAGTTAAACTTAGAAGAGAAAAACCTGATTATGAACACTGAAACATTGATCCGTGATTTGAAACCATGACTGTTTTTGAGGTTTAAAGATTTGCCAACATGTGACAAAGTGCACAACTTTGTAATTACCTGAACATTTAAACACTTGGTTGTCATTATCAACCCCACCCCCACCCCCACCCTCCCTCCAATAGTGCCAATCGGAGCTTTTTCTAGAAGGCAGAACCTGTACCTGTTATGAAACTTTGTAACTTATAATCCAATTATTTGTCCTTGGCTGTCTCTTTAAGTGGCTTACCAGTGGTCATCGATGTGGATTTGTGTGGAAACAGACAATATCCTGAAGTAAAACAACAAAAGAAACACGCAACTGTTATTTAATTAACAATAAATAAAACCTTGTAGACCTTAAAGCCACTCTATGCAGCAATGCCACCTCTGACCACATGGGGGCAACGTAATTACACCCTAAACACTGCGTCAAAGCTACAGCACAGGTGTGAAGCATAAATCAGGTTTATCTTCTTGACATAAGACTAAATAAACTGCACCTCTAGTGGGACAAAGCGGTATTACGAGATGTGCGGACCAGCTACCATCTACTACATATGTTGTTTTTATCATGTGACCCGTGTCTGCTCTCCAGCTTCTGTCCTGAAACGCTGGAAGCTAAACTGGTGCGACCTGTGGGTGGATGGGAGTCTCTGCTTCTACCAGAGCGACAACAGACGAGAGCTGGAGCAGCGTATCAGCCTCAAGACGACGTGCATCGAGGTGCGCTCTGGCCTGGAGTGCGGAGGTACGGCATGGAGACATGAGCCCACCTTATCTACCATGAGGGCAATCTAGGCATCTTCATTTTACTCTACGTCTGCAGGTGTGACTCCACCAGAGAGTAATCCCAGGGAGAACCTCATCGTGATTCATCTCAGAGATGGTTCAACGCTCAACCTGTGTGCCAACAGCGAAGATGAGTCCCTGTAGGTACTCATGCATCACCTCTGTTCCCTCACAAGCATCCATCCTTCTCTCACTCCTCTTTGTTTCTCCTTCAGAGCATGGAAGCTGACTCTGCTCGACACGAGAAGAAACCCCGTGAGTCCTCCTAGCTGAAACTGAAACATGGTCAGTTAACTCTTTCCGTCACGTGACTGAAAGACGTTTGTTTTTTTCCTTACACAGGTGTTCACGTACGACCCGTACGATGACTCCTACCAGCAAGTCCCCCTCAACAGCCATCGCACCATCTACATCACACCTGGAGCAGGACCAGGTATGCTGTCATTGTACCTTTAACTGATTCATGTGGATCATGTGGATCTTCCTGGAACCAGCTGGTTTCCTGCGTTCCTTTAGCATAAAATGTAGTCTGAAATTCTGAATATGCAGGTCTCAGTACATTCTGACAACATGCAAACACTTAGAATTGCTTGTGTCATTATTAAACCTTCACAGTGCTGGAGGAAAAGTAAGTGAACCTTTGGAGTTGATGAAATAGACTGTATGAAGTGATCTGGACAAACCCTTCTGTGATGTCACCAGTACATTTCGAGGCTATGGAAGGACTCCGTCCAACCATGGGACCTTACATTTATGCAGATCAGATTTTCTTTGAATTCACACCTCAGTCTGACGACGATCTTCAGAATGAGTTTGTAGATTTCCTCTTCATGATGGTATATGGTCCAGACGTCCCAGTTCAGAGAAACTAGCCCAGATCACGATGCTCCCTTCACCATACCAGAGACTTTGGTACTAAAATCACTTTTCACTTTTCTTTTTCAAACCAAGACTTTATATCGTACAATCACAAATGTCAAATGTGTTTTCACTTAAAACTACAATTTTTCTGTTACATAAGCATACATAAGCTTTTTGCAACATTTTGACATAAAATTTGAATTATTTTTTTTCCTTATAACCTCAGAAATCTTTGTCTTTTTTTAAAAGTTATTTTTACACACTCATCTCCAGCGCTGTGAATGCAGAATGGACTTGTTCAGTAAAGACAAGAATAATAGAGACTTAATTTCTGAAAGGTATATAAAATGAAATGAAGTGAGCATTCAGAGCTTTTAAGATGAGCTGTGGTGGGTTTTGTTTTTTTTCTACTTCTGTAAAGGCTCCCTGAAGTGCTTCAACAGGAGTCGACTTGTGTGTAATTGATTTCAGTGGAAATAAGAGTGAAAGCAAGCAGCTGTTTATGGAGGACCGAGAGCGTGGCACACACAGCAAAGCAAACGAGCACCTGCAATGCCGCCAGTGCGTAAACCTGCGAGCGCGCTGCAGCGCGTGCAGGCGACAGACACAAGCGCAATCAGCCGGCGTCGGCTTTAAATTCATTTTCTCTTCTTGTTTCTGGCCTTGCTCTCTCTCTTCACCGTTTATCTCCACACACCTGCCCATAATCAGATTCAAATGTGGAGCGCCCGGCGCCGCTGTCACACATTACTTTAAGTCAATAATGCATAAAAAATCAAAAAAAACAAGCTGATGCAACCATTTCATGCATGCAGGGTAATACAACCACTACCAGCAGCAGCGATGCTGATGTTGTGTGTTTGAGGTACGTACTCCTCTGCAGATAACGTTGTTGAGTTACATTTAAAGCATGCAGGGCAACGGCCCCTGAGGACCTGAACTGGTGTACGCTGTAGCAGAGTTTTTAATATTTTGCAGGTTGGGATGTAGTTTTCACCAGGTGGAAACCATCCTAACCATTCCCAAGTGGTGCCGCGCATTAAGGCCAAACAACTAAACTTGCTGGAAAGATTTCTCCCTCCTGGGGAGATCTGTAGCCATGTTCAAAAAAAAAGAAAAAAAGAAAAGGTTTATGACCCTTTCAAGATTGATGTATGCCACTGCTTATGTCCTAGCCTCTTGGCACTGTGTGAACAAACACCTGAATGCTGGAGACCAGGAAACAGCCAAAACATCTGCTTTTATTAAGATCTGCAGATGAGCAGCACCTGGCCACGCCCGTATGATGTGATCACTTATTGTTGATGTTGTATTTTCCTGATTGACCCACAAAAATCAGATTATTTATTTTGCACATAACTGTTAATCTCATGCTGGTCCAGATTAGATGGGACACTGGTCATTACAGTTGTGCTCAATCTTATTTCATGTTATTTTCTGCACTGCTGCCAGACTTTTGTGGCTTCAACTCAGAGTCAGGAGAAGCAGAAATGTCAGAGTACTTTTCCAAACAGATGTTGAAGCTAAATGTGCCCCCTTTCTGCTTTAATCCAAGGAACCCACCAGGTGGTGGTCCAGAGGGACCCCTTTGATGACCTTGCAGGCAGCGTTGCTGTGGGAATACTGGCAGGCCTGGCAGCAGGGGCAGCCATGCGCTCGTTCCTCTGGATGCCTTTCTTCTTCTGCTGAGATGAATGACATCACCAACACAACCCCCCCCCCCCCAACCCTCCATGGAGAGGAAGTTGGACATCCAATGAGCACATGTAGAAATGCTTCATCGTCTTTGATACCATCTCCTTCAGCATGTGTCAGCAGCAGTTACTCTGCTTTTTCTTTTCCCTTCTGTGCAGTTTTTAATCTTAAACCAAAGGCCTGCTAAATATGTATGTTCTTTGTGCATGTATATATAGCATACAAGTATCCACGAGTGCTTGTAAAACAGGTCAGTTTTGTATCCAGTAGTCTTTTATGTGCTAGGTTTTACACGTTGGAAGCAGAAGAAGAGTGTAATCCGTTATGCACATCATCTTTTTCTAGAAAATAGACTGCTGGATTAAAACATAATTTGCCAATCTGATTTTAATTTACTTTTGTTTCTTTAGCGGGTGAAAATATGTTTCCCAGCCTTTATTTTGGTGACCTGCTCAGCCATCCTGAGGATAAAAATGCATTTCCCAGCCTTTATTTTGGTGACCTGCTCAGCCATCCTGAGGATAAAAATGCATTTCCCAGCCTTTATTTTGGTAACCTGCTCAGCCATCTTGATTCTGTCAGGACACAAACAGTCTGGTTCCTCTGGACGTGAATTTGACTTGACTCACAAAAATCGCAACCTTTATCATGAAACCGAGACTAAAATCTTCCTTTTTTTACTTTTCATAACAAATTTAAGTTTAATTTATTTATATTTATTTTATTACAATTTTTTGTCATAACAAAAATTCATTAATTTTTGTTATGACAAAAAGTAAATTTTACAAAAACGAGTAGATCAGGACTTTTTGACATAAACCAGCACTGCTTGGATGCTCGTGCATGAGTCGTGCTTTACAGCTCACCTCTGCCTCTGCCTTTGGATCAAAATGCCAGCAGCTCTGTTACCATGACAACCAAACACATGCCGATGAGCATCAAGGGAAGGAACTGGAGGACTCAAACAGTGGCTGGAAGAAAATTCTTTTCATATTTATCATATTTGTTGGTTTAAAATCCAAAACTACCTCTGCTGGATATCAACTTGTTTCAGACACAGGCAGCAAAAATCAAATAAACAAAGAAAAAGAAGCAGTTTTACATCATCTGAAGCCACCTAACATGTGGCTGTAAGTGCACTTAAAGACTAACCAGTTTAAACCAGTAAATACTGGTGTTTATTCACAGGAGGGAAATAAAAAAAGATTAGTTTTTGTTAAATAAACAGTGCAATGTCTCATACTGTAGTGCAGGGATGTCAAACGCCATTTCATCCTGGGCCACGTCATCGCCATGGTTACCATTAAAGGGACTCAGTTGTTAAAAAAAAAAGAAATTAATAAAAAAAAAAAAAAAAAAATCAAAAAACACATTTACTTTTTTGTAAAATAGCAAATTTTCCCATTGTATCTTTTTTTTAGTGAAAAAGTGATTTTTTTTGTCATAAAATAAATTGACACAACTTTTGTGTTTTAATTTTAAAAATTCTGGCCTTTGATTGTACAATCACAAATTTCACAAAATTTTGACTTCTTACCTTAAAATTACATTATTTTTTAATTGGAAAATATCAACTTTAAGTCATAAAACTTAAAAAAAAAAAAAAAAAAAAGTTCTGGTTCTAAGTTAATGATTGTCTCGGCACGCTCCTGCAGGCCAGAAAAAATGAAGCGGCGGGCCGGATTTGGCCCGTGGACCTTGAGTTTGACACCCCTGCTGTCGTGCATTCGATGTTGTTTTAACCTAATTGCAAAACCTGGTAACTGATGGGTGACTTTTAAACCTTAAACCTCAAAATAAAAAGAGTGTACCTTCTTTTCACATTATCTCAACTCTTGCATAGAAAAATGAGCCAGGTCCATACGCTGCTCTCCCTCAGCAGCTGGAATGATGGGCATTCATGACGAGTTCAATCCTCGACTCAGCAGCCTCTTTACGGCTCTGGATTCTGAATCTCACACTGGCTTATTTGGCAAACATGAACTCATCTTACTCCCAGACAGGTTTCCCAGCTGATTAAGGTGCAGCACATCGTCTCTATTAAAGTAGTGATCACCGTCAGCGATTAATCACAACCGCCTGCCCGCTGTTACTCCTCCTTCGCCTGCTTATCCGCCCTCACACCATTGTCTCCCAGCTTTCCCTCCGCCTGAAGTTTCCGGATCAGATCGAGCGGACCCTTCCCCATCAGAGCAGACGGGTGTCTGTAGGAGCCCCCCAGGCGGTCCCACAGAGTGAAGTACTGGCCGTAGTTGTAGTCGAAGAAGATGTGGTGGTCAGTGTGGTGGGCCGAGCCGTTGATGACGCTGGTCAAGGCGCTGGGGACGCGGTAGTCGCCGTCGTGGATGGAGATGGTCCAGATGTTGACAAAAACGTAAAGACCCAAGTAGAGCAGCTTGTGCAGGGGGAAGAGGAAGGGGTAGATGTGGTACGGGAGGCCCTGCATGAAGCCGTCGACCGGGTGGAAGGCGTGGCTGGCGAAGGGAGAGGGGATCTTCCATAAGTGGTGTGGTTTGTGATACAGCTGTGGGAGCGGGAAGGTCATTATTTCAAGCAATTTAGCAATTACGTCAGGTCATGACTAAAACAGTAAACATGTGAGAAGCCGTCAAAGCATTTTAAATAAAAGACTTTCTGAGTAAGTAACATACAGAATTCTGTAAAATAATTTCAACTTACTGTCCTAAAATTATGAAATTTTTTTTTTAATTAAGTTAATTTTACAGAAATCACAAGTTCAACGTTTTGTTGTAAAATCTTTTGCAAACGTTTGTTAAATCCTGACTTCCTGACATAAATCAGCTGCTCTCCACCTCAGTTATTCCACGTTTTGACATCAGCACCATTTCAAACGGGCAGTCGCGTTGAAGTCTTTGCACGCTCTCGCGGACCGAATGAAACAAAGTGCCTTGAGTGTCGCACGTGTGGTCCAGAGCAGAGCCAATCACAGATCACAGTCGGAATGAACTTAATTAACTTCTAACAGGAAGTTGCAGAAACCTGGTTGTTGAAGGGCGGCCTGTTATCTTTAATGGTCGATGTGTTACCAAATGCAGCTGATTAAAGCTGGTAGACCGAGGAACGGCCGTCCACCACTCAGCCACTCCCAGTTGATGGATGTACGAGCTTATTATGGTCTGTGCAAAAATCACAGAACAGCACTTTGCACCACTTTCATCTGCCTTGTTTTATTTTGTTTTATTTAGCAGCACCAGGTAAGATTGTGCTCTTTAGTGTCCCTCTGTGGTTGAAAAGTTACCACTGTAGTAAATACTGTTGCTAGGAGCAACGCACATGCACTTGTTGACCAGCTGATGAGAGAAGAACTCACAAATAAGTTCTCAGTGATGATGCATGTATAATAGCTTCATCATAGTCAGCATCTGGCTAATTTTGTAGACTTTGATTGGCAGCTGGGAGGCGTGTCTTTTTGAGTGTGGCTCACTCACCATCCTCCACATGAGGGCGATGCAGACACACCCAGGCTTTGGCAGAACTGGATTTGTCTTGTTCTAAGCTGAACTGCCATTAAAATATCTGCAGAAACTTCTAGAAACAAGTTCTGTCGTGCTGCTTTAAGTGCTGCTGTGATGATCGACAGGAGTCTTGTATCAAGCAAACTAGGACCATAGAGGGATGTGCAAAAATCAAAAACAGACAACTCACACCTCTGAGCGAATCAGAAACTGTAACCGGCCAAGAAAAAGGCAATCATGAAAGAATACCTTCTGTCGTAGCTGCACCCTCTTCCTGACTTCCAAACCTGCACTTGAATCGAGTCCCAGCTGCACTGACGTGTTTACACTCACCAGATGCTGACTGAACTGTTGCTAAGATACCGAGGCTTGATTGTAAATCCTCTGTCCATAAAGCGTCTGCTAAATGTAACGAAATTTCCTCGGTCCATGAAAAGGACTTCCACTAAAACGCTGCACAAGAAAAAACATCTCCTGATCTGGATGAAGGGTTTTTGGAGATCAGGTCATCTTCTTTCCAGCCGTAAAGGTGAGTTTATTAAAAACAAGCAGGTGCACGCACCTTGTAAATCAGCTTGTGGTGGAGGAAGCGGTGAATCCAGTAGATGCACATGTCCGTGAAGAACAGGAAGGAGATCATGCTCAGGAAGAGGCCTGGCCAGCCTGAGAGCACAGAGGGAGGTCGGCATCAAGAACCTGATGAACTCAAGGTTTTTCAGAAACGTGGTGGTCTCTCAGCTTACCCAGCGGGGAGTCGCTGACGTTGTCGTACAGTTGGCTGTATCCTCTGACTTCAGCGAAGAACAAGGCCACCGTGGGAATGCTGATCCAGGGCAGAGAGGTCATCGCATATTTGATTTCTCTCTGAACCTGATTCTAAGAGAGACAAGATGAATAAAATATTGAAATGTTTCAATAAAATATTTCATATTTATATTTCAACATATGCTGCAATAAGGAGACAGGCAGGTACAGAAATAAGGAGGGATTCAGGTAACAACACTTTAACGAAGTACGGTTGGATACGGTACAATAAACAGATGCCAGCGTTGATATCATTTATATTTTATATTTTGGATCAGTTCATCTGTGCTGTGGTTGCGATGTTGGTTGACATAAAGAATCTAAAATTCATTATAAGCCGAGACAGACTGGAGCCCAAGAATAAAACAAAACCAGCAATAAATCCCTTTTCTTTTCCAGTACCACAAACTTACCGCTCCCATTATGCCACCACAGGATATTTGTGAGCTCTCGACCACGACAGAATCCATCTTGCTCAGTACAGTGCTATCTTACGTCCTTTTCAGCTGCTCACTCATCGGGGTGTGAGCTTTAATTAACTGTCGATGCCAAAGCCGATTCAAAGACTACAACGTCTCAGCTGTCTTCATCACGTTTAACCCTCTCAGAGACGCTCTACAAGGATAGCCTGATCTGATTGGCTCTCCACGACTTTTGGACATAATTAATGAGCTTCAACAGAAGGTGACAACAGAGGATGGACCTGCTGTCAATCAAAAGGTCATCGGTTAGACTACCTAGTCTGCAGTTGAAGCTGTACATAAAATAACCACTGTGAAGCTCAAACTGCCAGCAGTGATTTCAGCAGGGAAAGAAAGTAAAAAAAAAACAACAAAAAGAAAAACAGACCAAGGCTGCATCCACAAAACGTCAAGTGTTGCTTTGTGTTGTATGTAGACACATTTTGTCAGGTTAACTCTTACATAGATCAGCCTCAAATTTCAGTTTGAAAATAACATAAACACGACACCTTTTGTCCTGGGACTTATCGACACTTCAGCACCAACTGGTCTGGGACCAGTTTACAATGCTCATCCCCAGTAAATTCAATTCAATTCAATTCAATTTATTTATATAGCGCCTATTTACGACAAGTCATCTCTAGGCGCTAAATGTAACAGATTTTAGGAATGACCTGTCCATTTTAAGCCAGTTAATTCTCTCTTTCATTATTCTGGCATTTAGTAGATTTTAAACATTTTGGTAATCTAACGATCTAAAACAGGAAAAGTTTTGTCAGATTTAATATCAGACAGTGAGAGAACAAAGGTTTTGTGTCTTTTTCTAAAGTGTACATAAACTTCTGGGTTCAGCTGCATGTACAGTATTATAAACTGTATTTTTATAAACTGGCAGATGTTCTTGATCCTCATGCACACAAAGTTCAATAGTTTGCAGACTTTAGCAGGTCCAGTGTTCACCTCACTCACCTGATCGTCACGTCAACCATAAAAACACAACATCTGCTTCGTACCTCTAGGAAGTGCGGGTGTTTCATCAGACTGTGGTCAAAGACGAAGTAGTAGCTGAGGGCTCCCAGGCCCAGGTACAGGACCGCTGCCCCGAGGTTGGTCACCACCAGGAGGCTCAGGATCTGCCGCAGGGCCCCGTCCTCAGGCCACGAAGCAGGGTACACGTAAGGAGTGAAGACGTAGTAGTCAGCGACGTTCAGCACGAGGTCCATGTCTGGATCTGGAGAAGGGAGAGACACAGAAACTAATCAGTCATAGCTTTCACTGCTGGTGTTTTATAACATCATATGCAGAGCAGCAGTCACTACTTTTGTTGGCACTGCCTGATGACACTGTTTGTTTGTTTGTTTTTAGTAGCAGTTTTTAATAGTTAATCCATAAAAAATCTTGTTAGTTTTCCTTTAGAAAGTAGGTCAGATGTTTTCAGTGACAAACTTTAGACTGACTGATTTCAACAATACATTGACACATGCGAATATTTAATCAGAAAGGTTTTTAAATTCACTCCTGTCATCTAAATCTGAAAATATACAAATATATAAAAAATCCAGATGTGACGTTATCGAGCACTGAAAGTAAAAACAACAGGAAATCTAATACTGACGAACCACAAATGCAGCAGCAAAGTTCGATTAGAGCAGATTCAGTAACTGTGTTACCACAGTAACGGCATAAATGTGTTATTTGGTTGATTTCGTTTAAAACGTACCTTCTCCAGGTTCCTCTTCTCCTGGAACAGCGGTGAGAGGTGTGTGCTAACAAACTAAAGACAGACGAGCGACCAATTAGCACTGAGCTACATGTTACGTCCTCGGAAAACAGTCCAATCAGCGACGGGCTTCTCCTCACGGCAGCTTTGTTGTGATTTTTGATTGGCCGACAGGAGGATCTGGTCATGGCGTTACAAATACGGAGGTTTCACGGTATCACCAACCGAAAATGGATTTTGACCCTTGTCTTAAAGGTACTTTTGTACTGGAACCAGCAACTAAACAGACCGTACAGAAACCAGAACGTATTATTGCATTATTATTTATTACCTATTATTATCAGCAGTAGTATTATTAGTATCTATTTTTATTATTATTATTATTATTATTATTATTGTTTTAAACAAACGTACAGTTCTGTTGAGGGGAGTCAAGTGACAGTTTTCCCAATTTATTTTTCTTAAATATGTGGGGTTTTTTTCTACTACTGGGACCAGTAACTAAATGGACAGATGCTGGCATAGAAACCAAAACTTATTATCATTAATATTATTGTTGTTGTTTGTCTTTGTATTGTCTTTTTATTTATTTATTTTTACAAATGTTCAGTTCTGTTGGGAGGAGTCAAGTGACAGTTATGGACTGATTCCCTCATGATGATATTCAAACTGAGGTCATCTGTAGGCAACTGGTTGAGGACTTGGACTGGTGACTGGAGGGTCGCCGATTCGATCCCCAACCAGTACCAATGATGTGGGGATGTGAGGGAGAGCCCGAACAGTGTTTTCCTACGTCCACACCCACAGATGAGGTGCCCCTGAGCAAGGCATGTGAAACCCCTGACTGCTTCCCGGGCACTGCACTGCAGCAACCCACTGGTCCGGGTGTCGTACTGTAGTACCCTGGATGGGCTGAATGCAGAAGAATTTCCCCCTGTGGGAACAAAAAAGTATATAAAATACAAATAAACTGGGCTTTTGTTATGAACTATAAATTTATATCCAAGTTCAAATTCTTAAACTTTCAAAAACCAAACTTTCATAAAAGAAAACTTAAAAACTAAAATCTGTCTTAAAATGAAATCTATATTTTTTATGAAAAAATACAATATTGTAACATACAGTAAGTAGCCTGTATCCTGCATGGCTGCATAATAAACCTTCTGCAAATGAATAAAATAAATGATATAGTCAGTGCTGCCATTAGAAAAATGGAAGCTCAGACAAACAACCACATATAACTTTCCTGACCATGTTCAGGAGATTGCAGATCCTGTTTTAGCAGCAATAACCTTTTCTTGACACAATTTTGACCCATTCTTCTTTGTAATATGGCCTCAGTTCATTAACAGTTTTGGGCATTTGATTATACGTAGCCCTGTTGAGGTCTATCAGCACATCATTTTATATAACTTCCATAACTCTTAATTATTATTATTTCTTGGTGTTTTTTTAAAGAAATCCATTTTGATGTAGATTTGCTGGAATGCTTGGATCAATGTCCTTTTGCATGAGTCATTTTTGACTCAGCTTCAGATGATTCCAGAACATGTTGGTATGCAGCTGACTTCATCTTTGACTCGGTGACTGCAGGCACTTCTACATTATGACCAAGCACACACACACACACACACACACACACAACTGGTGTTGTCTCCTTTGAATTACAAATGTATCTTTATTCACATTCATCTGTTTAGGCTAAATTTATTTTTACAAACATGCCAAAAGTGTAGATGGAAAGATTAAACAGAATTGTATTATGTTCTCTCCATGCGACCTCACAGAAAGCACGGATTACCACAACAATGACCAGTGAAGCCTTTAAGGTCTGAGATGCAACTTTCTTTTTCTTTTTGAATTTCCAAGCATTTCCCAGTCTGACCTTGGGTAGATTTGCTGGGACACGCGACTGCTCTGAAGGCTTTTTCTGCTTGGATAACCCACAAGTAGCATTTTTATCCCTTTACATATTCATGTGCAGCTAAAAGTGCTCATCTAAGGTCATTGTTTATATCTTTCTTGCCTGGCATTGTGTTAACACACCTGAATGCTCCAAAACTGTTTTATTTATTTATTTATTTTTCTGTTAATAACGTCTACAAACCTGCTGATGAATATTTCATCAACAGTTAATAATTAGCAAGAATTTATCCCTTCAAAAGCTAAGTGATATACAAACTCAGTGTGTTCATTCAAAAAGGTCTCCAAACAATAGTCTCCAGGTGCCAGTCCAAAAAAGGACTCACTGTAAGTTTTAGAACTCATAATAATAATTATATAACTATAATAACTATCATTTTTATATATTTATATCATTTGTGCTATCTATCTGTCTATCTATCTATCTATCTATCTATCTATCTATCTATCTATCTATCTATCTATCTATCTATCTATC
>JBAMYA010000006.1:13917704-13931899 GCA_037176975.1 Arrhamphus sclerolepis | reverse complement strand
CAGATGTAAATTATAACAGTGAAGTTTCTCTTTATAGATTTCATAATGAACTTGAAGATTTGTTTTTCTCCATCTGCACTCAGCTTTCTGAGTCTCTTTTTTCATTTCTCACTAGTGTGGAGTTTCTCCATGGAGACTTTTTCCTTTCAGAGATAATTTTCACTTTGGTGGGAGAAATAGCATCCATAACATTTAACATTTTAGCACTGAAACTATCAACAAGGTCGTTGACTGAATCCCCAGACAGGGAAGGTTTAGTAGACCTAACAGAAGACCTGGTTAAAGATTTCTCTGCTATTTTCAGTTATACACTGTTTTGTTATCACCTCTCTGGAAACGTTTGTGTGCACTGAAATTGTTCTCTGAAAGAAAACACAGGAATGATCAGACAGGCCCACATCAGACACTGTAACGTTGGAAATACTCAGTCCTTCAGATATCAGTAAGTCCAAAATGTGTCCCCTAATGTGTGTTGACTCTGTTGCATGCTGAGTCAGTCCAAAGTTGTCTAGACTGTTATTCAGGTCTTTGGTCCCTTTGCCCTGAGAGTTGTCAACATG
Source organism: Arrhamphus sclerolepis (assembly GCA_037176975.1). Taxonomy (NCBI): domain Eukaryota; kingdom Metazoa; phylum Chordata; class Actinopteri; order Beloniformes; family Hemiramphidae; genus Arrhamphus; species Arrhamphus sclerolepis. Next base: position 13,931,339 of record JBAMYA010000006.1, on the reverse strand, counting down.
GATGTTAAAATCACCAACAATAATTACACAGTCAAAGTCAACCCAGATCGTAGACAGCAGTTCACTGAAATCATCAAAAAAGTCTGTACAGTATTTGGGGGGACTAGCAGAGTCCACAATACTCCAGACGCTGCACCAATCTGCCTGTCAATCTCAAACAAGATCAAGTCGGAGAACCATGGTCTCAGATTTCAGGTGTTGATTGTTAAACCCGATGCGTCGTAGTCGACTGCGAACCTCACCAGTGCTAGCTAAAGATCACAGCTCGATGAAGCTGACAGGACAACATCATCTGCAAAAAGGACTGGTTATGTCATGAAGGGTCAAACGACTCTAGTTATATAGTCATGACAAAACAGGCAGTTGTTAGCAGCAGAGGCCATGAACTCTTTTGCATTTGTTGACAGTAGGAGTAGTTTGCATCAGCAATCAGCTTGTACAGAATCAGAACAAGGTGGTAGAACCAGGACAGCAGTTCCTGCACAAACAGTCCTTTTTAAACACACATACAAAGTTAAAATGACCATGGTTTGGATGTATCCACACTATCACTTAAGTGGAGAGACATTTTTTGTTTTGTCTCATTAGAGGTTTAAAATACTGGCATTGGGGGAGTGACTCTGGGTCACCAGAAATCACTGTTTAGCCTCGTGGAGGTGTAGTGGGACAAACTAAATGAAAAATCAACAAAGGGAGGTTCCTACCTGAAGACTCAGAGATATGTCAGTTATCACTGCTCACAGGGTAGTTTATGGTCCTACTGGCTTTTACTGAGTGTTGGTTTGTTATTGGGAGCACATATTTCTGCACACAGAACATAACAGTAGTAGAGTGGTGTAGTTTAGGTCCAAGGGGTCACCATGCCCCACCTGCACACTGGACATAACAACTTAGTGTAGAGAGTTTATGATGTCAAGATCTTTTACTGAGGAGCACAAGTTTCATGTGTTTACATTAAATTAACTCTAGAATTTCCTTTAATTGAACACTAAGTGACTTCTGGGGCCTGTACTACAAAGCAGGTTTAATGACTCATCATTGTAACTTTGAGAGTATCTTGATCATGTGAGGAGTAATTTCCCGACTAACCCGTACTACGAAAGGCGGACAGGTTTAGATCAAGGTATGCTGCCGTGGCAATTTAAGCCACATCTCAAACCTGGTTCGAGCAGGTTATGTTCTTGGTTAACTTGAGATTTCAGCTTAACTACACCCCTTATAAGTACCGTCTGTCCACCAACAACGTCTCCCAAGACAATGCCGGTGTACCTGGATGATCCGTGTCATTTGGAACAAAGATTGTGAGGGCCTCTCTTCGCAGGGCGAGGGCCTTTAGCTGTGGTTGGTAACTGGCTTTTGGCCCGCCCACCCAATGACACTTACAAAAGAAAACTGATTTTAAAAAAGAATACATACATAGGTCCTATATATGCAAAAATGAGATTTCAGAACATTTATTCAGTTCACAAACATTTGTTCAAATGAACTGACACAATTTGATAAAATAAAACAAAGCAGCATCTGCTTGACATTGGATGCACACTGGAAAAGGAGGAAAAAAGAAAAGTTGCTCTCTGTGTGCAACTGCAACAGACATAGTGCAAAATCAGTTTTACTGAATTAAAACTAATAACAAACTTGGCTCAAACATTGAATAAATAATATAAAAGCCGAAAATTCTTCTTGACTTTGGACGCACACAATCTGGTGTGCGTCTAAATATGTGCTGCACTCCTGAAATTACAGAGCAAAAAAAGCAAAAAGTTAATTACTATTTACATAAAATCAAGTAGCAATATGACTGTTAAAAACTTAAAAGGACGCTCATTGAATGGGGAAACTGGCATCTACAACATCTGCAACATGGATGCCACTTTAATCCGCAAGCAGTTCTCCAGGAATTTTGTGCATCAGGCAGTCAAAGAAATTAAAGAAAAGCTTAACTCACAAGTATATGTAGAGGGAAACATACTCATCACATAAAAGGCGAGTTTCTTAATCATCCACCTGACCTCTTCTGAGCATGAGATCCAGAGATCTTCCATGGACTGAGTGCATCACTGACCAGGGAGCTTGTTTGAAAATCAATAACCTTAAGCTGAAATGGAGCCTCATCCAAGAAGGGGATAGTTCTACCGCCAGAATCTACTGACGTACCAGGACGATATTCTCAGTGACAGATATAGATTCTCAGTGGAGGGAATTGTTATCTTTGTCAGCTGGTCGGGCCAGAAGTCTACAATATCACCCGACGTAGCAATGCCCTTACGATCGAGCACATAATGTGTCTTGCACTGAGATATTTTGCCAGTGGACAATTTATGTATCCATCGGTGATGCAGAACATCTGAGCTAGAATACTGTATGTCGGCTGATTTGCAACGTGGTACTTGGTCTATTTAACCTGTTGGATGCATTTGTCGTTTTCTAGCCATTTAACCGCAATTCAAATCAAAGAAGGGTTTTATACAATCATGGGTGAGTACTAATCAAAATAGGTCTAATGCATTTCCATAAATTAGGCGAAGTGAGGATAATAATTTTGTCCCAAGTTGGGTGTCCCAAGAGTAATAGGAGCCATTGGCTGCACTCAAATTCCAGTCATTTCAGACATTCCACAGGTTAGTAATCATCTGTAACACAGATTTAAAGAACATATCAAGAAAAAACAAAACAAAACTGTACTTAAGCATTTACCCAATCAGCAATTTGTTGCCAACAAGCCTGCCTTGCTTTGTTGATGTGTTTGATTTCCCTCTTAAAGTTGATTTCAATTCCTCAGAGCTCCGCATTATGATTCATTCTTCTTTCTTAAAGTAAGGTGATTGCGCCATCACTGAATACGGTAACATGCATGGCAGCATGCACTTTTATGTGAATGCACACAAACTTCAATTAAGTTAACGCAGGTTCAACAAATCAACCAGATCAGCGTTGTAGTACCAACAAACACCACTTTTGCAAGCCCAGTTTTGTCAACCCCAGTTTAGAGAGTTAACCCATGGTTACATCTGAGTAAGTTAACCCGGCTTCGTAGTACAGGCCCCTGGAACTTGCTTACTGAATATCATCGGATTTCTTCTTCTCATCGCACGTTTCACAATTTGACACTCGGTTGTCAAGTTTGTTCTCTGCTGCAACACCTGATTTCCCCATTTATTCGATTGTTTTGATAAGCACTGCCTTTCTGTGTGTGTTTCTGAGGTCCATTAGCTTAGCATCGCTGCTAACTCTGCACTGGCTTGTGTGTCACTGGCTGATAGTCTCTCTGTTTGTTGCTGTGCGTTTGCTGGCTCAGTTGGAAAGTTCTTCCTGGTAAAAAAAGAGTCCTTCCTCTCCGCTGTCACCTCATACTTGATCAAGAGGAGGAATCATACCACAGTGAAGTTCTGCGGGGTTCCTTTGCTAGGCTGCTTTTAATGCAGCATGAAATTTAAATTTAACCTTAATTGGAAGGAGTCAGATTAAAACTGAAGTAGCTATAATTGGATTCATTTGGACAGTATTTTATGGCACTAAACTTGTATCCTTTCTGTGTTGAGTGCCTTGAAATGATTTTTGCTGTGAATTTACGCAATAGAAATGAACTGAATTGAACTAAATTGTATTTATTTTGCAGGTAAGCAACTTTATAGGTTCTGGTTACTTTGAGTTAAATGACAGCTGAAATAAAGAAATAAACACAATACAAAGAAAGCACAAAACTGTGGCTGATTTTTTGACAGCACAAAGAAGCAGCAATAATTAAAGAGAGGCGACCTGAGTGCTTTTCAGAACTTCACTCTATTTCCTCTGGAAGCCAGTTGCCTCAGATGCCATTTGGGAGGCTGCCAAACTCGGTGGGGATAATTGAAAAATTTAGGACCTGTTGGAGTCCCTGAACAATTTAGAATTACTGTCCGCACACCAAACGCTCCTGCTGAGTCTCAAGCAGTCACTATGTCACACAAAAAAAGCAATAAGATGAAAGCTTATTGATTCCTAATGTTGGGAAGTGGTTTGTTGTAACAGCTGCAGTAATATGATAGAGCAGGAAAGGAAATAAATATGAAAGCTACCACAAGAAATGGTAACAGCAGCACAAACATGAATGCTTCACGTAAAGAGAATCTGTGAATTGGAACAACTCGCCCTAATGAAGGCCGAATTGAAATGAAATTATTGTTCAGTTGGACAGATGTAAGACACTGTAAAGATGGACTGGTGTACAGACAAATAAAGAAATGCTTGGCTGATGAACGGATCGATTTTCAGATAACAGTTGGCTTTAATCTTGTGTGCTTCAAGAGGGATGAAGGTGGAGGGGACGTTTTTCAGCCACTATCACCTTCACCATCAGATTAGAATGAAAGAAGCAACAACAACAACAACCAGATAGCAAACATTTTGATTTTGGCCGTGATTTTTCTTATCAGGACTGTTCACTGAGTGAGGCTGGCCAGTCTAAGCTGCCCTTCTTGAACTAACGCTGGTGCTTGTGGCGCAGCTCCAGGGATGCCGTTGTCAATCAGTCTGCATATCTGAAGGAACTGTAGGACAGTGAATCCCTAATGACGTCTGGTAAACCCAGCTGCAGATGTGGCTGCCTGGAGGTTTTAATTTAAGGGCGATCTGACAACTATTGGATGGATTCTCATAAATTCTCTTCCAGAATTTCTCCTCTGATTTACATTAAATTTACATTTATTTCCAAGATTAAAAATAAATAAATTAAATAATGATGGCTATTGTGTTAGAGCAAAAAAAAAGTTGCCTGCTAGAATTAGAGGTTCTTGAAATCCATCTCCATTAATCTGAGAAGAACCTGGGAGGAGAAAGCATAACTTTATGTCACAACTTAATAGAAGCACAGTCTGTTATAGATGACTTTTATCAACATTTCATGCTTCGAATCAAAAGTGGAATAGAAATGGAACTAAACGCAAGGATTTCCTTTGTGAAAAAAGTATACTTAACCATGTTATTAATATACTTAAAAGGTTCAAAGACTAATAAAAGTATATTTCAAAACTACTGCATTCTAAATAATTGTATTTTAAGTAGACTTTTATGTGCTACCGGCGAAGTATATTCTAAATTATAACATTTGTAACACTGCAGTGAAACACATTTCATGAGTGTATTCAAAAAGACATGAAAGTATATTCCAGATTTAATATATTTTAAATTCTGTGCATTTAAACTGTATTTTTATGCATTTACCTAAAAGTATATTGAACATAAATTTTCAGTTAAGCATATTGAAGTAGAATTTAATTGTATCTATTTTGTACTAAATATCCATCTTAAAACTACAAAGGTGTATCTAATAGTATACTACAAGTGTGCTGAATTTGGAAACCTTAAATGTATTTTATTAAAGTGCCTTAATTTAGCATACTTAAGGATTATTTTATTTATTTATTTATTTTTTATGTATTTCAAAGCTAAATAGTAAACTATAAATTAGTTGAATTAATATAGTTAAATGTCTTTTTTAGTTCAACTTAAGTGTCCCAATTTAACATATTGAAGTAGCATTTAATAAGCAATAAAATGGTATTATAATTCAATTCTAATAGATTGATTAAGATGTTCCAAAATAATACATTTAAGTGTGATTATACTTTCTTTTTCTACAAGGGTTGCTGAACAAAGGAAACGTTGGAGAACAGACGGAGGTAATGAATCGTTATCACCTGCTGATGATTCTCATTACAGCTGATGACTCATAGTCATGTGCAAAAGACTGTAGCCCCTTTTTAATAAACAAAGACAAAAATAATCAAGAAATTACTTGGGACAGTTTCCTTTCATTTCCTGTCAGACCTCATCAGTCTCTGGTGACATTGTGTTCGATCATTCTGCTGTACAACTTTGTTCTTCGTTGAGTTTTGGACATTTCCTTAATCACGGCTCTCTTCAGGTCCTAAAAGAGCATTTTAATTGGACAGAAGTCTGAACTTTGACTAGTTGATTCCAAAACTTTGAGTCTTTTAATTTTGAGCCGTATCTGTCTAAGAGATGGACTCGCATTCGCTCAGTGATTGTTTCACTGAAGGTGACCAGCTCTCGTGGCTGCAAAACCATCCCAAATCATTACCTTTCCACCACCCTGCTTTACGTGGACTACGAGGTGTTTTTGCCGAAATTCTAGGATTTTCTCCAAACGTGGCACTGAGCATTAAGGCCAAACAACTCCACTTTCGTCATTAGGGCATCGCTTCAGTAGCCTTGTGGTTTGTTCAGATGCAGTTTTTCAGCTCTGCTCTGTGTTGTTTTTAGATCAGAGAGGCTTTACAGATTGAAGTGCGGCAACAACTGCATCTCCAAGACCATTGCCTAAGTTTTTCCCTGTTGGCATTGTGGTAACAAATACCTGAATGCTCCAGAATGCTAAAAATTCCAACACATCTGGTTTTATGGAAGTGTGTACACCGGCTGATGATCGATTCATCAAGGGATGATGATGAACAGGTCCTGGCTGCAGTTTACTCTCTTTAATCTATAAAAAGCTATATAGCTATATAAATAAATTGAATTGAATTGAAATTAATCACATGGAATCAGTCAGGAGGTATTTTTTATTGCCCACCTGGTTCTTTTTCTTTTTGACTCTATTTTTGTCAAGTCATGGCAATTGAAAATACTAGCTTATGTTGTCTGTTTGAGGTTGTATTTTCCTTATACTCCACCATGTGCTAAAGAGTCCTTAACAAAACACTGAACCTCACCTTTCCCCCATCCCCCATCCTCCATCTCCACCCCAGCCTTCAAGGAGCCAGTGCTCCCATAGAGCCAGTCCCAATAAGTCCCAGTAAAAATGTGGAGGGTTGTGTCTGGAAGGATATCTGACCTGGCTTAGATGAATAGATATAGTGCTTGAAAATTTGAATTTGCTCAGCAGGTCCATCTAGCCACCATCTATTTAAGCTAATTAATTATGCCCAAAAGTCTTGGGGAGCCAATCAGATCTGTCTATCCTTGTAGACAGTCTCTGAGAGAGCTTAATGCCACGTGAGAGCTAAAATGTTGTACTCTGGATGGTTTGAATAGTTAATTAAAGTCTTGGACATCTGTGGCAGTCTCTTAAGGACTGTGGTGGATGAAATCCATCTAATTTACACGTGGTACGAGACATCTGGTAAAGGAAGCTACTCAAGAAGTAATCTGAACATGTTTATGAATATCTGTCTTACGTTAGCTGACCGAACAAACTGTTACGTTTTTCAAAGATATTGTTTAGGTTTGAGCACACCAATTATTCTCAAATTGTGTTGCAAAAACACAAAAATTGTTGGATTCTATTTTCGTTACATTGGCGTCTCTCCATTGAACTCTTCTCCACAACACTTTCCCATTGACTAAGCTGCGATAACCAACTGCATGCAGAGGCAGTCTGAGAAGCAACCGTTGGTCCCGCCTCCTGGATGAAGAGGCCATTTGACTCTTTTGCAGACCCTACATCTGTCCAGATGTGGCTCTGATCTGCCAGGATACATGGGTACATGTCACAGACTTTTATTAAAACCCCATAAAACTGTGTCAGTTTTTGAAAACGGGGTGTCATTTTTTAAATTTACATGTTTCTGATTCCACTGTACAAGAATCCATCCATCCATCTTCTTTAGTGATGTGTACAGGTTATTTCTGGATAAAATCATTCATCAGACACCTCACACTGGACCAGTGCATCACATACTATATGATACATGACCGGGTTATTGACAGTCCAGTCTCCTGAGACTTTCCAGGACTTCATGTATTTCCTTTGACCGAGGAAGGACACCAAAACAGACAGACTGCACATAAGACTGCTGACAGCCTCATGAGCGAGTATTATCTGAAACCGACAGCATGGTCTCGCTGCTGTGAAGCAGCGAGCGTGATTGTGTCCCGAAGGCTGGAACTCAGTGAAATCCCCGACTGCCACAAATGTTTTGAGAGGTGAAGGTGAATGACGAGTGCTCTTTGTGTTTGTATAGTAGACAATACAAATAAAGCCGAGGATGAATTGGACATACTGTGAAATTTGATTGGGATAAATGGACCTTGATGTTCTTTCTCTCTGTCCCCAATCTCTTTTAATTTACTGGTGTTGTGGAGGATATGGTTCTCATCATTAATCAGTAAGACAAATGAATCCCCTGCTGGCTCAGTGTGAGAGAGCGCTGGAAACACAGCGAGAGGAGGAAAGAGGGAAGGAAGAAGAAAGGAAGGGTGGGGTATATAAATCAAGTCTGCTTTGATTAATTCACCTTGGTCGGGAGGACATGGTTAATGAGATCCATTACCATGATATTCTGAGTTCTCATGTTTTCTGCTCTGTGTCAATAAGAAAGAGGCTTGATCATTCAAAATGGTTAATTATGCTGGGGGTAATTAAAATCTTTACATTTAGTGACACCAATTAGTAATTTTCAACTTAAATTACAGTCATTTATAGAGTGGGTAATTATCCCACTGGGATGGAGATTTTTGAGTGGTGCAGGTAGAAGCTATCAATCACATCATGAGTAAACAAAAGAAGTGATTGGTGCTTGCTTAAGCGACAGCCGTTACAGCACTGTTTGCCTCAAACTTTTGTGGCTGTTGCCCACTTTCATGGCTCCCCTTCACACTGCAAGTGTCCCTCACGCTTCTGTCATTAATGTTTGAAATATTTTCCGTGCAAAGGCGTTGCCACAGGAGCCATCATGGTGCACTTCCTTCTCTGCCCACTGGAGGGCACTCTGGCACCTCTCCACAGTGATTCAAAGGAGGAGAGGCACTTTGAACTGAACTTTAATAGGAAGAAGTAGATGCAATGCTTATAAAAATCATACAACTAGAGAAAGTCTGAATAAGGTTTTTCTTCTAGATGAGATAAAATACAATGAACAAGGACAGAGCCATACACAGGCACTTTGCTTTTAAAGACTCCTAATCACCAAACTCTTTATGTTTTCAAAACTAGAGAATCATATTATCCCAACATAGCACTTTGCTCTCAGGGTGAAGACTTACTTGTGGTTCTGAGAGTTTTTAGAAGAATTATTGGGCCAAACTTGGCCCTTATCTGTGGTTTTCTTTGGTCCACATTGGGCTCTGATTGATGGTGGTGACTCAAGCTGACTATGACTGCCTAACCTCAGCCAGGTATCCATCAAACCTGAACCAAGTTTTAATTTTCTTTGGGCCTTTGGGTGCTGACTGAGCCCTGACAAGACCTGCTATATCCCATGTGAAAACTAACTCATTGGTTAGTTTTCACACCTCATACATTACAAGTTTGATGCACTTCGGACATGATGTTTCCATCCTCTCTTATGCTTCAGTTTATGTGCATTATGTTATCTTTTTTTACGTTATTCCGTTTTTGTGTCATAGTTTCTATTTGGATGTCCAGGTTCAATGATTTAATCTGTGTCCTTCCATTTTTACCTTTTATATTTTGCTAAAAACACAGATCTAAACCAAAAATTCACTAATTTATTGAAGTAATCTGACAGGTCAGTGAGTTTAAGAATGCCAAGGCTTCACTCCATCCACAGTTCAATACAAAACTGCAAGACAGACTCAACGTAGAGATTTTATAGCACAATATAACATTGAAAAAACAAAGAAATCCCCACTTGAAAATCAGAATTATCCACTGAGCACAAATTGCAGCTGGAAACAAAGCAATCATAACAAACACTGAGTGGCACAGAGCAATTTTCTGCCGGAGTCGAACACATGAAGGTGCTGTTTTAACCGGTAAGTGGCTGTGGCTCGCAAATGCAACAATGACAGCAGTTCAAACAGTGGGGAATGTTGACTGAGAGCCTCTTTTTACAATAAACAAGCATCCGTGTGACAGAAGGCTATTGTATTCAGCAGTATCTGATATCAAAAGTGACTGATGTTTATTTCGCTGTTATGGTGTTGAGAGTAGAAAATGTTTGGGTCAGTGGATTTAGAATACAAACAAAGATGCAGCAAGGGCTCAATGAACACGTTTCTGATGATAATTTCCTGGCTCTTACTTAACTTTAAACCGCTCCAGGCTTATAACAGCAGGTATCGCCTCTTCTGCTTTGCTGGTGATAACTGACACCACTTGTAACCGTGGCAACTGTACACATCAAACACTATGATGAGAATGCTGAGCAGACATGCTTTCACATTCTTTGGCGTTTAAATGTCATGTTGTTTACCTGTGGAGCTGTCTGCTTCCCAGCTACAACCATTTATATTTGAACAAATGACTTCTTAGGGCGACTTTAACTCATATTTTAATCATGTGATTAGTCTTGAGAAGAGCAACAGATACTTTGATTTGTTTGCTGCTTGCAAAGCCTCAAGAAATGTAAGAATTTTATGATTTCTTTCTTTTATTAGTGGGATATCGCTTCATATTAAGTTTTCTTTTAAAACATGCTCACCAACAAGCTCCCCTTGTCAGTTTAAGAGGTGAAGGTATGAAACTCACGTCGTATTTCTGCAAATGATGGCGACTAAAAAAAAAGTGTAATGCAGCTCTGGGATAATAAGTTGCATGTCCTTCATCAATAAATATAACTATAAAGTAAATAGTAACAGACATTATCAAAATCACTTGTCAGTTTAGAGGAATTATTGTCACTTATGCATCATATTTCTTTCCTTTTTTGTTGTCTCAGTTTGACACCAGTGATAATCCCCTCTTTGACTCTTGCTCTCTGTCTTTTTTTTATTTATTTATTCTTTCCTTTAAAGCAAGATGTGTTTTTGATGGGACAGGTTACTGGTGGTGGTGGTGAGACATAACTTGCAGTTTATCCATGTCGCAACCAGACAACCTGAAATAAGAATAATCGTCCTCTGTTAAACCTTTTTTCACAGCTCAGGAGTCAAGAGGCTGACGTGATCACAGCCAGCCATTGGCTATGCTCACTGTCAATCAAAAAAACCCCACCCCTAATTGCACATAAATGTGTTGCTTTGTATAATGATGTTATAGATTAAAATTCATGATTTGACATTCTCACACTGCATTCGTTGCTGCAGCTCGTACGTATGGCTCCACCGGCACATTCATTAGATTCATTTTGTTCTGAAGTTTGTTCTCTAATTCCCGGTTCACACTGTATGATTTTTACAGTTTAATCAGATTAATGCAAACCACATTGTGTCACATGAAACTGGTAGATAGTTAATTTACTGCATGTTAGTGTGCATGCATCAACCGGTGTGCAGCCTGTTAGGAATGCTCTGGACATTTTTATACTTTTAATTCTATTTTGACATCTTTCTTAAACTTTTTTGGATTAAATTTTCTGCTTGGATTTGAAAAAAAACAAACTTAAAACAACTACTGCAGCTCATGGTCAGATTTTTATTGATTTTTTTTATGATTTTCATCGCTGCTTTGCAACTTGTTTTTGGTGTTGTTTTGATGTTGTGGAGCAACAGAACATGGGAGCAGTTTTTTCCACCAGGGATCAGCTGATCAACCTGAAGTCAGCTGTTATCTTGCTGAGACCTGTGGAGATACCGATGGAGTTATGGTGAAAAACATGCAGAGGATGCACTACGGAGAAAGAGACTGGCTTTGAGACAACGTCAGCTGACAGGAAGAACTTTTAATCCGTCTCCTCTTTCTCATCATGGAAACATGAGATCCCTCAGGAATAAAATGGATGAACTGACAGCACTGGTCCAGATCAAGAGGATTACAGGGAATGTAGTTTAATGTGCTTTACAGAGACGTGGCTGCACCAAGGATATTCCTGATGACAATGTGATCATTCAGAACTTCTACATGCTTTGAGCGGACAGAGATGTGAGGAGCAGGAGGAGCAGAGGAGGAGGTCCTTGCTCTTCTCTTTAGTGGTCGGTGGTTTTTACCCGGCGCACATCACCACCCTGATGTTGAGCTGTGTGCAGTCAGACTGCATCCTTATTATCCAGAGAGATTTCCCATGTGCTCCTCTGCATGTGACGTCATCCACTCTACTAAAGCCCAGTCACAGACTCAGCACCCGAGTTCTTGAGTTTTTGTTGTTGTTGTTTGTTTGTTTGGAGAACAGGGATTCATGAAGTCATTTCTGATTTCTGTTAAAATGAATAAATTGAATCGTGGCTGCTATGGAACTAAATCAGGGCATATTTCAGGCTCTAAAGTCAGCCTCATGGCGTCACTGTTGTCTACCTCCATTTGCTGCTAATGCGCCAGTGAGTTGAAAGTTCACTGCATTTTTGAGCCGATTTCTCTCATTACATCTTTCACCTGAGACAGTGGATATTGTAAAATGCAAACCCGACCTTAGAAGCTGAAAGTAAAGTGTAATACTTCCATGTAGCAGCTTTAATTTGAGAGTGTCTTCAAAGGTAGCTGCGAGGCCATTATTTGGAGCAAGTGAAATTTGTCTCTTGATAATGTTGTTGAGTGAAGGAAGAAAAGCCGAACACAACTGACATGTTTTCAGGCCTCTCAGAAGACCTTTTTTTCCACACAGAAAGTTTATGTAACTGTAACTGTGACTGGGATGGTGGGAAGAAAATAAAGACAAAAAACAAGAACAAAGACATCACAGACTACAGCTGATCTGGACCACAGTTTTGCTTGATCTTGCCAGTGCTGCCGGGGCGTCTGAACATTAACTGTAGCGGTATGTTAATGAATCATGATTTTTCTGGTTGTTTTGCATGTTTGCCTGAAGCCAATTTTTGCTTTTAAGTGCTAAAGTGGGCTCTTTAAAAAAAAAAAAATCACTGCACTTCACGCAATGGTTTGCTCTTTTAGAAGCAGAGAGCGGCAGCAGAGGTGTGGGCAGACCGTACGAGCATGTGCCCGAGTATTCAATACTGAATGAGAAAAATATAAAATAATGTTTTAGGGTTAGTTTTAATAATCTAGCAATGACAGGAACAGGTTTTTATTTAAAACTCTTCAATCTGCTGGAGGCTCCTTCAGTGTAACTGAGTATGAAAAAGATGATTATTTTGTCAGGGGTGTGGCCTGAAACCCATTACCTTACCTTAAAATATAAAACATATAAAACCATATCCTATTCTGTTGTCATGATTTCCATAGCAACACAACTGATATAAGATTTTTTTTTCGTTTTTGGTTCATATCATACAGCTCTGTAGGTTTGAATATTTTACCTCTTTTTTCCCAGTCAGGATTAGTTTATTCTACATAGAGAGGTTTCCGCTCATTTGGCTTTTAGTTTGGGTTAAAGTTCCCGGAGGAGCGACTACCGAACAGATTCAGGGCTGAAAAGAATGAATTGACACTGTGTTGCAATAAAACCTTACAACTCTAGGGGTTGAGAAAGCCCAAGCAGGAATTAAAAAAAAAAGTAGTCTGTAGTTTCATCTAGAAAACTTTAGGTTCTTACGAGTACAAATACGGAATTCGGAAAGGCACAAATAACGTGTTTTTTACGAATACTTATTTAAACAAATACCTTAAAAAAATATTTGTATTCGGGAACAAAAAAAACTTTATATCAAAAGCTGCGTTTCCTCATGAGACCACAGTGTCCAGATGAGTGAGTGACATTCAGGAGTCGGGGGAGTGAAAGAGGAGACTGACAGGCTGCTGCACAGCAACAGAGAAAAAAAACACTTAACTGCATCACTGTTTTTGTTGAATAAATTTTTGTACCTTAACTGGATTCTGGAGGCAGTTTATAACTTTCAGGA
>JBAMYA010000006.1:13871650-13913532 GCA_037176975.1 Arrhamphus sclerolepis | reverse complement strand
TCAGTGATGTTCCTTGTTACATGTTCATTGCTGGATTTATGGAAAAACATCAACCAATATTGCATATCCATAATTATATAATGGATATAAATAAAGAATACTTACACTATAACGTAAATTAGAAGTGTAATACAAAAAAACGGTATTTTTACGGCTATTTTGAATTTCTCTCAAATACAAATACAGATACAAATACCGGCTGCTTTGCACACTCCTATTAACTACAGTACTTTTCGAGGATAGCATATGAGCACATGAAGAGAGACTTCCTTCCTTGTTTGACCATAAAATTATTGGTCGTCTTCATTAATTCTGGTCCTTATATTTTTTCCCCTCCATTGTTACCTCCTGCTGTTCCAATCTCTTTGGTTCCTTGGCTGGGCTGCTTTTAGAAATTAGTATTATATGAAGTTTGAATATATACTTTATTGAAATCAAGTGGTTTAACTAAATTAGGATGAACTGGAATATAACTGTAATGGACTGGCCTTGATTGGACTGTATAGTCTTCTCTGCAAACTGGCTTCTGGTGACTTTTGTTTCGACTTGGCGCTCTACACTTCTGAAAAACCAAAATATCGCAGTTATGCGTCACAGTCGTGTGAGTCCCTGCATGATTTGGCACTAACGCAGAGCAAAGGCATGAAGTCTAATTGTTACCCTCAGAAGGAGCTTAGTTTTCTAAGGAGCCTGGGGGGCCGCCATTACCGTGAGAGTTTATGGCTGTGCTCCTAGGAGCCCCGCACAATCTTACAACCAGTAAATCACTTATAATTACTTCTGGAGCTGTTGATACAAAGCTGTAAAGGTTTACTTTACAGAGCCCCCTTTTCACTGCCCCACAATCGTAAAGGCCTCTTGGTAGGCGTTAAAGTAGCTAGTCCCCAACTACTACAGCAAGTCATGGGTAACAGGAATACACTTTTAGATCAAGATGCTGCTGTGCACATTCAATACATAAAAATTGTCCCATTCAGATTCAGGATATCTACATTAACCTTTTGGACTTGGAAGGTTAACGCAAAGTGACAAAACTGCATCACTGACCTTTTCAGGACTGCTGCAAAACATCTCTAAGGACACACAGAACAATATGATTATTTTCTGACTACATTAAGTGGTGTTGTTTGCACAAAGTCAGTTAAAATGTAATAAATTGGATTTCTTTCTGTTCAAGTTATTTGAGGATATTGAGTAATGAGTCTGTGAGAGAGTGAGCTGCACGCACATTAAACATGAACTCAGAAGTACATTTTCTATGACTGATAGCTTGCCTCAGGACTTCACTTACTAATCAATAGCAGTATCACCTTTACTTATTTAAGATGTTGGCTCATTATGTACAGCACTTGAGGTATAATGAGAGCCTGAGGTGAAAATGTAATTAAAAAGATAACATCGCCTTTTACTCGAGTCATCCACTGAATACTGACGACTGAATACATAAAGAGTCTAAAGTAAAGTCTGACTCGAGTACATTAAATATAAGTATGGAATTACACGTTACAGAAGCAGATAGCTCCTCTCACGCCAGCCTGATCTACTACACTGGGATCAATAACACTGTCTCCATTGATTTAAGATATTCATTTAAAATGTTCATTTCGCTCTTCAAGCAGGGAAGCAGATTGATTTTCAGAATCTAAACCTTGCTGGGTTTGTTCAAGCTTTCATGATGCTCCTCAAGGTACCTTTGCTTGTATTAATTAGGACTACTTATTTCATATTGCATGTTAACATAATGCATGATGTTAAGATTTCATGACATCTGCACTAGAAAAGTTCACCTCAGAATGAGAAAAAGCTCTCAACATCACACAAAAAAGAGTAGACGCTGGTGATGTTCAGCAGAAAAATTCAATGAAACCTGTAGTCATCTTCTAAAATGAAATTAATGATGGAAATTGCACAGAAAAGTGAGGACAGTCCATTTATCCACCTCGATTCTTCTACTACTCTTTCATGACAGCATCATGCAGCATTTACAGCTGTAAAATAGAAAGCACACACTCTTTCACTGTCCAGATGCAACTTGAGCCTGAGAGACTGGAATCCCTTTGAAAGAAACCACGTGTGCAGCCTTACTCTCATTGTGCTGTCATGAACTTTAACATTGCAATAATGACGTGCTTGATGTGTCTTGTGTTTGGTAAACTTGCTAGAACGTCCACTTCTGTAACTACTGGTAACCCTCATGTTTTATACCTTTGTTACCTTTTGCACCGCAAGAATGACTGACTCCAGTTTGTTTGCAAATAAGCTAAAAACCCTTCCCAGATTAATGAGCAGCAACAATTGCTTCTCTAATTATTATAGTTGCGCTTATTCTTCTTTGGCATTGTTTAAGTATTACCAGAGGAGAACAAACATGGAAAGTTCATATAACACTTTAATACAGTGCTGTACTTTACCTCCATATAGTTCTGTCGTCACAACCAGTTACACTATTGACATGATACCAATAATCTGTGCTGTTCCATTAGGTTCTTGAGCAGCTGTGCAGCTTATTCATATCAGATTTCCTCTACTGTGTGGAATCTTGGTGTTATTTTGGTGTCATAAAACAGGTCACGAACTCAGCTTTCCTTCATTTGCATAATATCAGGAAAATTAGAAACATCCTGACTCAAGAGGATGCAGAGAAAATTAATCCATGCCTTTGCTACCCCAAGGCTCGACAGTTGTAATGTTTTATTTTATTGGTGTAAAAACAGTTGTGTTAAAATCTTCAACTGGTCCAGAATGCTGCATTCAAAATATTACTATTTCTCTCTACATTTAAGGTTAAGCCTAAGACCTTCCTTTTTAGCAAAGCCTTTAACTCTGTAGTCTCTTAGACCATCTCTTAGTCATGCTGCTATAGGCCTAGGCTGCTATGCTGGGGGGATTGCCCTTTTGTAGGCCAATAGGCCTATTGTGTACTGAGCATCTTCACCCTGTCTTATCTCAAGTTTAAGATTGTCCTGAATCAGTTAGTGACATTAAACTTGCATCTGCTGTAGTGTCTCTGCCTTGTCCTTCTGCAGGTCCTACCATGGTGGATCCTACTGCTGCTGTTGCTCCTCTTCCTCTCCTGCATCTTTTATGGTGTGCAGGTGGGTAGCACAGTGGTTAGCACTGACACTTCCCAGCAAGAAGGTTCACTTGGTTCAGCTGGTCTTTCTGAGGGGATGCTCTACCGGTGTCTGTGTAGGTTGACCCCAGGTACTCCAGTTTCGTCCTTCTCCAAAAACAGGTTTAGGCTAATTATCAGTACTAAATCTGGCCTAGACATTATTTACGTTAAGTAGAATGTAATTTGATAAACAGGACTAATTATAGGAATATTAGGAGTAATTACAGGAATATGGTAGTGTTTGGCCATGAACCTGAGGTTTGATGGTTTGAGGCCTAGTTAGATTAGAGTTTCTGTTGTTGTGACATATGGTACACATTATATGAACAAAAGTATTTGGCTGTTAATTACTGAACTCAGGAGTTTCAGTCAGGCCCGCTGCCACTGGTGTATAAAATCAGGCACACTGCCATGCAGTCAAGCGTGGTAGTTTTTGAGATTTCATCCTCGCTGGATATTCCATGGTCGATAGTTAGTGATATTAATAGAAGATGGAAACATTTTGAAAAAGCAGCTGCAACAAAGTCGGAGTGGGGTCAATGACTGAAAAGGCACATGGTACGTAAAGGTCACCAACGCTCTGCTGATTCCAGCACTGAATAGCTCTGAACTTCCACTGGCATTCATATAAACATAAAGACTGAGTGGTGGAATAGGTCTCCATGGCTGAGAAATATACCAAGTGTTGGATGGAGTGACTTAAACAAACCAAAACTCGAATGTGGAGCGGTGGAAATGTAGCTTGTGACGGATCATGCTTCTCTGTTCGGTAGTCAGATGAGTGACTCTGGAATTTACGGATACTTGGAGAACGCTGAATGATTGACTGTATTGTGCAATCTGTGAAGTTTAGTGGAGGAGGGACAGTGGTATGGGGCTACAGTTCCAGACTCTTTATCTCCAATGTAGGAAGTCTTTTAGCTTCAGTGTACCATTTTGGACAATGTGATGTTTCCAATTTTGTGGCAACAGTTTTAAGAACCTTTCCTATTACAATGTGACTGTGCCCCAGTGCATTAAGCAAAGACTACAAGAAAATGGTTTGATGAGATTTGATGAGTTTGATGAGGTTTGATTCCTTTTTTTGTGGAAATGCCTTCAAAAAAGAGTGGAAACTGAAACAGAGAGACCAAATATATGTATTAAAGTGTAAGTACTTGAAGACGATGTCATTACAGTCCCAGTTTGCGAACACAAGTTCAACTTGAATAAAAATAGATAAATAAAACATTCATCTTTGTTAAATCACAATCATCTGGACTGTGGTAATTGACCTGTTTTGGATATGTATACACATCACACTCAAATACTAAAAGAAAAAGAGGCTATATAAAAGCAAAACCAACACATGTTATTTTGGACATTAATAACTTTTCTCTTTTATTAAGACAAGAACTCTTCATTGTTTTGTAAAAATGTCTATTTATGATCCAATACAAAATGTGTATGGGAATGTGGAACTCCTTTTCTCCATTAATACACATCACATTTCCAAAGTACAGCAGAGAGACAAAAAGAATCAATCTGAAAAACAATGACTGGTGAAACAATCAAACATTTTTGGGAATCAAAGGAGCTTCAAAAGGCGGTGGAGCATTCAAAGTGACAGTAGTACACCCACGACATGTTTCTGATCCTGCTTCATTCCAATAAAACATCGTACTCTTTATGATATATGCCAACAAAAAGCAATACTCAACACATCTTTACAGTGCACCAAATATTAAGAAAAATACGAAAAACATGTACAGCATATATGCAAAATATCACCAATTCTGGATCTAAAAGAATGTGTCGCACTAAAATTAATGTTGAACTCTGTTTTGATGTCGTTGACAGGTGGGGCCTAAACTTTGCATTCTACCTGAGATGCAGTCACATCGGTCAGCAACGTATGAACCTGAGACAGGACATTATCAAAAGAATTTAATGTGGTGAAAACGACCTCAGCTGCACCTTGACTGTATGGTGCTTTTTTATTTGTTTAGTCAAATTTTTTTTAAGATTTTACGGGGAATGTAATTAAACAATAAAAAAAATACTTACAGTAACTCAATATATTATTCTACTACAGTATGCACTCAAATTACAGAGCAATTAAAATGTATTTATTTATTTTTGTAACTTTTAGGGAACAAAAAACATCTTGAGTAACATACCTGTCAATCCAAGCCATAAAAAGGTCCAACATTCAGAAATTAAATATGAATGTATCAGCTTTCAGTGAGAAGACAATATTCAGTTCTATTCCTTTATTGACAAGTACATTTTTGAAGTCTGATTTAAACGGAAGCTGCCACATGTCACTGAAGCAAAAATAGTGCTCACTGGAAAATACAAATCACACAGTCTCAGTCTAACAGATGAAGTGACATCTGCTCTGTGATTCATAAAGCAAAGGTAACACGTCAGTTTATAGTTGTATTTTTTTTCTCTCTTTTTTTTTTGCCATACCAGACACCAGACTGTGAAACATCTAACCTAATCAGTACCCTCCCCCTCCCCCACCCAGTCACCTAACACAGATACAATACAGTGTCATCAGCATACAGTGTTGGTGAGAATTCCTTTGTGACTTTCTAAATCAACTCAAGTTTTAACAGAGGAAGCAGAAGGAGAGAGTTGGACTGTGCCATGGCTGAAACATCTCTCCTGTAACTTAACAACTGCCATGTCCAATGAAAAAGCAAAATGTTATACGTACAGCTACACCCAGCCTGGCTGGTGTTTTCTGAAATTGTAAACGACATGTCATATGCACGAGTACATCATGTTCAAGACAGTGAATTTTCTATAAAGGACCTCAGATTGTGGACATCTTTAGGTGCGTTTCCACGAGCAAGAGTTCCAGTCAGTTTTTCAGGGGCTGGATTGTTGATACGTGTCTCCGTTACCAGGAACAGCCCTGCAAAAGATTTGTGGGGAAAAAAACCTGTGATAGGAGAGTAGGATATGTACTCAGAGCAGCCCTGATAAACCTCTGGATGGGGGTCAGTGGTCTGACTCGCTGATTGGGTACACTGTGGGCAGGAGATGACATCATTCACCCTTTATGTCTGCTTCCCATGCGAGTCATCTTTTCTCATTCAGCACCACCATTATGCATTATATAAATGGCAAACACAAACTCTATAATCAACTTTAGCTGCTCCAATATTTTACTCGCATTTTAGTTTGTTTTTCTTTTATTTCTTTGTTTTTGGAGACATCTTCTTTTAATTTTTTGGTGCTTGACAAAGAGTGAAAGTGGTGCACTACCGCCACCATGTGGTTTGGAATGGTTGTGTACATGCAGTTTACATGCCTACTAGTTTTATCGGGAACCCATGCTCATGGAAACACACCTTTTTAAAACTCCAAATCTCAATATGGAAAGACTGAATGCTGTCTTCATGCATGACAATGATATATTAAAGCTATCACACAGAAAATGTGTTGCAATATGAGCTTCAGACTGAAAAAAAGAATCAAATGCTTAAATATTACAACAAAGTTTCATAGGCGTGAATGAACACACGGCAAGCAACACCCATGAGTGTAAAAGTGGTGTTCAGTGTTGATATTCATGATGAAGACATACTTTTTTTTTTCGTACAGTACTTGAATAGAAACATAATTATAGTGGGAGAGAGAGTCCAATTTGGTGGAAGAAAATGGTCAAATCAAGCAAACTGTCGAGGCTTGACTCCAGCTGCCCTGATTCATATCTTGATAATCTGTCTGAGAGTTTACACGGGCGTTAAAATGAACAAACAAATAAAAAATAAAAAAAAACCTTTACCACTGATAACCCAAGTTGGGAACAAAGCAAACAAGTTAAGCAACGTGCACATTATGTCGAATGGCATATTTATATTGGCAAATTACTAATTAGGAGACTTATGTGAGTAGGTGTAGCAATGATTTATTTCAAATGTAAAGGGGAAAACATTGCTGGCTGACCAGCAAACTTAGCTGACAATTGCTTACATCATTCAGCAGATTTTTCTTCTGACATGTGACTTTTGGCATTCTGGATTTAGCTCTGTCTTCTGTATCTGCATTGTGTTTAATGTTGTTTTGGATAGTTTTTAGCTATTGTCAACAGATGATAGAGGCTGCCAAGCAGACACATTTGGGCTTAATCTTCACTACTTGGCATTTATGGTTCAACAATGGCACTGGAACACGCTATGTGGACCAGATGTGTCCCAAAGTTCATAAACCAGGCCAACCTTGGGTGTCAGCATAAGTCAGTTGTGGCCTGAGCTTTAAACGCTAATTTTGACAAGGAGAATGGCAAGTGTTTTAAGGACAAGGTATGGCCCAAATGGTCTAAAGATGTCAACCATGTCCGATGGGATATGTGTCCTGGTGTAGGCAAAGCCAAACCTGAGCCACATAAATATGCAGATGTGGGTCAAGTCTGGTCCAAACATTGGCTATCTGGGTGGTGTTTATGTGCCTTGGGACTATGTTTTCCAACACGATAACATCGCGTCAGTGTTATATACAGGCATAAAATCTCCAGTTTAAAAGGAAGCTGATGATCAAAGGTGGGTTCGGTGTGATCCATTAGATCTGAATGTGTTTTACTGCACTCCTATTTTTCAGAGTAAGGAAGCATTGATTCATTTTTGTGCAATTCTAGTGTTTTAACTTGTTCTCTCGGGAAGAAAAAGGTCATATACATGGTCTAGAGATAAATTCTCATCCCACATTTAGCAGTGCTTAATCCCCAGATGACCCGGCAAACCCTTTTACCTTTCTGACAAACTTTGTGGTTCAGACTTGTGAAAAATATCACCAGTGACTGAACAAGAACTGGAGCCGACGATCTTCATGACCCTGGCCCAGTCCCTCATGTGTATAACAGAAGTTGACTAATTGAGTACAGCCTGAACAGCATTGCAATTTACAAATGACAGAAGTCGTGCTGTATGATGGTTAGCTTGCCTCTGCTGGGAAGTACCTTTTGTTATCGCTGAAATAGTACCATTGTTAGATAATGTTCTTGGAACTGAAGTGTTTTTGTGCAAATCATTGTTGTTTGTGGGAAATTTACCTAAATGTACCTTTAGTTTAAAAATATTCTGCTTTCTAAACTGCATGTTGTTGGTCTCTCTGGTGAACTGAGAGATGAGCCAGAATGCAAGGTTCTGTTTGACAGTAAATCTACCTTCCTACAAATGCCTTTGTTCTGTATCCAGGTAGTGACCAAAAGAATTAAATCGTGGCCACAAGAGGCTGAAATAGGTTTCGTGTGTAGTGTGGCTGGACTCTCTTACAGAGAGGGAGAGACTGAGCAGAATCACTGCTCTTCCATTTTGACAAAGCCAGCTGAGGTGGTTTGGTCATCTGGGTGGGGTACCTTCTGGACACCTACGTGTTGAAGGGATTACATCTCTTGACCGACTTACGGAAGTGTTAGAGGAGATGGCCAGGGAGAGGGAGGTCTGACCTGCCCCCATGACCTGAATAGACGTTAATGGAATGATGAAGGGATGCTCTTCTCAGACAATTATTCTCTTCTGATAAGATTTAATTTGCCTAACTGACTGCAGATTTTTAAAGATCAAATCTAGCAAATCTGTTACATGCATTCTAAAATAAAACCTGACCAACTATTGCTGCCATATTGAGGAGACTTATGATATATATTTACATCTGTGCTGAGAATCTGAAGTGATACGGAGATGGACAGAGCTTGGAAGATGCCTTGACTTTTATCTTGATCCACAGATGTCAGAGAGATATAACTCTGTACATGTGTTGCTTGCTGTGTGAACACAAAGTAACAATGCCGCCAGCACCCTCGCTGCCGTGTTAAGAAGCCTTTGCATGAATGCAAACTGTTGATTAAACATCACAGAGCACAACATGAGTATTAAGTTATATTACAAAAGATGGATTTTGGCATCCTGAAAACGCCACTGCTGGCACACCCCTCCCAAAAAAAAAAAAAAGAAAAAAAAGAAAACTATTCTTGTTCAGTTTTGGCAGGTGAGATGTAAAGCAAAACAGATGCATAAAACATGGGTTTTAGGACATAAATACATGCAAAATTCATGGAATATTTAAGCACCCAAAAGCTGCTGTGTCAACGCAAAACCACACAGATTGAGCAGATGTGATGGAGGCAGAAAGACTGGCCTGTCTTTCAGAGCATTTCAGCTTGAACACATTTACTTTGCCGTACATTTGCCTGTTTTACAATTTGACAAAAGTCACAATGAGTGTGATACATTAAAACTCACAAAAGTACTCGGTTGTAGTTCTAGTAAGTTGTAAAAATATTTCTGAGTAGGATAAGTGTATAATACAGCTGTGAATCCACTGGCATGATTTACCTTTTGTCTGAGATAACAGGTAGGTTTCTGTTTGCGGGGAGTTTTTAGTTTTTATGGGGTGCTGGGACGTCTCCATCACCAGCAACGGTCCCAATGATGAGAAGTTTTGTGAATCTTTACGGGGCTGAAACAAGTGCCTGCCTTGAGTTAGATACTTTAGTGTGGCCCTGAAAAACCTTTCTAGGTGGTATGGGGTGCTGATTCAGTTTTGATTGGGTGTTCCATAAGCGGGGGAGAACATTAAGACCTTTCGATTTCTCCTGTATGTGATCCTAGTTTGTTTTTCTTCTTTCCTTTCCTTCTTCTTTGTCATTGTTTTCTTTCATTTTGTTGGGGCATGGCAAACACAGAAAGTGGAACAATAACACACCACCAAGTGGTGTGTAGTGTTAGTTTGCTAAGTCAGTGCATCCCGCCGGGCCCAACACTGTAATGGAGACACAATGACACCGCCCTAGACCCCAGCTAATGGAAACCTGTCAATTATGAGTCCACTAATGGCAAGATCTGCACTTACGTGGTCAGCTTTATGTTTTACAGAGATTAAACACAATTTAAATTTGCGCTTATCTCATTTTGGACAAAGTTAAGGCTGTTTTTGTTTTGTTTTTTTGTTGTTTTTTTTTTAATTCAGTAAAGGTCTGTACACTAAACCAGCATCTTCTGTCCATTGTCAATACCAAATATTTTTTCAACTTTTTTTTATTACATAGGCTTTTCATTGGAGAACTTGCCCCCCAAGAAATGCTAGTTTAAAAACAATTTGCATTTTCTTACAAAACCATTTGTAAGAAAAGGAATATTCTGGGTTGAGTGCTGAAAAAAGAAATCAATTGAAATATGTGATTTAAACTCAATGAAAGCCAGTGGGAAAGCAGGATTTCCATTCAGTCGCGCAGTAGAAAGCTAACACTGAACAGAGGAAGAAGGCAAAATAATGAAATGGCAGTTCAGTGAGGAAGCGTAATGTACTGCTTCTCTTTACTAAGAAAGGTAATTGCTTAACGGACAGTAGCGTGGTAGTATGCTGTCCTGAAGAGCAAACTAAGGCTGCTACAAAAGTAATTTAAAAGTGTCTGGCCTAATAAAATGGGAAAATCATTCCACATTATGCTTTGCTGCTTCCTTTTTGATCATGTGTTTTTGGGGTGGTGGAGGGGAGTCCAGTACCACAATGTTTCATTTATATCCTTTGTACAATGATATGTTAAGCATTCCATGCATTTTTTAGGAGCTGTCAAAAAACTGAAGGAAAAGAGGAGAAAGTAATGCCTTGAGACAAATCACAGTATACTGGAAAGAGTTTTTGTTATGCAGGAGAGGATTCAGGTGTGCAGTCACATTTAGAGAAATGAATAAAGTGGCTGTGTAGTTTTACCCTTATACAAAAGCCGACAGCACGCTGATGATTACGAGTGGGATAGATGAAATGGGGGGTAGGGGGAGCGTTAAGGTTATATAAATGCTGATTAACACAGATGCAAAGTGTGGAGGGACAAAAAACAAAAAATTTAGAACAAGGCACAGAATTTTCTGCAAATGGTGGAACGAAATAAAATTCATACCAGCAGTTAGGGAGGTGTTGAATGGTGAAGCTCTCTACAGTGTTTTCTGGCAACGTCTGGCGCACATTCCCACCCCCAACTCAGCCCCTTCTCAGTGTACTGAAAACCAAAAACCCCACCTTTTTTTTATTTTTTTAGATGTTTTTTAAACACATGAAACATCCCATCTACATCTGCAGACTAGACTAAACGATGCTTAAAACCAGGCGTTTCTGTAAAACTCCAACTCTCTTCTACTTTTGACCCTTCTACTCTCGCTAAAAGCGATCCAACTCAAAAACCCTCCTATAACACACACCTCTCCCACCCCGCCCAATCCCCAAAAACATCTCTGTGCCCCATGGAGGTCACTGGAGTGAGGGGTCCCATGTTGATTAGATGTAGTACTCCTTCTTTTCATCAGAGTTGGTGTGACCACCCTCTGCGTTGATGATGGCCGTGTCTGCATCCGCGGCGTCGTCTGCTCCTTTGGCTTCGTGTGTGAAGTAGGTACCTGAAGAGGAGGAGGTGCATTCACTTAAACCCAGAAATAACACGCTCAATGTGAAATAAGAAATACGCTCACATAGAGTGGGATCATAGGCATTAAAACATTTCAACTTCAAAAATAAGATTTTGTTTTTCAACAACACTTAACACACTTTATGCACAAAGTGGATGAATTATTAATGATCAATCCCGATCTGGTGCTCATCTTCACCTTTATCTCGAGTCCACAACAAATACTGGTTGTACCATAGTTACAAACATTCCAACTGTGAAGTTTTATATATAAGCTAATTTCCTATATAGATTACTGTGTAATATGCATGTCCACCAGGTGGTGGCAGCAGTTGTCCATGGTACTGTTTGGTGCTACCAACTCGCCTTTAGAGAGAAAAAGAAGGATTATGACGACAGATGCTAGCCTGGCCAGCAATCCTCTTTGGCTCCTGGATTTGACTTTGATTCCCGATGGGCAGTACCAACGGATGCAAAAGAAACTGATGCCATTAAATAGGCATACAACCAATCATAGAAGAAAAACAAAGCGAGTATCAACAGCTGGAATGGTATCTAGAGAAGAAGGAATGACTGTTCAGTTTTTCAGGAAAAACAGCCCTCTTGCGTGTCCTGAGTTGTGGCTCTTGGACACTCCTGTAGGAGCCACTGCATGAAGTCCTCTCCTGTCTCTGCGAATGTTGCTGTTATGTTGGGAATAGCTATGAATGGGAGGCGTACCAGACCAGTCTCTCATTTGACTGACTGACCTAAACAGGAGTCTCCCCACGAGCTTGAATTGATGTTATCAACATCACGAGCTACAACAGTCAGGTCAGCATCTTCTCATCCTCTATCCACTTTTGATTAAAACAGCCACTGAGCGACTCTGCTTATGTGTCTTAATCTAGAGCCGTGGTGTCAAACTCAAGGCCCGCAGGTGAAGTCCGGCCCACTACTTAATTTTATCTGGCCCCCGAGAGTATGCAAAGACAATCATTTACTTCTAACTATAACATTTCTTGGGAAATTTCAGTGAGACTGTTTGATTCAGTTCTGACATCAAAAGTGAAATAACTGAGGTGGAGAGCAGCTGCTTTATGTCAAAAAGTCATGATCAGCCAACTTTCACACAAGATTTTACAACAAAAGGTTGCTTGTTTTTCTCAAATCCCATGAATTTATAACAAAAAGTTGAAACTATAGAAAATTGTCATTTTATGTCACAATTTTGTGTCATATGTGATTGCATGATTAAAAAAATTGTTGTAAAAATAATATTAACACACTGACGTGTGTGGACATAAACTGAGATAAAATTACCAAACATGAGGTTGTGGCTGTGGGGTTGAAGGTATTGAACAGATGTTTTGAATGTAACTCTGTACTCCAAACAAGGGGAGCCAATAAATGGTTAAACAGCCAAAAAGACTGCATGAAAGCATGAAAATGTTACACAGGGATTCGCCCGAACTATGTAAAAAGAGAAAAATGTACAACAGAGTAGTGAATTCTGATTGATCTTGCTACTTGAACAAACTATAGAAATCCTGGATACTTATTTGTTCTTATTTGAGGTACATAACAAAGGAAAACAAAAATAATCCACATCGATGCATAGGAGAACCCACGGTGCCATCTGGTGTTTGGGGGTGTAATTGCAAAGCCACGTAAATAAGTATAAAGGCCACCTACACTAAGGTTCCACATGGAAGCGATCTGCGTAGTTGCTCCTTAGAAGTATGAATGACACATTTGCCGTTAACAAATATTTGCTCCTTTTGCCCTTCAAATGTCTTTTGCATCAATCTAGTACAACTTGAAATAAATCAAACGATATCTTCAGCTCTGCCAGGAAGTGCTTAGACCATGGTGAGGCTGCACCGCATGGCCCTGCAGTAGGCCTTCAGTGTTATTGAGATATCTGGTTGGTTGATTTGACATAAACAGAAAAGGAACAAAAGACCGCTGTCGCTTAGTTTGACGTGCACAACGCTAAACTTTATCAGCAGACCTCGACAGACAGCTTTGATACAAGCTGTGTCAGTGTTAACAGTCTGAGAAGGCTGACTGCAAATAATGAAGTGTGTGGGTCAGCTGTACCGCTCTCTTAAACTACCAGAGTTGTCAAGAACCCCCCTTTCCTCTGCAGCGGATATCAGATTCGCTGACAACCTGCTCACATGTGTACATGAACTCTGTACACTCTGGACCCAACTCCTGACTTCAGCACAAGCAAGAAATAAGAAAACGTTTCTTCTCAACCTCTAATTTGCATAGTACTTCCTCTCCAAAGTGGTTAATGTACGCAATTCCATTTATTCCTACATAAGAAACATCAAAGTGTGAAATTTGTTATGGATTGTAATTATTCTGCTGTTATGAGGGCGGCTTATAAGATTTGTTATACTATTCATCAGGACGGCATGAAAAATGTAATTTTACTCATCATCAGTAACCCGTAGCCTTAATAGCTGTCTTTCCATCATTTGGATAACATCCATCCAATTATGTAATAAGTTCTTATAGAAATAAATTGGAGAGGCCACACTCGATAATGTTCCAGTTCAGAGACTCTCTAGAGGACATCAGTGAGCTTTGGAGGAAAACCTGCAGCTTTGAAAATGTAAAAGATGAACAAAACGTTTTTGTGTCAATTATATAAATGGCAAAATGCAAAATATAATCTGTAATTTCTGATGAACCACCTTTGTGTCTTGCAAAGTAGCGTCCCAAGACGATGAGTAGGCAGAGCATGGCGAAGACTACCACGGCCACCACGCCTCCGATGACGGCGTGGTCCACCGCTCTGGGTGCTCCTTCCCCAGCTCGTGAATCTGAAAGCAGAGGAAAAAGAAAATCAATGGGGGGAAGAGAGCTGTTAAAACTCCCCGTTACATAATGGGAATAGCAATCAGCCACCAAACCCCTACGGGGATGTCTGACAGCGAAATGTGATAGAGGAGTAGATTACACTTAATGCAAGACGCTTGCAGCGCCTAAAATCTGTTGCTTTAAATACGCTGAGACGATCGTCTGTTGTCTGTTGCTCAGGGCCAAAACTGTAGACCTCTGTAAATCCATGCTTATTTGTTTATTTTGTTTATTATTAATCAATATAGATGTACGTATGTTTGCCACAGTAGTGATTATTTCTCTACAAGCAGAAGTGCGATGAGTCACCATGACAGTAAGAAAGTTGCGTACATGTCAACAGCTGATCCAGCGTTCCAAAAGCCAGGCAGGTTCAAGCATAGAGATGGAAATGTGAAATAATCAAGGTGCATCCGGACGGACCGCCTGGGGCTAGCTCCAAAAGCGAATCGATCTCTGTTGATCGCTTTGTTAAAATGTCCAACTTAGAGTCTTAATAAACACACCTGCAGCCTTTAGTTCCTGTTATACTGTCAAAGGAAGTCACTGGCAGACAAACCTGACAAGCCTGGACAAGGAATATGGTGGACCCGGTATTATAAGTTACACTAAGACACGTCTATACAAGGAGTTCTGAGACTACAGGCAAAAAGAGACTGCAGACAGAGCAGTACGAGTAAAGGAAGAGGCATTACAACAGCTGGTGTTTACTGTGGAGGAGCGTCTTTGCACCTTGGTTTTGTATTGTTGAAGTAAGTTTTTGTTTGTGCTGTTTAATCAGAGAGGTTGTCATGTCTGGATTACGCCTTTGATTCAACCGTTCCCTCTCTGCAGGACTCCCTGTACTTTCCAACAATTCTTTCCTCCAAAGATACAATCTTCCTTTGGGATTTGTTAAAGTATTATTCAATTTATTTATTTCCATTATTTCCATTCTTTCAATTTGGCTCAACTGTCAGTTGCAACTTTGTCCTTCATGATTAACAGCTCACGTAACATTCTTTCCACAATAAGCTCCAGGGCTCCAAAGCAGTCCATCAAAGACCTGACTTTATTTATTACTTTATTCAGTTTCTTTGAGTCTCCGGCTGTGATGCTGCAGTCCCAGCAGGTCATTTTAAAGATATAATTACTAACTTCATATGTTTAAATTGAGTATTACTTTGGTTTACTCCAGGAAGACGCAACCAGAATTTATTTTTTTCTGTTCATTCAGGCTTTTTTTCCTGTTTTTTTTTAAACTTTCTCATTAAAACTGCCACAATACCTTTCTGGATAACAGTCAAGAAAGGATTAAGAGTGGCCATGTTTATGCCAGGTTGCAAAGAGTCTCTCAGTATTACCCCTCTCCTTAAGACTGTATTTGCCATCATCTGTGCGTCATTGAGCGTCAAGTGATAGAAGCTGCTGGGGATGTTTGCTTTAATGGGGACATCATTTGAAGGAAGAAAGTCCCTCCCTGCAGCAGAGCATGTATTAGTGTGTTTTAACACTGACGTAACACAACTCTGAGTCCTAAACACGTCTCCTTCATTGAGAAGCTCTGATGTGAAGACATCACAGAGCCCAATCAGCGTGGAGTTATGCAGCTTCCCCACTTCCATCCAATTTCACATCGTGTTGCCTTCCCATTATTTTGGTGCACTGATTTCAAATGGTGCCTGTCCGGCAGAGGAGAGGGTTGGAGTCAAGTTTAGTGACTAAAACATCACTTCTCCCCCCTTTTTTGGTGAAAAACAGATGCAGTTTGGAAACATGATAACATTTTTATGCCTTAAGCTATATTCTTCTTTTTTTTCTGCTCATTTCCCACATGTAGCTTCATGCAACATGGACAGAGGATGAAAATGGGAAACAGCTGGATTTGAGCAGCTGTAACACGCTTGTGTTACTCACGTCAATCATTTCAAATGAATTCAGAAATACTTTATTAATCCTCGAGGGGAAATTAAGAGTTGCAGTAGTTTTCATTCCTTTCAAGGCTCTAGCTGTGTTCAGGAAGGATCTTCTGTAGCAGAACTGAAGAAGCCTCCGACTGAAGACTGTTACTGAATCACTTGTTGCGTAAAGGATGTTCAGGGATTTTATGGAGAATCCTCTCCAATCAGCTCCAGAACGGTCCCCAGAACAGAACAGAACCAGGTAGGTTGGTTATAAAAAAGCAATAATTTCTGATATCAAAAGTCTTGTATCACTGGTAGCGTTTAGAAAACATGTTGACTCTTTGATATTATTGTTCAGACCGAATTCTTTGATCCCTATTTCTGAAATTCTTCTGCACAATGCTGAAATTATTCATTGTTATACCATCTGCCTGTCAGGTCATGTGATCTGGGCAGCCATTATCTATGGAGCAACACTCCTGCAGTCTCATGTGACATTTTTATATAAAAACCACCTCAAAAGTTGAGAAATTTAATGGGATAGTTTCAGCTGCAATGGGGCAGGGTTGGCAGATACGACTCAAAACTGAACTTTTGCTCTTGCAAAAGCACGTCACACAGGTTTCATAAAAACCTCAGAAGACTGGGTGCAGCTTTGTAAAAATGGTACAACACGACTCCGTAAATGCTCTGTGATGGTACGGATCAGGTGCAGGGTTCTATTGCTACGTTCCGACTGCGGTCCAAATCAAATTTTTTGTCAACTCCAGACTCGATCCAGTTAAAGGTGTTAAACCACAATGAAATGAGATTTTTCCCAAATCTGATTCAAGTCTCTTCAATCTCTCACTGACTTCTAATAAATGTCCACCACGGCACATCTGAATTTCTCTTCAGGGATTAATAAAGCACCTTTGAATTGCATTGGATTTGAATATCTGTCTTTTAGTCCTTGAAGGGAACCTTTTATACCAGTAGCCTTTATGATGATGTAAGAAGATGACATTGCTTCAGAGGTCACCTGAGGAATTTTGTTTTTATCCTATTTGGACATCCTTGCAACAAGCATTTAATTTTTTTCCTCCAAATGAATGTAACTATAGATAAAAAAGGAAAAGAATATTGATTTTTAGAAAACGTAAAATGAAACCATAAATCAACAGCCGGTTTTTAGCAGTGAGTCCACGTGCAGCCGAGCTTTAGCCCAGACCATCCATTAGTTGAAGTGAGTCAGTAAAACCACACCTGTAGTGAAGCCCCTCAGTGGGATACAGAACACACGGAGCACAGACCACAATTGATTAACGAATAACAGAAACAGAAAAACATCCTCAGCTACCACTCGCCCCAACACACCTGCATTACTCAACCTGCAGGACTGCAGTGAGGAGCGGGGTGGGCAGAGAAGTGCTAGCTGTCAAACTCAACAAAACATTACGTGATAGATCTAATAGGTTATTTTGACTTCAGATTTTCTTTTTTAGTGCTTGGCAGATTCAATTAAGCTGAGCAGGAATCCTTCTGACATCTAATTCGCCCTTGTCAGCCTGCGAGAGTGGGGCTTTAACACTCTTTGCTATTTCAATGTTAATGTGGACTTTGGCTTTGGGGGAGGCGGGGGAACGTGTGTGTGGTGTGGTCAAGTTGCAGGGAATCATTCTTGATTGTCTGCATCAAACTTTCTTGGTTTAAATTAATTTCAAGGGGAAGGGAGTGAGACAACATCAAAGTCTGCACAATATCCACAATATCTGAAAGTTTCATGCGGCTTCATGTGATAATAAGCTCTACCTCGTGAATTACATGTCTAAACAAGAAAAATCCTGAAAGGCACGCGTGCTGCAAGTCTGGCCTGTTAGTGATGGTGGAGAGAAGGTTACATCCCGTTCACAACACGCCAATCTGCCTTCCATTTTTTATTTAATGCCTGGCAATCCAAATATGTGTTTTCCAGTTCACAAACCAAATAGCGAATAAAAAAGTCAGAATATCTTAGGAAAGTCCTTCCTGAAATCTTAACAACTTCTGTCTGAATCACACGTAAAAGCATCAAAATGCCTCCCCGGCTTCTCTTTTTTTAATGAGCCAGAACTGATTGAATGAACCATCAATTTCTAGAAACACTCCATTCAAGCATATAGAGCAATTTGCATGTCATATCAGAAAGTATCACTTATGCGCAATTATTTTCACTGAGTGATATGCAGTCCGTGTGTTATTATCTCACACAGGAAGTCAAACTTCAAAGTGCACGGGTCATTGTTTTAGCAATCAAAGGAGTTTTTTTCCAGTCAATTATAGTTCTTAGCTTTCCTTAAAAAACACTTGTGCGACTCTCTGATGGATGAAAAGTATCTAAGAGCCACATGACACGGCAAATTGTGACAATTTGTGTCTTCATGAAGCTTTTAGGATTGGTGACAAAGGAGCAGAGAGAGAGAAAAAGAGAAGAAATTAAGATACATTCTTTCAAAAATATTAAAAGCCAGGGTAAGTGATTCCTAACGTTTGGAGAAGGCAGCTATTATACAAAAATATACATCCATGTGTGTGTACACATGTGTATCTTTACTTCAGATGTGACCAGAAATTGATTGTTCACCCTTCCTTCAGTGCACCACTTTCATTACACTCTGGAGAACTTTTATTGATTTGCCAGTTGCACTGTTACTAGCATAGCTGAGGTTAGCGTGAGCCCTCCTAAACGCCGCTGCACCGTCATTAACACCTGCTGCTGAAAGTTAAGTTTCATCTCATTTGCTGTGACGTCAACAAATTGCAATTTCAACCACTCGAGGTCTGTTTGTTTTAGCAAGAGTCGAAGAAATTTATTGCACCAACACTAAATGATAATCTGTTAATATCGCCCATCCTTCCGGTCCATGCAGGGCGACGAGACCAAAGGTATATTTTCATGGGGAAATGGAGTTCATTCCAACACTTCTATGATGTACAGCTATATAATTCTGGCATAAAATATGTGACTGTGTGTTAATGTCATGATAATATGGTAGGACTGCTCCTGGTTTTACTGTTAATATAACTGGGCTGCAGGTTTATTATTACATGATAATAGATGCTAATGATTGTAAACTTTTGCTAGGTACCAAAACAACATGAATCGAAACAGTTTTGAATGGAATCAATGTTTGCAGTAAAATGGCAATTAAAGCAGCACAAAGAAGCATTTGTCATTTTAAGCTCAGTGGAAACCCCTATAGGAACAGAGATGAAGTCATTTTTAGGATGCTGTGAAATTTGGCCTTTCCGTCTCCCTTTTTGACTTTCCTTATTATTTTCTTGAGTCTGTTATCTGCCTCTGAAATGGTGTCCTTTGTAGCTCGAACAGTTTAATTGTTATGGTTAGTGGAGTGATACGCAGTTGCCATCGAACACCATCAAGACAAGAACCAGCAGAAACGGCAGACGCGTCCTACAGTCAGCAAACGCATCTTCAATTGCAACTGAAACTGATATTTTAACATGAAAGACTTTCTTTTGTGCTGCTCTAATGTTAGCCCTGGGGACAATGGTGGTACGTCAAGAATAAACTAGAGGAGCAGTTCATGGCCTCTGCTGCTTCATCATCATCACTTACCTACTTCAGCACACACTTCCACAGAAGCAGTTGTTATGGTCCCTAACAAAGGTTTATAGTCCTTCCCATCTCATAACAGATCTAAATCTAGCTGTTTTAACTCCAGAATCTTAATTTAATTGACATTGATTTGTTTCCTGTGTGAAATGGCTTAAATTGACCTTTGTTGTGAATTGGCATTACTTAAAAATGTTAAATTGAAATGAGGTTTGGCCTCCTCTAATGACACTGACAGCAAATGGTGACATGACTAGTGGACGGACCAAACATGACTGTATATAAATAGCACTTTTGCAGTCATGTCGACCACTCAATACTTTGGCATCCACACACACACACAGAATCAAACTGCAGGCTTCGATTGGTATTCATCTGCTCTACCTCATCAACCACAGCTATCACAGTCCCCCATTACAAAGCTCTGATGCAAACAGGAACAAGTGGCGATATGGTCTGCCTCTGGGTACAGTTCAGAGCAAAAGCAGCCAATAATAAACCAGGGTTGCAAAGATGTCTCAGTTCTGGGAGAACAAATTTAATCTCATCTGCTTTTAATGGTGTAAAACGTATTCATAATGAAATCTTTTGGGGGGGGGTCAAAACCACGCTCAAATACCAATTATTGGACAGTCAGAACAGATCCTAAAACAGCATATTTAATGTAATGAGCAGGAAACTTGTAGGATGTTTCTCAAAGTGCCATGAAGCTGTTGTGGTGCGTTGATGAGCCTGAATGGGTTATTAAAGCACTTAATGTAGCTTTACTTAGTTGCTGCAGCCCATAATAAAGAAGCAGGCAACATGAAAAGAAGCAAAATGTGTAAAAGATGGTTGTGGTTATAATTACTTCTCAAGTTGCAGTGGTAATTCATTTTCAGTGGTTCTGAAACCCCAATACAGTCACTTCACATTAAACTAAAGATAGCAGGGACAGCTTAAAGAGAACTTATAATTAAAAACAATTACTAATTTTAATGCCTGAGGCACAGATGTGCCTTTTTGTTGAATTAACTGTTGACGTGTTCTACATTTATGGTTAGAAAAAGCCCACCAAATGTTGTTTGCGTTTGTATTTCATCATTGCTCAGGCTTATCTCAGTGCTGACATGCAGCTCAGTCTTACTTTGAAATGAGTTTGAATTCATAATGATTAATCAAGAGTGAGATTCCAACGAGGTGTCCACAGGGCTAAACAAAGTAACGCAGCAGTCAATCAAGGGCGGTCATTTCAGCAGGGAGAGGAATGTATGTGGGAACATTTAGTATCTCATTCTCATAGGACATATTGACAGAGGCTCGATTTGGGACAGAGGAGATCTCCTAATTGGATCTTCTAATCTGCTAATTAGGCATTAGCGATCTCGCTGGTGTGCCCAAACTCGGTGCAGATAGAGGAGCAATCAGGAATATAGCAGCGAGATGTTGGTGGGGTGTCATAAGAGCGCATTGCCTTGAAAAGATCCACCTCCACCGCCAACGACACTCGCGGTTGAAGAGTGAACGTAATTAAAGTCCCAGTGAACCCATTTATTGAACTTATTTAAAAATGTCAGTTGCCTCTCGGGTAGCGCACCATGCTGCTTACATACAGAGTGACTTGGCCAAAGGTTTATGGAGTCTTTTCAAAATGTCAAACAGCGTTTTTACTGCAAAAGGCTGCAGCCGCTGTAAAGTTTAAAAATAAAATAATGAAGAACGTCATCAAGTGTGTGTGTGTGTGTGCACGTACAGATTCTTGGTCTGTTCAGGGAGTACTCCAGCAGCTATTGTGTAACTTTCTTGGTTCCAGGGTCCCACAAACGTCCTGTCTTTCACTTTTGTCTTTCACTTAAAAGAACGAGACGGCAAATAACTCAAATATATTGTACCATGCTGGAAAGGACAATGACGACTCATTTCTTGAAATTATTAGTGGTTTGATTTGAGGCAGACTGTTGCTTGTAATGACATCAAATGATACTTTCAAAGAAGATGTAACAAAGGAGTCAAATTACTTCCCTGAGAAATCTATTTGGGCTTTAATTATGAGCTCGTAAATGATCAGATATTGGACTTCATAATTTTGACACTATTTCTCTGGCAAGCAGCCTTTTACAGTACAAGGAAAACTATTTTGTTAGTAAGCCAAAGTGCGTGACAGAGCACCCTGTCCACCACAGGATTCTGCAACAGTGACAGTCTTTGCTTCATTGATAAGACGTGAAGCTGCACATAACTGCCCAACCAGATGAGATGTTGGTCTATGTTCAGACTGCCAGCTATCCCCAAATTATTGTTTCCATTAAATGTTCCTTGTGACCAGATCCACACTGTGTTTTCCTTTTATATGTCTACACGCACGGCATGAAATTGGCATCCGCCCACATGCTGGGTAACTTTTGTGATTGGCGGATGAAACTGTCAATCTACTTGCCATGTTGGCAGGTAGCCAATAAAACAATCTTGGATTTTCAAAACAAAATGTGGCGGCATATAGCTGGCATGAAGAGGTCGCCGGCTGTAACAGACCAAGAAAAGGATGATGAGGAGGACGATTCAAAAAAAAAAAAAGACAAAGTGGAAAGGGAAGGCAAGGTTTGCGACTGGCTGGTGTACGACGCCACATCAGAGGAGATGCACTGTCAGGATCACCGTATGTGTGGCTCGGAGGAAGCGAGATCAAACCCATTTCTAATCGGGACAAAAAACTTTAAGTTGGAGGCAATTGAGGACCACAAGTCCTCAAAAATCCATTTGCATACACTCAGCTGTAAAGTTGGGAAGACTTTCCACCAGAGCAGAGCACACAGCTGCGGTCAAGGCTCTGATGTTGATGAAAACATCGCAGTTGGAGAGGATGAAGCTCCTGTGTAGGAACGTCCACGCAGTCACAAAGAAGATGAGACCCTTCTCCGACCACATGTGGATGTGCGAGTAAGTACCAACCTGCTCTAACGTTAGTAGATAACTAAACTACAGCACAGTGACAATAACTGCTCTGTTATTGTTACAACGTAGCTGTGTGTGTGTGTACAGTACAGTGCAGGCCTGTTAGTGGTATGTGTGTGTGATAAAGATAACTGTGCACTCCATAGCAGAAGTTGACAGGAAGAAGGTGGAAGTGGAGGTCCATCTCCATGATGGTTGATGGATCCACAGACCGCAGCGTGATGGAAGAGGGTTTTTCAGTTGTGGCCTGACTTTGACATTACAGGGTAGCTTGGTTTGGATTCTGGTAATTATGATGATTGTTATTGTTGTTGTTTATCTAAATGTTATTCAGTCAAAATATCAGACTCTTGTCTTGAAAAGCATCATAAACTTATGATATGTACAAACTTAAAAATACCATTTTGATATTAATGTAGTGTAAAAGATAAAAAGTTGAACCTGGATACGCTACAGTGACAAAGAAACAGTGATGAATTCAGTGACTAAATAAATGAGACCATCAGTGAGATGATTGGCTGTTTGTATTTCTGTTATTTTCTACTCTAAATCACACCAGGTCAGATACAGATGCAAGTCTACTCATAAATGAGATTAAGTTGGTTAATAACTCGACAGCACTTTAATGTGTATTCTGTACAAGTTCAAGAACCATTGTTATGCATTTTCTGAATAGTTCACTTTTATTTTAGGCACAAAAAAACTTTGGCTGGTAAAAATAAAAACCTCTGTGTCAGGGGGATTTCAAAATCCACCTGACACAGAGGCTGGTGGCCTAAAAAGTTAACTTCAGGCCCTGCCTACATGCATAGAACTGTCAAAAATGGTGCCATGACGCAGGTTTTCCACAAGTCCCAGTAAAGCATCTGCATACTTGTGCCATTCTGGTGGACCTCCTGGTTTCTGAAAGTGTTTCTGAGCTCATGACCTGACGTCCAGTAGAGAATCATCACTGGTTTTGATGTCCATTTGATGGCGGTGATGTCCAGTTTTCTGTTTCAGTTTCAGCTTTATTTGCATCCCCGTAGAGCAATTAATGTTGCAGAAAGTAGAAAACATTAAAACAAAAACAAAACAAAACATACAAGGCATACAATTAAAAGTTAACAGTCCAAGAGGGGAGGGATACTACAGTGTGCTGAAACAACATCGGTGGCAGCAAGTACAATCGGCCATACAAGACAGGGAAAGAGCAATCAGTGCATATTATTAATTACTTCCATCATCATCATCATCATCATCATCATCATATGGAAAAAACTAAATAAAAACACCCGTCTGTGAGAAGCCACAGAATATCAATCAGGTATGACTCCTTCTACCCCGTCCTAAATAAAAAAAAAACACTGTTGCTGGTGGGATCTTTGCATATTTGCATTTGAGAAACATTTTTCTAAGATTCTCAGAATAGTGAACCTCTGCCCATCTTTACACCTTAGAGGCTCTGCATCTCTGAAAATCTTGTTTTAGAACCAGCCAAGTCACTGACCTGTTCACCATTAACATAATTAGTTGTCAAATGTTCCTCTATTTGTTCTCATTGTGTGCCATTTACTTTTTCAGCCCTTTGTTGCCCCTGTTTCAACTTCTTTGAGATGTGCTGCAGCCATCAAACTCACAATGAGGCAACAGTTCCTATGAAATGATAAAATATCTCAGTTTCAACATCTGACATGTTCTTTATGTTCTATTGGGAATTCAGTTTGGTTTTATGAGATTTGGAAATCATTGCATTCTGTTTTTATTTGTGTATTTATGTTTCACACAGTGTCACAACTTTTAAATTGGGATTCAGCAGAGGTAAATTGTGAATGTAATATTTATTTAAGGTACCTCTGAACACTGCCGTCATTCACACTCAGAAAGCCAGGACTAGCTAGGGAATCGCTGAGAACTCTGCTGCAATGATATATGGAGAAAAAAAGCATGGCCTACAAAAGCTAATGCAGTACAAATAATCATATATTATAACCCCATTGTGTATGGTTGAGGCATATAACGGGCGAACAATGTGACATGATTCAAACGAGTTGTGCCTTTTGTTTTGCTGTGCGAGGCCACACTGGGTGAGATGTCTGTCATTAGCTGTTGATGCATCAGCAACGCTCCAGAAAAGCCATTATCTATTCATAGCTTGGCGCGTTAAAGACAATGTAACTACCTATTTTGCCTGTTAATGTGCTGGTCTGTGCTGCGACTGCCAGAACATTCTGCAACACCCTACATTTGGCTAAACTCGCGGTTGCTAACTGTACGACAGGTGAGAAATGTATATAAACTAAGCACAAAGAGTAAGGAGATTTGTGTTTGGTAGTTTATTTCTTTGTTGCTTCTTGGCAATAAAACACAATTGGAAAAGCCTGTTTATTGACTCTTGTTTTTCTTATTGGTGGTTTAACAATTCATGTCCAAGATGATCCCACAAGTTTTCATTGTAGTTGAGGTCAGGCTTTGCTCTCCACTCCCAGATTCTGGAGCTCATCTCTACACGCTCACATGCTGACATTCTGTAACATTTAGGTCAAATTTGACCCCACTGGCTTCAACATACTGGCCCAACCAAGGTAGAAAAGTCCCACAAACACACTCAGTGGACCTTGCATACATTAAACAGAAATTCTTGAAACAAAGATGTGACTCAACGTCATCGACGTGAAATGCCACGTGATGAACAACGCACATTTTGTGCCAGTAAACAAAAACCACAATTGAGTTGTTCAAGTTGCGCTATATATGTGCCTGTTAAGTACCAACGAATTTCATCTTCTTCTCGAAAAGTTAGACGTCTCCAGGAGAATCTCTTCATCTCCCCAATTCCACATTGCTATGTTGACGGAAAGTTAATAAAAGTACGAGCAAAGTAAAAAAATATACAAGCACGCAACACGCAAAAGGTGGAGATGTTCTGCAAAGAAAAGCCAGTGTTTAAGGGCCTTCTGATGAAACCCTGCTTGGTCCATGACTGAGGAGACATGTGATCGCCACTGGTTGCAGAATTTCACATTGATATCTCTCTGCGTTGAGATTGCCCCCAATGATGAAGAGCTCACAACATGACACTGCCTCCACCTAAAAGATGTTACTCCATCGGCGCAGCAACTTTGACCTGGCAAATAAATTGGCAAATATCCATTATTACCTGTAATATATATAAGATCCATGCAGAACTAATGGCATCACCATCATCTGCACTACAAATATCATTTATCTTTCTGCAGTTGCCAGAAATGAAGCTTTCACATCATTTATCTGTAATTAAAAAGGACAAAGCCAAAACACCAGAAATGCCTTTTAATTATCAATGCCTATCTTTGTGAGTCTTTTACTTCTCTTTATAGCAGGCTGGCAGGTGTAATTAGCAGTTACATTGAGACATTGTGTACAGAAAATTACACATCATCAGTATTCAATTAAAGACTCCATGTCTGGCACAAACGTCTGCTTTTAAAGC
This sequence comes from Arrhamphus sclerolepis, assembly GCA_037176975.1. Taxonomy (NCBI): domain Eukaryota; kingdom Metazoa; phylum Chordata; class Actinopteri; order Beloniformes; family Hemiramphidae; genus Arrhamphus; species Arrhamphus sclerolepis. Next base: position 13,887,309 of record JBAMYA010000006.1, on the reverse strand, counting down.
TGAAATGGAGCTGAAAGAGAAGCCGTGGAAATTTGGGAACGAGATTTAAAGTCATCTGAGGTGCATGGGAAGATTAGATCAGACTCTTTCGAGGCTCATATTCCTTTTCGGCGTGTAATACAAGCCTTTGTGTATGTAACGCATATCATTTGTGGTGTCAAAAAACATAATCACGTGAAGAAAAGCAAATGTTCTAACTCCAAGCAGAAGTAAGCCAAAATCACATTATCACCTTGGAAACCTTACACCTTTTTTTTCTTTCTTTAATCTGGTGGAGCTATTCATCATTTATCTAATCACGGCAAGCCCTCATCCAAAATGTAATATAATTATGGGCTATAACTGTTCTCAGGATATTAAGCTATATCTGGGCCACGGCTAGCTCAATAAACACCTTCTAATAATGGCTTTTAGTGGTCTCAGGAGTGACTTATTCTAACACATTGAGGACTCTCGATGGCTCCCATGGCCAAATGAGTTTGCAGCTTGTTGCAGAGATGCACATCAGTCCTGATAATGGGGACATTGTTTGGGAAAAAAAAAAAAAAAGTAGCCCAGTGGAGCTTCCCTCCAGTCTCCACACTACCCCTTCTTCTCTCATGCATGATTATCTCCCCGACAGCCCCCGTCCTACCTCCACACCTCTGCCAACAGTCTCCTCCCACCCCTCTGTCACTGAGCTGCCTCTGGCCATTTTAACAACGGCTGAAAAACTCCGGAGGATTTATGCTCGCGGTTGTCAAAGTTGGCCTGGTTTGTGTCTCTGTCTGTCTGGCACAGATAAGGTCAAAATAACTGACCTTATCTGTCAGCTATTGTGACCATAGTGACATGTTTATGACATAAAAGAAGAGAATAAATCTGTGTTGAAGTGATCCAAAGAGGAAAACATTCTTGAGGACAAAGTGTATTATAAGGTGTTGGTTGAGTGCTGTGCCACATCTTCTCGGAGTATAGTGATAACAACAAAGAAACTCTGAGGATCCTGAGGTCGTTGGATAGAATAATGCCAGTAAAACGACACTAGCAGCTTTGCACTAATCCTAGAAAAGAAGCAGACACAATGGCTACATTTACATACAAGCAGTAAACACTGTAGTGCATTCTGTGCTCAAGGTCAGACTTGGATGTACCATGACGTCACCTCCTGTATCACTAAAGCTTCCTTAATCGTCCCCTGCTAAGATTGTTTGCTTTCAGCAACGGATGCAGCAAATCTTCATTCTTAAAAAGTATTCAGGCGCATCACCTCAGGGGTCAAAGTGAAGTTCTGTTCAGGTGTCCAATGGTGCTTCGTTATTTCGGAATTTGGGCCTTAATTTTCAGCTATAATGCCCCAAGGTTGGACTTCCAACTCTGAAAATCTCAGAAAACTCTGTCTATCTTAATGTGTGCAGCAGTTCCATCTTGTTTTATCTACATCAACTTAGACACAGATAATAGTTCTGTTTGTATTGTTATGGATCAGAATCAGTGACGACAGGGAGGAGCTGAAATACAAAAACAGTTTGACATTATTATGATATGATATGATATTATAATGATATTATTATTATCATTAAAATTTTATACTGGTGATGCTAATCAACCTGTTTGTTGTCCTTTTTTCCCTAATGAGAATCAATAAAGAACTGAATCGTTAAGCAGAATCATAATTGGAATTGTAAAAATCTTATCAATTCCCATCTCTAATCATAGCAACAAAAAATAGCAAGAAGTTATGACGAGGGTCTGGGTGTAAGCTGCGTTTTTTCAAATGTGTTGTGAAAGAATGAGTATGCCAGTATGCATGCATGAGGAGTTTACGTTCCAGTAAAAGATTTACACGTCACATACACATCAGAAAACAATATGTCATAGTTTTAGGTATTCTTATTGGAATTTAGCTTTTTTCCCATTTTCTAGAAAACCATATTGTCACTTGGGGGTGTGTGTCAAAGTTTTAAAAAAAATGTAAATGCTGGTCAACTCGGATGGAAAGACCAATGAGAGTTCCAATGAAATATGCAAATACGAAGAGGTCAGTACGGACTGTGTTGTTTTGTGCCACCTTAACTAAACATGGCATCCCTCCATCCACCCATCCATCCGTCCACCTCAGAACCTCCTCCTGGTTGGACACGCTCAGGACACCTCCTCAAGGAGACATTCTAACCAGAAGCCTGTCTCACCTCAGTTGGCTCCTCTCAAAGTAGAGTAGCAGCAGCTCTACTCTTAGTACCGCTTGAACGACTGAACGTCTCACCTTATCTCTAAGGTGGAGTCCATTCCACCCTGGGGAATGTCCTTTCAGGGGCCTCATGGACTAATGTTCCGTACACACTAAAATACTGCGTACGCTATTTTTCACGCTCATGTTGGGATGTACTGAAGTGAAATGAATGTCAGAATGTAGATTTTCTCCACAAACATTTTGGGGCTGCTCACACACATTGCTAAGGTTTTGTCCACGTGGAGGCGATGACTGAAGTTCCAAACATCAGGAATCATTTCATCAAGTATTCGTGTTCCACCATAAAATGAAATTCATTTAATCTCAGGATATATTGTGAATCAAAATCTAAAATGTGGGAACCAAAGCCCTGAATCAGAGAAGATTTGCAACCAAGACATCAAATTCTGTAAATAAGTGGTGGTGTTTACAGTTTTCTGAGCCTACCAATTGACAAAGTGCCATATAAAATCTTTTTCTTGGCCTCGACCTCAGACGTAGTGACATTTTTCTTTTTTCGCCTGCTTTTGCCATTTTCTTTGCTTGGATGAGCCGGTTTTCCATGTCAGATCATTCACTCACTATGATATTTAAATTGGTCTACTTGAGGGAGGAGACAGCGATGCACCGAGAGAATATACGGGAATTTGCGCGTACTGACAGTTTAGTACATCTGATATTTTGCATGCACAGATTTCCATGCAAAGCCTTAGTATGAAATCCATGGAAATGTTTGTACGCAAGGCCTTTGAGCTTTCATATGTGTGCTAGAATTTGTCACACTTTAGACACGATTAGAACTTAAACTAACTTCATGGTTATTCAAAGGTGTGTGAAATTAAAAGCTAATTAAATGTGACATTCGTGTGGACCCTTCTCTGCCAGGAGGCAATAATGGAGAGTCAGGAGGAGAAAACGGGAGGATATGAATGTAGTTTTGTATATAAATATAGTGCTGTTTTCTCCTCAGCACTTACTTTGTCATCGCAGTCTTGAAATGCCTGCTTCGTCCTGCAGCCGTATTTAAGGAGCAATGTTGTGGCAGAATTTCTGTGAGGTGTAGCAATGCAGATAGAAAAAGCTGCAGTTGTAATGAAATCCTTTAGCGAGACTGAGTGCGTGGTGTCGGTCTCTAATCCAAGCCTGACCTCAAAGCATACTCAGACGAGCTTACATGCATGAATAACGCTCAAGGAAAAGAGCTGCTGTACTGTATTTGACATTCAGCTCAAATTACGGCTGCACACTGCACCGTTGCAGCTAAAGGTGAGGGAATCCAGTGACAGTGGATGAGCCCAGCCACTGTCATTTTACACAAATAGGTTTTACTTGTTGTTGTTGTTTTTAGATGGAAGCCCCTGCAATGACATATTCCTCTTTGGCACATTGTGATATAAATTGTGAAAATATTTACTCCAGATTTGTTTGCCAACATCTCCACTGAGAGCCTGCCAAGAGAGGAAAATAAATGGAAAAAAAGAAGCCATAAGAAAGGTGACCAAAGCCTCTCCAGGACTTTGCCTGTTGGAGCTGGAAGCTCAAATTAAAAAATGGGAAGATGGAAGAAGGTGCTTAACCCCAGCTATTAATAATCCATTTCAATTTCCTGTGAGATCTCATTTTTACTTTTTGAAAACTGAAAAATATATATTAATTTCAGGATCTTACCCACACCCATGTCCAGCCAGACAAATGAACCAAACATTTTACAGATGAAGTTTGGAAGAAGAAAAGAACCCAAAAATATGTTAATTTCAATGGGAGAATGTGTAAACTGGGAACAATGGTTTGGAGGGTATCACATTTTTAAACCACTAAATTGATTAGATTGATCAAATAGACACATAAGGATTTAATACAAAACAATTTGATACCCCTTTCAGCAACGTGAAATACCAGATCAACAAGCAATGTACCATTTAAAGCAAGAATGTACAATTACAAAGCACATTCACTCAGACAATAGGTTGTGGAGAATCATGTGGACCTTTGTCCTAAATGAAGGAAAGCTTCACGCTGCAGTCATTGACATATTAAAGCGTGGCAGGTTCTCTGCAAAGACAAAGAACAAAAACAAAATCATAATTTGCTTACTGTATACAACATTGTGCCCTAGAGGGATGCCTGACTCCAAGACCCCATTAACACCTGGTATTAGCATGCACTCCTTATCTGGATTTGCTGTCTGGATAATAACATCTGAGTACAAGCCTTAGTATTTCCAGATGGGATTAATAAAAGTGCTTGTTTTTTCAGTTCTGTCTGCACTGAGATCAGATCTCTGTTTGCATATTGGGGCTCACAAAGCTTCCAGACATGTCTGCCAACAGGAGGCTTCTCAGGTAAACAGAAGCAATGAGGGGAACTCTCATGGGGCTGCATCGATGTGAAAGCCATCTGCAGGCTATCCCTGGCTGTGCTAACAATGCTTACATTAATACCAAGAAAAGTGTATTAAATCATATCTCCTCAAGCCAAACAAAAATGTTTCAACACGCTCTGGAAGGTTTGCCATTATGTCTTGCTCATAAACCCAATTCTTTTCCTTTTCGAATCAAAGACTTCGTCCGGTGCGACTTTGGTTTTCCAGTGGGCAGCGCAAATTAAAGTGGTTAAGAAGTGCTTCTGGCAAACAACCAATCAGAGGAACTAAGCATGCTACCTAGGTAGCGCAGCAAACAGTTAGCAACAAAAGATGGCGCTCAGCGGCGCAGGAACATCTGTCACTGACTTGTCACTTTGATTCAGTCCCAATCTGCAGCCATGTTGGTATTTTGAACGTTCCTGTATGAGTGACTGCATAAAGCCCCCCACCCCCACCCACAGCAGGTTCAGTCTGGTCTGCTGAGTTGGGAATGGCCGTGAATGGGAGGGGTACCAGGACCATTTCATGTGAGGGTTTTCACGCAGCGAATGGGCATGACTGGCCAGGCTACATTTTCAGTATAACATGAATAAATTAATAAATAAACCATTACAAAAATCTGCATGGAAGCTCTTTGCCATCTGCCTCTAGCCTTGTCCTGCTAAATGGGAATCAGCTCTTTTAATTTTCTGAGAGCGAAGCAGCTGCTTCAGGGAGTCCGTGGCTGCTGATTGTTGGGATAAAGTTTGAGGACTCATATTTCTTTTTCTAAACCTTTGAAATTTTAAATATCCTGGCGTCTTCTCATAGAGACTTCCTAAATAAGATTTTTGACTCTGGCCAAAGTTATTTAAGAAATAACTTTGTTTTTTAAAATGTGAAAAAAGTGTGCATGTGGCTGCAGGACAGTCCTGATGGGATATTCTGCAAACTCTTCGGATGCTTCAGTTTTAGCTCAATGCACCTGCTGCCTGATTAAAAGCATGACATCTATGTCACAGGTGTGGGGGGAAAAAAGTCAACACTGATTAGACTTAATCTATTTCAGCACTTCCCTGTTTATTTAATCATGAAAAGCCAGACGGAACCTTCGAGCTTCACTTGACTTTCAGCAGGAGGTGAGTTATAAGAGGAGGAAAAAAGTTTGGGAACAGGCTGGGGGACCTCCCTTTGTCACCTGTCATACCCAGTTGTGAGTCGGAAACTAATTAATGCAGCATATGTCCCTATTAAGAGCGTCCCAGAAGCAGGTTACAGTCCCCCAAGTGTCAGCTTCTAATGCAAAGACATTCGCTTGTGCACACACGAGGACATTAAATAAAGAAGAGTTCCACTGTGGCATTGAAGGAAACACCACAACTGACCTCTTTCTAAACGACAACACCACCTCAGTGGGTAGTGTTTCACTTTTCCTTCTGTGAATTGGCAGCATGCTTTATTTGTTTCAAATCCCAGTGCTGTGGATGTTTCAAAACCTCTTTAAGAGTTCAACCAGTTCAGCCAGGTTTCCCTTGAAAATTCATATTTTACGCATTCGTCCCACTTGCTCACCGAGCTATTCATTAGAAATCTGTGTGTCCACATGTTCAGCTCATTCTTTACAACGACCTATCAAGAGTTTTCAGAAACAAACAAAAAAACGAACAAACAAACACCCTTTGGAGCATTATTCTAAAACATGTATATAGTAAAAAGTTGTTTATCTTTCCAACTAGTGCCTCGAAAGATCAGTTTGTCCTGATTTCACTCGCTGTATTTAGAGCAAAGGTGTCAAACTAGTTCATCTATCGCCACATCATCACCATGGTTACAGTTAAAGGGCCGGTTATTCTTTACTTTCTCAACCAGCTGTGTTGTCAGATTTCCTGCCAGTTCCTGGACTAAATAAAATACAATAAAATAAATAAACTTTTGTCATGAAATCTCAAATTTCACAATAGTTGCTCCTTTTATCATAAAATTAAGCTTTTGTTCTAAAATCACATATTTTTGTGCCTATTGAATATTTACTATTTTGTAAAATAAATAGTTAGTTTTGTTGTAAAATTGCAAATTTTGAAAGATCAAGATTTAAATAAACAAACACACACAAAAAAAAAACACAACCAAAACCTAATCACAAACATAACAAATTGGAGTTTTTAACTTAAAATTACAATCATTTTTTTGTTGGAAAATATCTGTACTTTCTTGAATATTTTCAACTTTTTTGTCCTAAAATTACAGATAAAAAAAGAAGTAGGTTTTACAAAAATCTTGACTAAAACCATCATCTTTTCAAACATATGAAAATTCCTGCCTTTCTGACTTAAAGCATCCGCTCTCCTCAGAACTGAACCAAACGCATCAATCACATTTAAATTTCCACAGAAATGTTCTAGTTATAAATATAAAAGCATCTTTGTATGCTCCTGCAAGCCAGATAAAATGAAGCGGTGGGCCGGATGTGGCCCACGGGCCTTGAGTTAGACAGCCCTGATTTAGAGTCTGACATCGAGAAAGATGGCGTATGCTCTTTTCTTGCCTTCATATTGATTACGTTGAGAAATGCAGTTGATTTCCATGTTTACTTCATGTTTCAGGACACCATCAAATTAAGATAAAAAATGAATTCTGTGGGACAAAAACCACTGCAGCACCATGTAGGATGAAAATGAGATGAGGGTCGTACAGGTCACACTCACCCTCTTTAAAATAACTTTTATTTTTCTTAATATCATATCCGAGGCTGTGATGGGTATACTGGTGGAACTAGTAACCAGTCCCTCTGTATCTACGTATTGTTTGTAGAGATAGTGAAGCTGGAAGAGGTTCTCATGGTCAGTCAACCCAGAATCATCACACTGAAAATGAAACTCCAAAATTGCCAAATGTTTATATGCCTCTCTGCTGAACATTTGCACAATCAGGTTTTGTACCAAAACATGCGCTTACACAAAGATAAAAGCCCAGACAGATGTAAACTACTCTCAAACTACCCAGAAACTGACAACAGCAGTAATTATAGTCTGCAGTCGCTACATTAGCTGCACATCAGTAACTGGAGTTTTCCAGTACATTGTTTTCTTGTCATTCAATTAATGTTGTGTCTTTTTTTTTAATGACATCTGTCTTTTTAATGACTAAGAGCTCAGTCCTCAGAATTAAACAGAAAAGTTCCACGCTCCACAACAATTCAACTGGGAGTAAAATGGCCATTATACCTCAGCCTTCCTCCCCGCCATTAGAGCCGAGAGTGCGGCTCAATTATCCCACGGCTTTCGCAAGCTTGCTGACAGCCGTGCTGGCAGGCCTTTCCTTTCCAGACATGCTCACCCCTCCAGATGGGATATTAATCAGTGCACCTACACATCAGCTAAAACAACTGACATCCTCCCCCAAGGTGCCCTTTCATTCAGGGTGAGGGGATGGAGGTGAGATGAGAGGACCGAAAGCTGCTCCAACATCTAAAACCAAGGCCCTGCCTCTGAAGTGTCGATCACTTTTCTACATTTTTAGCAACAAGATACTTGCAGGGAATCGATTTAACTCATGCAGGACACACCAGTGTACCAGGTATGCTTCCTATCAAAGGCTATTTTTGAGATTCCTTCTCTGAAATGACATACCTCATTTAAAATCAGTCCATCTCAGCACCTACAGGGAGTATATTATACATTTGGTATAAAAATGAAGGTAACACATGAGATTAAAACAAAAGCGTAAAAAAGTGTCACCAAGACAGAGTAAAAAAAGCATTAAAATATTTCCTGGAAAAATATTACATTTAAATGGCATAAAATGATGAATGCAGTGAAAGCAAAAACACCCCAGAAATCCATTCTATAACATCCCACCTTTTAATGTACGAGAGTGATTATCAGAAAGTGCAAGTGTTACTTGCCAAAACTTACCAAACTGGCAGTTTTGGTACCTTTTAGGACACCTGTGCCACTGAGGTTTTTCAGGTATCAATATATCAATACAAGTATTACTTTCTGTCTAATGTAACTATTTTGGCTTTGGCTTTCTGACCTCTCCAGTATTTGTGCTTCAGACGCTGAGCCAGCCAACATTTGTATGGTGGCCCTGTATAAGACTGTAGTATACAAAAAAATGGACCAAAAATGGCGCCTCATAGAGGTTGCTCATGTACTTCATGTTGGCGCCGTTTAAATTGCTCACAGTGGTACCTTGCACAGTGATGCATTGCAGCCGTGTACCTGAGGCTATGTTCAGGAACATGGTTGATGAATGGATATGGGCCCAAAAGCCAAACCACATAAGCAAACCCAAGTGGGCAGCTCACACTGAGCCAGTATGGAACCAGTAGAGCAATCCCATTTGGGCCCAGTTATACCTGGCTGGGGAGCCGTGGGTGTGAGATATCTTGGACTTATTTGGATGGTTGACACCTCACAATCGGTAGGAGCGATGGGCACTTCACAAACACACGTCACATCAGGGAAAATACAATTGAAATGAAAGAAAGGTTGTTACGTTTCTAAGATGCCTGCTTAAGCACACTTCTCCCAGGAACAGAAACAACCCAAGAGATGCAAAATGATGTGTCACAGAGACTTAGAATGGTATAAATCAAGTGGAGATTTTCACTGGGACGTGGTTTTATGATGGTACAACACCAAAGGTAAGACAAGCAGTAGAAAGTGAAGTGTTTTTTTTGTGAGTTTCTGACACACAGTGGTGACTCCCGCACCTACAAGCCATAACTGTGGAGTCTGGACTTGAAGCCGACAGCAGACCAGTGATTGTAGAATATAGCAGTTGGTCAATAGTTAGAGGGAAAGTAGTCTTTATAGGCTTAAAGCTGAACTTTTCCTGTTCATTTGTCATTCTGCACACGTATCAGGTTTTGTGTAATTTAACATGGTTTGAATGATCTCTGTGCTCTTTGATCTCTATGGGTGCTGCTGAGGAACAGCTTAACTCAAGGATCCTGAATAAAAGTAGCTAAAAAAAAAAAAAAAAAAAGGACAGTGTAATTGGAACAACAAACCAGAGTTTTTTTTCAGTACCTTTTCTTTTGCTCTAATGAGAACTCTTAAACATTCGTGTAACTCTATGGAGTTTTTGTTTTTTCTTCAAAAATGGCTTCATCACACAGCAGCTTCTCAGAGCCAAATGTGTGCTCAAGTTTACCTACATGGATAATAAAATCAGCCAGTATTCTTGCTTTGTTTGTTTTGTTTTTTCATTTCAGCATCAAAGCTAAAGCATATTTTTTTTAAGAACAAAACATTTCTTCGTCCACTTCTCCGGTCCAGCTCATTCCAGAGCCTCTCCTCTTCTCTGCTGCATTTTTAATTCGTTCCCTCCTGCCCTCCACGCCTCTTTCCTTGTACCCAGCCCATTTTAGAGGAAAATGGACAATCTCAGGGAGAGCCTTCAAGCTCAATAGAGTCTCAGCATCCTCTCTCTTTTAGCTGAGAAAAAGCAGGGCATCACCATGGCAACAACATCTGAGAGGATACAGCGAACCAGCCGGTCAGTGCTGATGTTTTCTCACAAGCTCTGACTTAGTGTGACACACTGAAAACATCAACATGATTTTTTTTTCTTCTAATTTCTCCAATTTCATCAGGTGGCTGGAGATTACCTGTTGAAGCTGTAATCATTCATGTCACATTGAAATGGATCTCCACAGACCACTGAATGTAAATCACTTATCTTTCTGAATCAGTTTCTCACAAACTAGTCTTATAAGAAGAGTGAAAACTGATGCGAAGGAAGTAATTAGGACATGTTGAGGAACTGGTGAGCAAAGCGAGCCAACGTGAAACTTCCCCCACAACCTGAGATGAAGTTGTTGCTCTGGAGGAAATACATGCAGCTGGTAAACTAACTTACTATACCTTTAATACCAGTTTCGGTCGACAGATGTATCATTTGGTCTAATTTTATGATGTATCAGTGCATATTTCTTGAGCTTTAAGGGCACCCATCTTTTGAACAATTTTATTGTATTATTTTTGATGTTTCCTCAAAGGGAACATATTATTCTTGTCATATACCCAATTTCCAGGCTTTCTATCTGTCATTTTAGGAGGTAAAACAATACTTAAAAAGTTTTGAAAGCAGAGGTTCCTCAGATTTGTTCTGTTTCATAATAACTTTCGCAAACATTAATTTCCCCTGCAGGTTGTCCCTGGAGACTACAAGTACAGATCACCCAAAACCGTGCATGTGTCTCTACGTGGAGTCAGCCAGTTCAAAATGGAACATCCTCCAAATTTCTCTGTTGCTGTGTCACATGACTGGCAGCCTCACTGATAACTGGACAGCAACCAATGACAGTAGAGTGAGCGGGGAGCAGGGGAGGAGGAGGCCAAACATGGTTCAGCTGTATTGTGTTTCTTGATCACCATGAGTAGGGATCAAAACAGCATCATATGGGACCTGTTACCTCCAGAAATGGTGTCAACTTGTGGAAAAAAAAGCATATTTCTCCTTCAAATGACAAAAAAGGTCTGCGATTACGCTGTTTCATCTGCATGTAACATTGAGGGATTTTTCATTTGTTTAGCCTTTTTTTTTTTTTTTTATATGTAAACATTTTAAAAAGTGCATGTTCACTCAGCAATTGATATTGTGTCATTCAAGCAAATAGCCTCTGCACTTTAACAGTACTTGACAAGTTCCACCTCATTCATCAATCCACTTAAACAGCCACACAAACCTTCAAAGCTCCAGAGAGGTGAAGCTGCGCTCTACCTGAGTTCTTCAGAGCAGAATACTCTTCAGTAAAATAACTGACATCATCTTCATTTCTCCTTCTTGTTATTCATTTTGGTAAAAAGGCACTTAATGTACACATAAAAAAATAATTGACTTGAATGGGACTTGTAGAAGTACTTAGAAATGTCAAAAAGATAGAAGAGTGCTGTATGAATGCAGACCATAGTCCAAGAGCTGGTTTGAACGTCCTCTGTGTCTTTTATATGCTTCCTACTAACCTGCAACTGTTGTTTATTGCTGTAAAAATGGAAAGAAAAAGAGTAGGGCAGCGTGCCACCCAAGTCCTTACAAATACTGCTCCATATAGGGAGCGTTTTTTTCAGGGGGCATAGGAAGGAGTGGGAGCAGTGAGCTTTCTTTTGTTTTGTTCAAATATCAACAGACTTGAGAAATCCCCCTCCCCCCATCCCCGAAGGGAAACGACATATTACATATTCACTGATCAGCCACCGATCAATCTTTGCTGCTGGCCATGCTGCATATATATTTATGGGAGCATCCCCATAAGAGGAGGAGAGTATCTAAATAAATCACTGTCTTATGTATCGTGCTTTTTGTTTGCTATTCACGATAGTGTCATAATACAGCACAAAAGTACGTTTGGCGCTTGATGCTGGGCTGATATCTGTGCACTGGTGTTGCGCAATACTAATGGAAACAACGACTTTGTTCTTGTAAACTTATTTGGATTCTGGAGGAACTTTTACAATCACTCATTAGAAGCAGTCATGCAGCACCTGCGGCACAGAAACTCTGCAGCTCTGCTGCTTCAGTGGATCCAGACCTTCCTGCTCTTCCAGAGGTATCAGGAAGGAATTCTGGGTATCTGACTTGCAAAACTTTTCTTCTGATGTGCAGACTGACCAGAAGACGTCACTGACTCTTCTGTGCACTTTAAATCTTTTGAAGAAGAAGTGTTACTAAGAGTTTGGACACCAGATCACGTTTTGAACGATTTTAAAAAAACAGCTTTGGGCTCGAAAAGTTTTTGGGAAATTTGGAACATTGAATGCAAGGAAGTGAAAGTGTAAAATGTTGGTCTAAAAGGTCTAATGACATCTTCTCATTCTTGAAGGAAAATGTTTGCTTCCTTTTTTTGTTTTGAAGGGACAAGAGATTAAATTTGAACAATCAATTTGACAAAAAAATGTTACTTCAGAAACAGGAATATTACGTGTCATGTACTGAAAATTATGCATACGAATTAATGAAATAAGTTAAACTGAAGGAATTAATGAAAATCCGGCGAATGCTTTTGTGCTGTTGTGCGTCTTTGTCGTGTGGCATCATTCAGAGAAGTAAAACGAGCATTTCACAGTTCACGGTTTGACTCCTGCTACAAACAGGCAGCTGCCAGCGTCTTCGGCTGAAAACCGGCTTCCACATCAGCATCAAATGGTATAATTATGGAACAAGTTAATTATATGTAAATATTGGCACAACACCTGAACTCACCACTAACTTTCAGTCAGTTTGTATGAATATTAATGTCATCCCGTCTTCATTATTCCACTGTGCAAATCCGTTCATCTGGGTCCAGCCCATGTTCCTCTGCCCTTTTCAGATATTTCACGGCAATTAAAATACCAATTTTCTTCATCTGAGCGAATCACTGATTTATAAGAACATTGTTATTAGCATCAGCCGGCATTTATGACGAGCAGTGGGCTGAAGCAGGATGAATCTAATAACTGCTCTTTTAATATTAACTCTAAACAAAAGATGTGAAAGTCAAACAAGTGGCAGGCAAAGAAAACCTCTTTAGCATTTTCAATTTACCCTCGTCAGAAATAATTGATTTTTTTTTTCTTTCTGTAAAATCAAAAGAGCAAATTATTGTTCTTATACTGCATATTATTGTCTTAGGTTAAAAAAAAAAAAAAAAAAGTGTTCCTCTTGTCTGATAAGCTGGTAAATCATTTGCTGATCTGCACATCCAGATGTTCTATTAATAAAGGATTTACAGCATCTACATCGGGGAGTCTGAAGTGATAAATGCAGTTCAGCAGGGCAGGTGGAGGATTTATGAAATGACTCATGCAGGAGTTTCAAAGAACCACTATTTAGAACAACCAAGCTGGTTGAAGAATTACCCATAACACCTTGGATCAATACGTTTTTACAGCAAAATCAACGACAGTCGTTCAGTGTTCCTACTCCACTGGGCGCCACTTGATTTTTTTTATTTTTTTTTCGTTCCACATTATTCAATCACACGACTCCTCACATCACTACTATTCGGATGAAACACAGCTCTGCCTCTCGTTCCCCCTGGTGACCCCACAATCTCTGCACGTATTTCAGCCCGTCTCGCTGACCTACCTGCCTGGACAAAGGAACAGCACCTTCATAAACATTGCATCTTCTAGGTCACTAAGAACCTGGGTGTCATGGCGGATGAGCAGTTCTCCTCTGAACATGTAGCTTCATTATTATATTTGCTCTCTGCAACATCCAGAAAATAAGACCATACCTGACTCAACATGCAACACAACTTCTGGTGCAGGCCATGGTGATACCCCACCTCAGCCCTCCTCGCTGGCAATAAGACCCCTAAAGGAGATCCAGAGCACAGAGGTGCATCTGGTCTTTAATCAGCCCAGAAGGGCCAGTGTTCCACCTCTGCTCACTGAGCTACACTGGCATTGGGGTCTGCACCTGCTTATATGATCCATCCATCCATCATCTATACCCACTATGTCCTGTGCAGGGTCACGGGGGTCTGCTGGAGCCTATCCCAGCTCACTTCGGGCGAGAGGCAGGGGTACACCCTGGACAGGTCGCCAGTCCATCACAGGGCCGTGTTATTATTATGATGACTGCAAATTTAATATAAAAGTCCTCAAAGACAAAGATGAGTAAAAGTGCCCATCTGGTAACTATTTTAAAGCTCTATCATTCAAAGAAGCCAGATGTAAACATAATCCAGACACATCACCATTATTACTGGGAAAAAGCCAATTTAAAATGGAATGAAGCAAAATACGAAACTGTCCTGTGGTGAGTTGAAACCAAATTTGAAATTATTAGACAAAGGTTTTGAGATCATCTGAATCACCGCGTGGTGAGTCATGACGTTGCACGTTGAAAACATTTGGAGCAGCGTGAAGAAACAGGCCTAATGTTCCTGCAGTGATCCAGTAGCTAGTAGTCCATAAACATTCAGGAGAGTAGGTTCATACTTCCATAATCAGTGTATGTTCTATAGTGGTGGATAGCACTGTTTGATGCATTAATTATGAAAATGTGTGTATCAATCAGCCTAATCACCAAGTAAATAAACAGTTTTTAGATGCTCATGCGTAATCCTGCCTAATGATTGCGCTGGACGGAGTTTTTAGGGACCAGCAACATTTCCTAGACCCTGATAATGATTGGCTAATAGATCAGTGCTCTTGGATCTATATGCTGAACTTGGTCCAGTGTTAAACAGACCGCCGCTGCACCATGACATTGACCACTGACCACTAGTTTCTGACAAAGATGGCTCTTTGTTGCAGAAATGAACTGACAGGTATGTGTTTGGTGTGATTAGCATTAAATAATGTTAAATTGGATGACATTTTTAACATGACCTGTAGGCTCATCTAGTTTCTTTACAGTGTGGGAAAACAGCAACATTAAAAGACAATTTACAGCAAATGTAATCAGACTGTAGTCAGGTTGCTAAAAAAGGGTTCATAGTGAAGTTGGATTTGTCAACACGAACCAGATTTTTTAAAATTTTATTTACACTTCATTTAACCAGGACGTCCGATTGAGATTCAGAATCTCTTTTTCAAGAGAGACCTGGCCAAGGTAACAGCCAAACAACAAAACAAGTGCATACATATTGACAATAACTACTTACATTTTTCATAATAAAACAAATAGAGATAAAACACAGAGTGTCTTAAAGAAAACAAGCACATTTTTCCATCACCACATTGTTTATGATAGTTATTCTTTAACAGACACAAGGGTTTCTGTCTGAAGCTCTTTCTGTAAATTGTGCATATGATAAATGCACAAGTTACTTGTGACTGAAACATAGTTCTGACATATGTGGTGTCAGGGTGGTCTGGATGCACACAGAGAACAGTCAGACAGGCGAATGTTTATGATGTCAAGCAGCAGGTGATTTAGATGCAGAAATCATTCACAAGGACCTTTATTGACCATTTATGGTAGAATGTGGGTGTGTTGAGGGTGGAATATGCAGTAAACTTCCAGGTGGTCTATTATTATGTGTGCGCACAGTTTTATAAATCCTTTTTTTTTTTTTTTTTTTTTTTTCCCCCCCCATTTCCACTTTTTTTGGACAAGTGAACTTTTCGTCGGCCCCCAAAACACCGTTTTCCAAACCAA
>JBAMYA010000006.1:13824278-13856974 GCA_037176975.1 Arrhamphus sclerolepis | reverse complement strand
TATATATATACACACATATACATATATATGTATATCTTGCCCATTATAAAAATGTTCATTAGTATAGCATCACATGAAAAATGATTGCCAACATACGTGTTTAGTTATGATGATATTAGAGATGGTCTGGGATTTATGCGTAGTTTAAAGCAACACAACAGAACTTCAACCTCCCTTAAAGTAAAAATAATTTTAAAAAAGAAAAAAAAGGGTAGTTCATCTTTTAAAAGACAAACCAAACTTTCTTCAAAGCCTCATCGCGTCTGCATCGCCTGCACAGGTTGGCATAGCGAGCGATCAGGAAGACACGCCTCCCAACTGCCAATCAAAGTCAACAATTAGTCTTATGACTCAATAAGAGGCAAGAAAAAGAAAGAAAGAAAGAGAATGATCAGCAAGGTTTCATGTATGAGTCGGTATCGGCGTGAGCTGAGAGAAGCAGAGCTGCAAGTCGCTAATCATCCTAATCTTGCTGCTAGTGGATGAATAAGTCACATTTCTTTCTTCTATGTAATGTTTGTTTGAGTTTGGTTGATATTAGGGTGCATTACTAAAGTGCTTTATGTTCTCAATAGTTCATATTTTGTTTTGTAACAGAAGCCGGGAGATGAGGGAATGGGATAGACTGCGATAGCTAGCGATAGCTAGCGATAGCTAGCGTGCTGTTTACTATTGTTGCTCCGAGTTGGCTGGACTGATTGTTTTGAAACGAGTCCTCAGGATTCGTCAGCCGGTCAACAAATGCAGGTGTGTTGCGCTGCTCCTACGGAGGCTGACGCAGTAACAATATTTACCACAGTGGGAGCCAAAAAACTGCGCCTCTCAACTATTTTGTCAAGTCAGAATATGAACTAAAAAGGACCATGTAGCGCCTTATTGTGCCTGTGTTTTCTTGGCCTCCACCATCCATTGAGATGCGAGTTAGTGCCTGTAAGCCACGGAGAGGCGCAGGCCGGTGTTTGTGTATCTAAGAGATTTGTGTTTTGTACAAATGTGCAGGGAACAGCAGGCCAATGCCAATCCTGCACTTTGCTGCCAGCAGCTTAAGATGCGGGTGGCAATTTCACAAGGTGAGGCTGCATCAGGTCTGTTTTATAATTACTGAGGCCCCCGAGGACCCCCTTGGCTGCAAGGTCCTTGAGTATGCGGGACGTGCTGGTGCTAAATAATGCTAAATAGATCAGACCCCCGGCAACACTGATAGTACAACGTGTTTCACAAATCATCTTGTAAACACCACTGTATTAAAAAAATATATACAAAACAACAAGTCAGAGTTAAGGTTACCTCTTTTAGCTGGACTTCATCACTTCAGTCCCTACAATAAAAAAATAATAGATAAAAAAAAAAAAGATTTTCACTGGGGTTCCCCAACAGTGCTGGTTATTTTGTTTTTTCTTTGTGGAGCTACTGTGTGAAAGTTTGGGTAAGAAATGCTGGAAAATCCTGGAAAAGTCAGCAAGATTTGAAAAAGTACAACCCTCATCCTTTAGGCCTGTCCACGATGCCACGCCCCCAAAGCATGTGAATGCACGACACCTGTTCATCGACTTCACCTGGGGCGTGGGGGGTGTTAATAATGGGATGGTGTTAGAGCACCATCGCTTCCTCAGGTGTTTAATATTGTTTTGTTTTGAGGCATTTAATTAATTGCACAGTACGGATGTGGAAAGAGAAATTCAGGTAACGTAACAAAAATAAGGGAAAAAAATTCAACTTTTAAAGGCAGGGTAAGTGGTTTTTGTGCAATTTCTAGTCCATTCAGAGAAGATCTCACCATTTTTTGGCTTCTCATCTTGTTAGGTAAAAAAAAAAGACTTCAGAATCTGGAACCAATAAATCACAATCTATAAACGAGACGTCGATCATTTTTCTCGGTTGCTCTTTGCTTCTTCTATCAGTTGTAAAACCAGCTCCATTTTTGAACCGTCTCTCTCATTGCATGTTGCATTTTTTTCTTCTGGGTCTGAAATTCTGAAATGACCGTCACATCAGCATGACGTCAATCATGAGTTGAGGGGGCGGGACATAGCTGAGATCTAGAAAAGAAACTGAGAAAGATGTTTAAAGTCTCAGTTGCAGATTCTGGGTTTTGATTTTCAGATTTTGGGTTTTTAATTTAAAAACTGCACGGAAGAGTCCGACGCAGGAAAGTTCAGGATGGAGCATCTTTTCTCTGGAAGCACTGGTGGGAGGAGATGGTTTTTGTTGGCATTTTCTTTCAAACATCACCAAACATGAAGTCACCCAGAAATCTCTTACCCTGCCTTTAAGCGAAGTGTATTTGGTGGAGGTATGCTATCTGGAGGCTTCAAGATGATTTACACGTCTGATTTCATTGAATACAGCGAGTTTGTTCATTCTTACAGCTCAAAGAGAGATTAGTTTAGATGTTTCAGCACCAGAATGTTCTGCTCTGGAGAAACCTCACACGTTGATACAGATCACCAGAACAACGTCGCGTCATTTATCCATTATAATAACAAACAGGATATCTGTTATCATGCTTGATAGCTACCTGTGTGATATTTATGTGCGTGATATTTAGACGTTCCTGTTAATTATGTTGCCATTCTATTGGACATAACAGAATCATTAATGTGTATTGTTTTGCTTTATTATTCCTGTTTATTGCAGCCCAAAGAGCAAGGGGAAATTTTCTATTAACGGTCTGGGGAGGCAAAAATAAATCTGCATGCTCACATTAGAGAGAAGACTGCATTAATAACCACACAGGGAAAACAGGGATGATTAAAACAGGCACCTAGAGTACAAAGTCGTTCTTCAAATGATGAATAAACAACCAATGTTCTTTGTCTCCACCTGGGGGAAAAAATAACATATGTGGATGTTTTGGTTGTTTGAATGATGGCCTGGTCACTTCCGAGTCGTCTCTTCATCCTCCACCGCTGGCTTCTCATGAGCTGATCAGCTTTGTTCCCGCTGACTGTCACAGAAATGATTGCAGACCCAACCTCACTCTTTGGTGATAAACTGTGACATAAAAAAACAGCTCAACGTGCAAAGACAGCTGCAGGTCAACCACAGGAATGCAGCGAGTGGATGACTGCGGTGCTGAAGATGCTAGCAGGCCGTTCCAATGCCAGCTTTAGTTTGTGATTTGGTACGTTTAGCTATTTATTGAGAAACTTCACAGCAAGTGAAGCTGAAAAAGCTGAAAAGGTTGCAAATCTCACCAAATAAGTTGAAGAGACTGGTCAAAGGCCAATGAGTCAACTTCTAACTGAAAAAAACAAAAAACAAAAAAGGTATGACCTAATCTTCATAACCTGTATAGACAGAGTGTAAAGGTGCAGAGGGGCTCAGGTTTGGTGGCCTCGGGATTACATCTCTGCTGTTTTGTGGATGATGCGGTCCTGTTGACATCATTGATCACCATCTCCCTCTTCAACGATTTGCAGCTGAGAGTGATGCGGTGGGGATGAGAATCAGCACCTCCAAATCTGGTCCTCAGTTGAAAAAGGGTGAAATAGCCTCGCCTGTGGTCATGAACCACGGGTAGAGACCAAAAGAATGAGAATGCAGATACAGGAGACTGAGATGAGGAAACGCTGCAGAGACTGCATCTCTTAGCTGACTTAAGAAGAGCTGGAGGAGGCTGCTGGGGAAAGCGAGGTCTGGGCCTCTTTGCTTAGGCTGCTGCTCCTCAGATAATTGGAGGTTAATGGATGGATGGACTCAAAGAGACTTTCTGAAGCATTGCAGAGCCACTGGCGGTTTGCGGCTCTGTACCACGCCAAATATCTGAAGCCTTCAGGCAACTGCTCATCCAAGGTGCAGTCAATGCGAGAGCATGGCGTTAGACAACCATGGGAGAGAGAATTCTTTAAAAAGATTCAGTTTTCAGTGCTAAAAAGTTTCTCTCTCCGTCTCCCAGAAATAAATCCTTGTTTCTCATGTCTCCTAATCCATTCCTTTACCCATGTTCTTTGTCTTTCCCTTTTTCACTTGTGCTCTAAATGAATCATCCCACAAAGAACTTGCACCACTCCTTTCTTTCTTTTTGACCATTTCCAAACAATCAACTACCGTTTGTGTGTGGTTATGCTTCGTTTCCCCACATGTGTTGCTAACAAAACGCTGCTTTAAGAGCAAAATGGTGGCTGGACCAAAGACAGATATTTGAACAAGGCAGCGCATTAGTCTAACAGCAGACTACTCTGAATTCAGTTACTGCCAGAAGTGTTCTTTGGTCTTTGTTTTAAAACCATTTGTCTTTATAAGACGCTTTATTTTATGTGAAGTTGGGCTTATTTTTCTAATCTTTGTTGTTTTGATTTTGTTTGTCAGTATTGCTTTTTTCTGGTGGATATTTTTCTGTCTTAGAATTTCAGCTCCTAGAACCGAGTGTTTTTGTTTCATTGCTAGTCTTGCTTGACTTAGAGTATTAGTCCTTAAAAGTCTAACCAGGCATGAGATCTGAAAATTAACTACAGCCCCCAGGGATGTACTCCAACATCTAAATACACTGCCTGAGCTAATAAAAAGGAGAGGTTACACACTGAGAGCTTTGAATACAGCACACATAGTATTTGCCCTGGCGTTGTTTAAGAAAGTGTACATCAAAACATTTATTTCCATTTTCACCAAGATATTGTGCGACTGGTGTGACATGTTCTACAGCACATCCCTAAGATTCTAACTGTGGGGTCAAGGTCCAGACTGAAAATGTATTAAAATGATGTCTCATGCCTCCTTGACTCTTTTACAGTTTGAGCCCGAGGAATTATCGGACTGCCAACTTAGAAAATGTCTGTGCCATCAGTACAGAAAACAAAAAAAACAGAGAACTGCTCCTTTACTACCTTCATGTAGTCAGCTGACCTCAGTTTTTTGGGGGCACTGAGGCAAACCCATATCATGATACTGCCCCTGCAGGAAAGGGTCATGTAGAATTAACTGTTAATCTTTTGTCACCACTGTACGCTGCACATCAACAGCGATGAAACTATATATTCAGATTAAATAAGACAGAATCTTGTACATTATTATAAAAGTGACTGGAAATGAGCTAAAAAATTGTGAAAGTTCTTTTGTGATGTTTTCAAGACATTGCACACTAACATTCTTAATTAAATGTGATTAAAATCTTTAAAAAAAAAACAAAAGTAAAGAAAACTATTCAAAATGTTTTAGTTGGGGCTGCACGATAAGAGGAAACCATGCAGGCATCCAATTGCCACGTACGTATTCAGGGTGTGAAGACATGACAATTACAGATCATTATCGCTGTAATATAATTTATTAGGATGTTTTCTGTTTGTGAGATACTGATATCGTGCATGTGGATTCTGCAGTGACGACACACTTTCAGGATATCGTGCAGCGCCACCTTTCAGCTGAGCTTCACGGCTTTAATCTTGGCCATCTCAAACATGGATACTGTCTGACGTCAATCTATTAGCGTTGCTTTTACAAACCTGCTGATGCTAGGATCCCCTCTCTGATACTGGAGGACAACGTTAAGGGAAGAAGAAACAGAGTTGCAGGAGGGTAGAAAAAGAAGATGAATCCTATTAAAAAATACATTTAATATATTAATCTAATACATTTTTAAACTTTTCATTGGAAAACGTGCCGTTCTGACTGCAAAGGACAGGATGTCAATGCATAATTTAGACATCGTATCAATATATAGCGACTTACTTCATGCAGCCCGGCGCTACATTAGCTGAAATAAACATGTCGTTGCACTTTTCAAGCTATGGGCTTTGCGTCGAGCTGATTAGCTCCTGCTGCTGCTTTACGAGCTTCATCTCCCTTTGGCCACCGAGAAGTCCGAGCTGGAGAGCAGAGCGTACTTTCACATTAAGATGAAATGCCGGGCTCCAGACGGCAGCTTTCCACGATGCTCGGCACTATAATTTCATTGACGCTGCGCGCTCCCTGGCAGCTGTTATTGTGTTGCTATTGACCTCAATGAAATCACAGCTGGCGGCATCCAATTTAAAACAGTGGACTAAATAAAATAGAAAAGTGGGAACAATATTCCACATTAAGAAGAGGGAAAACTGAGGCGCATCGGAATTCATAAAACTCTTCAATTACTTCAGCAGATGGCGTTTTAATAATTTAAGAAGCTGACAAAAGTAATGAGTATTTGCGTCTTTTTCCTTCCGTTGGCTGTGTTGTCCTGTTTTTGCTGTGGGTTAAATTAATTGGTTGTCAGCACTGGCTAGCTGCTGCCTCTTTGCTTCATTCTTTTCTTTTCTTTCACAGATTAAGTGCTGAATTAGGGATTGATTAGTCCTACTTTGTTGACGGGAACGGCGCTGTCCACGTGGGAGGGGGAATGTTGAATCCCAAGCATCGGCAGCAGTGCCTTCATGTGGGCTGAAGACCTCCTTGGCCTGAATTGCCACTGACGCAACAGAAGTACAGAGACGCAGATTTTCAAAGACAGACCCTCCTCTGTACCTGACATAGAAGTGGTAGCAACGAGAATATAAATAGCTGGGTGCATGTGACAAGAGAAAAATGATATAAGAGGGGAAAAAAATAGAAATGAAAATAAAAAAACTGCTCCTGGAAGGTTGTTTTGGCAGGTATCAAGGAAAGCCTGCAAAGGGAAATCAATCATATATCCTAATTACAGAGGCTGGACAGAAATTTATTTAGTAAAGAAAACGGTAATTTATTCATTTCCCCATGTCACTTTCTAAACCTGCCAAGCACTTAAGAGCCAAGTTTTAGAGACGAAATACTTTTTTTTGCCCCCACACACTAATGGGAAAGTGCCTAAAAAAAGCAAATAGAGAGGGAGAAAGAAAAAAAAAGCCAGTCCCACTCTTAAAGATTCATTTGACAGTTCTGTGATGTGTGCGGCACTCTGTGGGTAAATGAAATCAACTGGCAAACATGTTATGGCCCAGAGTCTGCTGCCTTCAATCTATATACACAGTAATAATGGAATACCCCTGATGGTTGAAGGCAAAGCGAGGACATCTGGCAGAAGCTGTAAGTGGGTTGTTTCCACCTGAAAATATTGGCGCTGCAGACGTGAGGTTGGCTTTATCAGGTGAGGCCCACACATCTCAATATAAGTCCAGTTCACAGGGGACTGAAATAACGTGCCGACATACTGGGGAGCAATTTTTAGCAACTGCAGAGATTGTCAGTGAAAATACTTGTTCTTTTTGTCTCCTTGCACTATTTTTAGGGAGCCACTCATTCTTTAAATAATGTGTTGCTGTGAGAGCAATAAACAAGACTTAAGGCCAGAAAACCGGCTGTAAACGTGCAAACAGAGATCTTTAAACCAGAAATGGACTTTCATCATAGGTTTCTAGAGTAAATGGTGAATTTTTTTGTTGTTTTTTTTTAGTTTTCATTTCTGTGTTTTGCATTTGAAACAGATAAAATAGGCAGACCCCCATACCTCCTCCCATTTTTCCTGATTTGGTTTTGTCCACGTGGACTAGGTCTGCCTGGTGCAAGTCACCCACTGCTGCCAGTTGCCATGGTTACCCACCTCTGAAAAGGGGTTTGGAAGGACGCACAGCAGAGAGGGAGGAAGGAAAGGGGTAAGAGCCTCTGATTGGATAATTACTGCACGGATGACGATGTCTCAGCTTCAGCTAGTTATTAAACCCAAACTGATGCAGCTTCTCATTTCTTAACCAAGCATGTCAGAAGACGCATCCCACGGTCGTGGAAAAGATGTTAATCTGTTTCAGAAGGGTCGGATTATTGGCATGCATCAGGCAAAGATTCTGAAACGACTAAAACTGGGTTCAGAACTGTCCAACGCATTATTAAAACCTGGAAGGATAGAGAGGAGCCATCATACTCCAGGAGGAAATGTGGTCGGAAAAAAAGGTGAATGACCGTGATCGGTGATTTAAACGTTTGGTGAAATCAAATCGTAAAAACAACAGTATGATAACGGAAACAGGAACATTTCCACATGATCAATGTGAAGGGAACTGAAGGGACTGGGACGAAACACCTAAAGAAAACCACTGATCAGTGAAGAGGCTTCAGTCTATGAGGGAGCAGAAAGACTGGACTCTGAAGCAGTGGAAGAAGGTCATGTGGTCTGAGGAGTCCAGGTAGACCCTGTTCCAGAGCGATGGAGCATCAGGGTAAGAAGAGAGGAGGATGAAGCGATGTTCCCATCATGCCTAGTGTCTACCGTACAAGCCTGAGGGGGCCACCTATGATCTGGGGTTGCTGCAGTTGGTCAGGTCCAGGTTCAGGTCTAGGGTCAGGTCCAGGTTCAGGTCTCGTTTAGGCAACATTATGAGGTCAGCTGACTATCTGAATATATTGAATAACCTGGTCATTCCATCAATGGATGAACAAAGACCAAGATGACAATGAAGGATTGGTGGGGCTCTTTATTCATGGGAGTCCAGACCTGAACCCCAACAAGAATCTTTGGAACGTGTTGGAGTAGACTTTGTTCATATCATCAATACAAGACCTTGTAGAAAACTTATCGAAACGAAGCCACAGTGCATGCGTGCTGTAATTAAAGCTAAAAGCGGACTCTTCTTTTTGGACGGCTGTGGAATTGATCCACATCATCAGAGAGGCACGTGAACCTTCTCAAACTTCACCTTGTGGGATGACATCATCCCCAAACAATCAGGCACAGTAAAGAGGAGCTGTCAGTGAAAAGAAACATGTGCATGCGTGTCTCTAAGTCTTCCAGCAGATGGTAAGGCCCCTGCAGATCACCCATCTCATGGAGTCAGTCTGGAATTACTGACTCCTCCACTGGAAGTTCTCCAACAAGCCTGAACTAACTTGTCTGCCAAGTACATGAGAGACGCACAAGTCAGAGCACAGCCTTTTTACTGCACTTAGGCTCACTGACAAGTAAACAAATGTAAACATTTTAAAGGCATCTTGTATTTGCCTCCACTACAGAGACGGCAGCAGCAACAGTCTTGAGGTGTTTGAGCAGAGCAGGAATGCCATTACTGCATATATGAAGCTATTCTCATCGACTAACTAGGTCATTTTGGGAAAACATACCTGTCATTATTGTTGTTTACTCCTGTTTAATTTAGCCAATTATTATTTGCAAGAGCAAGTCAAATAAGTACGCTCATTTTGCAAATTAGTAGAGATTGGCATGAATCATTCAAGAAAGCTATAATCAGAAGGCCTGTGCAGACTCCACAGTCCCTGATCTGGTGCAAAGGAGCTATCAGTCACCCAGCACAGATAGGTATTCCCTTTAAACCAATCAGATGGCATAATCAAGCACAATGCCTGTGATTTTTGCCAGCCTTGTGAAATTTGTTCCAATTGAGCGGCCTGTCAGGGAGGCTTTGATTACATTTGCAGCTCAGGCTGAGTTCTGAGTCGAGGCATAAAGTGATGTTTTCTATCTGCACCCTTTGGAGATTTATTCTCACAATAGCCAAGAGTTCTGAAAGAGTGAGATAAAAAAAAAATTTAAAAAAAGAAGCTTATTTTAAAAAGGGCCTAATTTTCAAGTGCTCGTGTTCATATATTGTTCACCCTCGCTGCTCCCCGTCTCCCCGTAGTCACACACAGAGCGCGATTCATAATTGACTGCGTGAATGACAGATGTATTTCATATGAAAGGTGGTTCTGATGTCTGCAGAGGATAGACTCACACTCTTCATCGTAGCCAGCTCAGGATCTTCGCTAGGTTTAATCCTTTGCAACATCTGTGGTGATTTGCTTCCCCGCCACTGAAAAAAGTGCTTATCTAGTGAAAATGATGACATAATTTGGTAAACTTCTGGCCTTTTTCTTTTTTCTTTTTTTAGGTGAAAGTGGTGATGAACACCCAACTGCTCTGACATGAAAGACCCCAAGTAATTAACCTAGCAGAAAAGCAACAAAACATGTGGGGGCACATATCACTCTGTTCCTTGGAGCCCTGTAATTACTCAGAGCTCCTGAATGAACAACATCACGCTGCAACTCCATGTTTCCATGTCAACCAAAGTTCTCAATAAAGCTCGAACATTTCATGTGAGAATACCAATCATAAATCACATCATAAATCTATTCAATCACAAAAATTCACAAAATTTGCCTTGTAACTTGGAGACAACAAAATAAGAAATGAATCGTAGTGTAATAATTAGCTGTATTAAACAGCTAATTACTACTTAATGGGGAGTTGATAATGACATGAACAAAGAACGAATCAGGAACTAATTGGTAATTAACATTAGCTATTTATGATGGATGGATAATCTGCAGATTGGATTTAATTGGAATATAATTTGATTATAACTGGACTGAATTAGACTGTGTTTAACAGGGCTGCACTGAACCTGTTTACTTTCCTTGTAAACTAACTTGAAATGCTTGTAGTTGTGTGCAGACAGACTGATGCACTGATGGTCATTTTCAGAGAGATGCTCTACTTTACTTGAGGAGAAACCAAAAAGTGTTAAAAAATAATGTAGAACTGCCTCGTAGCTGCTCTCTTATACAGGTTATTACTTGAAAAACAGTAATTAAAGGGAACGTGTCCCAAACTCTAACACTTAGTAGATAGCAATATTCTTGTCCAGCGTTATTAAGAGCTAATCTAGAATCATTAATGAGGAAAGAGGTTTTAAATCCTCAGATATTAACGAACTAGCCTTATTACTAATGATTCATTTACAGGTCCCCGTAACTCATTATCATTTACTAAATGATCCACATGATGAGGCTTCTCGCTTGTATATATTGACTGAGAAATAAATACTCATTAATGTATTATGATATAGTCAATAACATGTCATCAGCACCTTTGGTTTGGTTTTGCTTGCAGCCTCTTGAAGTGCAAGGTTAACGCCGTTACTATTATTATTTTGAGATTTAGTTGTTACAGTCAGTTTTGTGCTTCTTCTATTGTCAATCGATGAGTCATGGTTTATGGTTGAACTTCTTCTTGTTGAATAAACATTTGATCACAAAACATTCATCATTCATAGTTACCAACTCCTACTTAAATGAGAAACTTCTGTGGCCTTTATCGTAAAGCTAAACTGTCTTTGTTACTTTGTAGCACGAAAAAAAGAGGAACTGTGAGTTTGAGTTCAAGCTTTGAATCTGGCAATTAAAGCGACGTCCAGTTGATATGGCATCTCTGCTGCAGTCTCAATAGTCTTTATATCTGATGAATAGACTGTACATATTTTGAGATGGTTAGTTTTCAGCCGTACGCCTGGCAGCAGGTGTTGTAATTACGGCTGGCCTCTCTGAGCGCCTCCACGACGCCCTCGTCTCTCCTCACCTGCTGCTGGTGGCGTCGCTCAACCTGTCGGTGTTTGCATAGACCTCCATCCTCAACTGCTGCTCTGCAGGTTTCACGAATGTGAAAACACACTCGTGGCTCGTGGATTTGCACCCCATGTTCTTTTCTTTTCATTACATTCAACTGCTCACCAGAGTTCAGCTTTTGGAAATATTTGTCACGACGCTGGTGGGAAAACAAGCTGCTAAATCTGAGCGGTGATGAGAAAGGCCCATTATTACATTTAACTTTGGAGTTAATCGTGAACGATTAACCTTGTTGAACTGACTGCAGAAACACGCCGCTGATAAAGTTATGGAACATTCAGATCAATCGCGGGTTGTTGTTGCATATTAAATGCTAAAATTCTTTCATGGTTTATGCTGATCAGCCTTTATATTAGTCTGCTGCATACAGTTTTTTGTGACTTTGAATGGTGTGATGTCATCTGTTGCTGAAATGAATGTGAATTGCGAGTGTTGCGGCGGGTCTGATGCTTCCGTCAGCTATCAGGTTGGAGCTAGGAAAGTGCTAGCTGGTGAAATCGTACGTGGGGGCGGGTCCATAGCGGCTCATATCAGCCAACAATCGGACCTCGCATTACAGAAACATGGAGGAAACATTAGTAATGTTTAATCGTTCTATTATTTCTGGTCAAAGTTTGTAGTCACACTGAGACACAAGCCTCAGAAATCAAGTTTGTCTCCATCTTGGTTGAAGATTCCTGAAAAACCGACATTTACTTTGAAGAAGTTTGGCATCAACCCAATAAACGTACAACTGGTGGACAACATTTGAGTTTCCTGATCCGCTGGCAGCACTGGAACTGACACAGAGAGGAGATGCTATCTTAGCTCAACAGTTAAAATTGAAAAAATAATCCATAATTTAAATTATTCGATCCCCTGGCCCTGTGGAAAGCATTGCTCTCATGAAGACTCACTCGCGACCTTGAGGATCGGTAGTATTTGTGGCATTTGGTTATTACCTTACCTGAGCCTTCTGCATTTCAAGCTGCTGAATGATGAATGGGAAATTTACAGTGAGTGTTTACTCTCTCAAAAATGTTATAAACGACCTTTACTCAAGGTAAAAAAAAAAAAAAAAAAAGAAAGAAAAAAGGAGGAAAAGGTGCATGTGACTGCTGCTGCCACTGCAGGATGAAGATGAAAGAACAGAAAGGAATACACTGCAACAGAAAGCAAACACACACACACACACACACACACACACACAGATAAACAGCTTGTGTGGGAGTGATACTGTACCTTGATTGGCTTCGAGGCTGGAGGTGGAGGTGGTGATGATGGTGGTGGTGGTGATGATGGCTGTGGTGGGTATAGGGGTGGTGGTGGGAGCATCTGGATGAGAGGACAAATACACGTCAAACACATGGGGAGGCGAGGGGGAGGAGTGCAAACGAGTGTAAGGGCCGTGTAGATAAAGTCACGGCGAAGTGATACTATCGCTAGCGTGATGTATGACCAACACCTCGCTGCGCGCACCAGTTAAACGTCTGCGGCGGATCCTGTGATGCATTAGCCGAGCGGAGGAGTTTTAATACTGCAAACACGCAGCGGCATCATTGCAGCACATCATTTCAACTCACATCTACTGAGATGATCAAAGGCCTTGTTGGGATTTTTCTCTTTTATGTCTGCTCACAGGCATTAAAACACTACATGAAGTAATGACAATGCCAGCAAGCACATGCTTGTTAGAACTTATTAAACATCTAATGAGTAACAAGAACTGGCGCTGTCATTATGCAGAGAACGTTCACACAAAACAAATGTGCTTTCCTGGGTTAACAACACACAAAAGAGACAAAATGAAGGACAAATTCAAACATAATGACATAAAAATCTACACTGAAATGAACAGAAGGGGATATTAATTAATTACCACACACAAAAATAAATGAACAGCATTAAACAGGGTTGTTGAGCACACCGATTCTGACGAGAGACAATTTCCCTCACAGCTTTCTCCTTTTTACTTCATTAACTGGGCGAGACTCCCCAGCCTGACAGTGACCAGTGGGAGGTATCAAAGGGACATTTCCCCAGTGGAAGTGGCAGGGCCGCAATGATATGAAGCCGCCGCATTGACACAGACCTCCCATGCTGCTTTGATTGCCTGAGAATGGACTGAAAAACCAGTTGGGGTTGTTAAAAGGTGCTGGAAAAACAAACCCGAAAAAAAGTCATTTGAGGCTGTTGATAAGGAGGAAGGCTAGTCTACACTTTAATGAATTAAGGTGTTATACGAAGGCGAGGAGAGGAAATGTGAATGGACAGAGGCAGGAGGAAAGGAAAGGCAATGAGAGGGAAAAACTGGTGGTTTCAGCATTTGTATTGTCGGTGGCGGCAGAAAGCTCTGAAGCAGAAAAAATTAAGAAGTGAAGGAGTGTGAAAAAAGCTCACATTTCAGTATGAGGGGACTGTTTCCACCATGCTACGGTCGAGGAGAGGCTGCTGCTGCAGGTCAAGGGAGACACTAAAAATAGGCGTCACGACTGTCTCTGTCTGCAGGTGGCGCACATTTCAGTGTTTGCATTGACAACTCTAGAACGCCGCTGCTGTTAGGCTAAAGGCTAAAGAAGGGATACGTGTGTATCACAGCTTCACATCTGTATTCTTAAAATGACTAATATGCACTGAACCCAGTTACAGCACTGAACAACGAGATAAGTGGCTCTGTTTTTGATTTATTTCTTAAAGGCTGGGTAATGAATGTTGGACAAAAACAAAAGGTGTCAGAAGGAATTTTTAAAGCGCACAAAAGGTGATTCCAAAGCTGCTCCTCCGGAGCAAATGTAAACGCAAATGTGTGTTTGATGAAGAAGACGAGCGTTTGAAAGACGCGTCACTGTCACTGAATGAAGATTTTCCTGCAGTGTGTCAGGAGACTTACATATAATATAAAAAAAAAATAGACAAATGAAATAAAAATAATGCTTCAGAAAAAGATCTTTTATCTGGCCATCATTGAAAAATAAATACCTCCCCATATGCAACATAAATGAACATATTGTAGAGTTACACAAAAAGCAGCTGTCACTATAACAGGCAGGAGGCCTGTGGAACATCCAAAACACAAAAAAAGTTAAAAAACAAACAAAAAAAACAACAAAAACCCCTTTTGATTTTGGATGCTGACGTTCTAACATTACCGTTAAAAACATTTGTTCAACACTGACCTTATCTGACCAACATATGAGCTACACTATGGTGCTGCTGTTCTATAATAATAATATATTCCTTCTTCACAACGGCCCTGACCCCTCTGGCCATCCTGCTGGCCTTCAGCCTTTAACCATTACAACCATTAACTTATCAGCTTGTGGGGGCAGCAGCCAAATCAGAGAGGACCAGACCCCCTCCCCTCCCTCTCTGGGAGAATACAGGCCAGCTGAGAGATCTAATCTCTTCTGCATGTCCTGGGTCTGCTTCA
Organism: Arrhamphus sclerolepis; assembly: GCA_037176975.1. Lineage (NCBI taxonomy): Eukaryota > Metazoa > Chordata > Actinopteri > Beloniformes > Hemiramphidae > Arrhamphus > Arrhamphus sclerolepis. The sequence continues at coordinate 13,842,279 of JBAMYA010000006.1, read as the reverse complement.
GGTCTGCTCCAGGTCTGCCTCCTGATCCAACAAGATCATCACCAACTGGTTCCCAGCAGGTGGAGGACCAGCGACTCTTCCCCGAATGTCTAAACTTCTCACCTTATCTCTCAGAGAGAGTCCAGACACACGGGAGAGGAAATTCGTTTCAGCTGCTCGTGTCCACAGTCGGACTCTCGGGTCATCTCCTGCGGTTGTAGGTGGCAGCAGGAACACGGATCAGCAGAATCCTCCCTTTCAGCTCAACTGTCCCTTTACCACAACAGACCAGTACAGAGTCTGCATTTCTGCAGACCTGCACCCATCCAGCTGTCAAGCTCCTGCTCCAATCTTGCACACGCATGTATCAGGCCCCAAGGATACACTTCAGGGGTTTTCAGAGTCTGGGAGAGCAGGTCCCCCCTCAGATGCCATGGAAGCTGCGAGCTGCTCAGCTGCATCTTCAGAACCAGTCCATGAGAATCCAAATTTGAAACAATCATCGTACTTTCTCAGGTTTTCTACCTTCAGATTTTTTTATCCTTTGGTGGTACGTGAAAGTGACAATGGATCCATTCCCCTACACAGTTTAATTAGTGTCTCTTTGCCCAGTGATGCCTGCGCCCCCCCACCCCACCCCACATCTACTCTGGCGTCCTCCAAGGGGGGCCGTCTCTGTGCTCACTGGCAGCTCAGCTACAACTACAGCGCTGGGAGCTTCAACTCTTTCTCTCCTGGAAAACTGAAACTTTCCAGATGAGAATTTTTGTACTTGCTGTGATTTGAGATGTTCCCCTGCAATCTTTAATGCTCAAAATCTTGGTATTTTTTCCTGCAAAAACAACACAAATTGAAAATAAGTACATCCCAAAGTTTCATTAAGACGATAATAAAATTTTACCCCGCTGTTGTTAATGTCTTCCCCGAGGGTACAGAGGTTGTTTATGATATCAAAGTACTCTTCCCTGCGGCCAGAGGTTGTTAACTGTTTACTGCCGAATTCACAGCTGTTAGTTTAGAAATTAATCTATTTTATGCACTTTTAAGAAAAATGAATTCAGTAATTCAAATACAAGACAGAGAAGACCACGTAGGCCCTCGGAACGCTGCCTCAAGCACATTTTGAATTGCAAAAATGCCTTCAGGTAATCTGAATCTGTATTCAAACTCCGTCGAAGTACGGCATGTCTCAAATCCATCCACGCTGCTGGTCTATGAAGACAACCTTGACAAACCGGAAGACAGTACCGATGTGAAGACAAAGGCATCCGTCGGGACGTCAGCTGGCAGATGATGAGTCTCACGCACACTTGAGAGCCGGTAAGCTCCAGCTTGGGGGTGGTGCTGTCTAATTGGTTTCATACCATCATGAACTGCGAGGGTCCAGCAGATGTTTGGGATCATCAGTGTCAACAACTAATTAAAAGCCTACCATGACAAAAATAATGCCAAGAAAAGCTAGTGAGCGTGGATCAATGTACACTACATTTCCATTTTGCTTTTGCAATGCATCTAGCGCAGTGCATCAGAGAACTCATTGACTTTCAAATGTGACAGGCAGAATGTGTTTTTCCTCCCGCTGAGTCATCGGGCCTTGTTTACTGATGAGGCTTATGAATCAGTGTTTCTGCTCTGAACAAACGGAGCAGGACCACAGGAAGCTTCCAGACACAACTGACAGGAATCATTCCTGCTAAAGCCAATGATTCCAAACTCCACCTGAGCACCAGATGAGAGCGACACCATGCATGCGCGCACTTTCTGGAATCACACTGAACAATATGAATCCATGAAAGAAAAACAACAAAAAAACAAACTCAGAAGCTTGTTTTTTTTCACAGATTAAAACTGAACTGAATAATGCATCGGAAAAAGTTATGAGTTATGATGAGCAACTATTTTAATCAATGCTAAGCTAACCAACCAACATGGCTGACCTGCAGTCTGACCCTCTGACCACATGTTTATAAATTTATATACCATATATTTCTGTATTTTTGTGTCCTTCATCCTCTCCTTTCCCTGGCTGGTCTTCAGCAGGAGGGTCTCCTCCAGGGATCCAGGTTCTCCTCGAGGTTTCTTCACCAGAGGGAATTTTGTTTTTTTTCTCGCCATGTGCTCGAGGGTCATTGTCTGGGTTTCTGTAAAGCGTCTAGAGATGACTTTTGTTGAAATAGACGCAAAATAAATTAAAATGGAACTGAATAAAATTGCACTGGAAACCACATTTTTAAGATAGAGTCACTTTTAATTCAAATCAGGTAAAATAAGGCAGATGGCAAAAATCTTAAATGCCGCTAGCAAACCGTTAGCATTATCTGAGGCATTAGCATTACCATTAGCATTATCTGAGGCGAGCTGATGACATCACTGCTGCACCAGCAGGTAAACCCTGAACTCTCCTGGTAAGTGACACGGACACGTATGGGGTGCAGATGTGCAGTTTCATAGCAGCATGGCTAGAATTACACCACACCGTTATCTAGCACTGTGGTCCCTCCCTCGCTTTGATCGCCCTGTTGTCTGTACTCTCTGCAGTTGTTTTAGAGTCTGGAATATTTGTTCCTGTAGCCATGACGTAATAAAAACCGTGACACAACAAGAGTCCATCTGTGTCCATGTCAGTGTCACAAGCTCTCATTTTTATGAACCAGTGATCCCACATTCACTTTGACGATCAAGCAAAAAACCCTTTAAAGGTCTATCTCACTGTTCCTCCACTTTGGTGTCTAACCACTCTGGTGTCTCTCTTCCTTCTTAGTTCTGAGGACGTAACCATTCTGAATGTGTATTCTCACCTTTTTTTTCTTTTTGATAAAAGACAAAAGTAGTAACAAAATTACACCTTCCCACACATGCAATAAATGTGGCTGGAGAAAGAAGAGTAGTTTTATCCATGCTGATTATTTAGAAATGTTTACTGGAACTGCAAATTGGTTTCTGGACTGTAATCCTGAAGACGTGTTGTTGTTTTTTTGTTTTGTTTTTTAAGGTGGCCACTGCCATCGTGGATTTTATTGAGCAAGGAGGAGCATGCAAGCTTTGGATCTGAAAATGAATCCAGAAACAGCTGAGGAGTCTGCTGGTCTTCAACCCTAAAGTCTCCGGATCAGTCCACAGCCCTGTCATGTGTGGTTCAGTGTCCTTGGAAAAAACACTGGACCGCACATCGGCCCCGTCACTAAGAGGTCACACGCCAGTCTTCTCATGCTGCATAGACTGGGCATGAGCTTCTGTGAGTACTAACCTGGTGTTGGAGCCAGCAGGTTCATCCATCTTGATGACGCGATGCTTCTAGAGGGAGAGTGATGGATGGCGGACAAATATCTACACTTCACAAGAATAATCCACTAGTGTCTTCATAAAGCCCAAGGAAATGTGTTTTGGAGGTGATGATTTGAATTCCTTTTCCTACATTTAAGACCATCAATTCTACTTTCACTCAAGTTTAATTCATGTAAAGAGGTCTAGACGCAGAGAGAACAGGATGTTTTGGGATGACATGGAAGTCTCGTTGGATGCAGCTTAATGAGATAACCAGCTGATAACGAGCGATTTGTGGAAAAACTGCTGTGCGATTTAAAGAAGAAGAGGGGTTCAATAAGTCTGAAGACGACTTAGAGAAAAAGGAGACCTAACGTTCAGCTGGTGTGCAATAACTTCCAGTGGTACTGAAGGAGCAAGAGAACTCAGTTATTGGGTAAGCGGCGGCCTGTAAACAACTTAAAACCCCTCGCGTGGGTTTCACTTGAGTGTGAAAGGAAAACCCATATGGTTGTGTGCGTTTATTTATTTATTTATTATTTATCCTGTGATGTAAGAGAGGCACTGAGAGTTGGAGCTGTACAAAGCTGAACTCTCTTCCCTGTTAACGTGGTTAGTGTCAGCCAGAGTCTTGGTGCTCTCCATCACTTAGGGTCACAATAGTCTGGAAACAAACGCATTAGAGGAGATGCCGAGCCTGGCTGCATTTGTTTCTGCTGTCAAACTGGAAGAGTTCTGCTGGAGGTAGCACGGATGCTAATACACTCCTTAAAACTTTTTGCAAAAATAGCAGCAATTAAAATAACACCATTCTGCACGTCATGATCTCAAAAATCTTGGATATTATTTTTTATTGTTTTGGTCAGCTAGACTCAAAAATGTTTATTTAACTGTGTACAACTGCAACCCTGAAGCTTACATTCAGCTCCGAATTACATCCCTCCCCCATTTCTGATAATGAAGTTAAGCTAACCTTTCTTGTTTAAGTTAAATATAGTTCCCAACAGTTTTTTGCAGGAGATTTTGTTTTTATAGAGAGAACTTATTACTTTCTGCAAGGCCAGACATTAATTAAAGGTCTCATATTATGCTTTTTCCTGACTTTTTAAAGGTTCAAAATTGAATTAAAGTGTAATAAATCCAACGTTCAGGCTCTCTAGCTGTCACAGCTAGTGTGAAGCACTTTGAGTTGCCTTGTTGCTGAAAAGTGTGATAAAAATAAACCTGCTTTATTCTGATATTTGAAAAATTTAGAAGATTAAACAAACTAAACTGAGATTGCCAACTGACCTAAAACAGGACACATGTAATAATCTTTACAGTCAGACTGTAAACCTTTGCAAAGCTTTGAAAAACCATTGACAGTTAAAGGAAAACAACTAACACAATAACTCAGAACAAAAGTTGAAGTAAAGGGATATTTTAAAAAATGCAAAACGCATAAATTGTTCTTGGGAACTGCGGTCTTTAAATTCTGAGTGGAGCATGTTGATGTTGACTTTACAGAAGAATTAAGAATAATTCCTACAGACAACAAGGTGAAAACACGCACCTGGATGTCATCCGCTGGTTCATGAACTGTCATTTCAAAGCCTTGAGCTCGGCATTTGGCAAACACTGAGTGCACCCATGTGACAGCAGACTGTCAATCACAAGGTAATACTGCCCAGAGGCACAACTGGCTTTATTCTACATTTTGCCACTAGCAGGACCAAACTGTAAACAACAAAAACCCAGCTGTACAAAACAAGACTTCAAACTAGTGACTGAGGAAAGTAAACTTGATAAAATAAAAAAAAGGGAATAAATTCAACATTTTTCTCTCTTATTGAGTCATCTATGCAATGGTGTGGAGGAGAAAATCCTAACAGTCTGTTGGTTTAGACTGAACCCGAGTTTGACTGTCAGCTTTCACATAATCCCAATTTCAACATGTTTACCAGATTAATGCACTCTAGAGAAGGGCTTCTCAACATTTCGATGACTGAATGCCAATTCATGGAGCAAACATGTAACTGCTGCGAGGAAAACATGGACACATCAAACAATCTGCACAAACTCTCCATCAGTGAGAGTCCTTCCAGGCTCAGCAATTTCTTGAGCTTCTGCTTGGATCGTTTTCGATATATATATGATGTTTGGCCCAGGGTTGGAGCCGTCTTCAAACTATTAAAACAATTCTGCCTGACCCTGGCGCTGTTCTCACAAGAACGTGGTGGATTTGATGACTGAGCCAAAAACAACCAAAGATACCTCATAGGAAGTTCAAGTAGAGCATTAAAATATTCTCCTGAAACAAAGGTTTGCAGAATTACAATGAAAAGACTGATTTAGGCCTAATATACCATTATTCAGGCCATTAGTGTGCTAGAAGACTAATACTGCAGCTGCTGGAGTCACTTGTAAAGAGATTCAGATGCATTTAATGGCAGTTAGATATTTCATGCAGAAAAAGAAAAGAGGAAAACACTTCTGGACACTTTTTGATTTTGGGTGAGAAACATACTGTTCATAAACTATGACCCAAAACTAAAAGCAATGATAACACCAATGACTGCAATTCAAGTGCAGAAAGTCTGAACCCACAATATGTCAGGTTAACTTCATTCATGGATGAACAAATGGGATAAACTCAATTTAGAGCTTATAGAGGTAAAAATAATGTTGAGCTGCTAGAGCTCAGCTATGTCCCGCCTCCTCTGTTGTTGATTGATGTGGCGCTGATTTGACACTCAACCACAAGAAGAAAAAGTGAAAGCTAGAAAGACCGTTTGAAAACAGAGATGGGTCTCGGACTGATAGAAGAAAAGAAGAAGAAAAGTGAAAAGTGAAAGTGGTGACTGAAGACGACAGAAGTCTCAGTTACAGATTTTGACAGAAAGATTCTTTACAGATTCTGGCTTTTGGCTCTCAGATTTTGGATTTTGATTCTCAAATTTTGGGCTTTGATTCACGATACATTAGACTCTGATACAACTCCATACTTCCACCTCTGTGATAGTGTTCGATTGTATCAATGGCCTTGGATCATTTACACCTCTGTGATGGCTGAAATGAAACACGTTCTACACACATTACAAAGGCATGAGGAAGAAGAAGGCACGAGGAACTGGAGCAGGATGCCTCTGGTTCTGTTACAGAGATTAAGTCGTGTTTGTAGGAATAGCTGAAGAAAATAAAACGCAGAAAGATCAATCGCAACAGATTGTGTATCCTTAATGTCAGGAAGCCATTTAAATGTTTTGAGGAAGAAGTGACAGAATTACAAAGTGGGAAAAGCTTTGCAATTTCCTGTCCTGACTTTCTGTGACTTTTGTGGGCAAAAAAATAAATGCAAAAGGGGATGGATAATAAACAAATGAAAAGAAGTATCTGAGACACAACGTGAAATATCTTGGGTTCATACGTCTACAACGAAATAAATGTCAAAGTAAAAAATGACTCCCTTTTTTTTATTTGCATTTTCCATTCCAGCTCTGTTTGGGGGTCTGTTTGGTGGATGATGATTCTGTTTGGATTCAGATCACATAATCACTGCATACGTCTCAGCTGTAGTCCAACACGCATTAACTGGCCTTATTGAAGTAGGGCGAGAGTGGAAGTGAAATCTGTTGTCTTGTTTCTGTATTTGAGTCATGATTAATGTTTGATTAATTTTTGAGTTTGAGGGGGCCAGCTGCTCACAGAGGCATATTTGCATCATGCTGACTTTCATTTACACTAATGTCAAATTAAGGCAGAACCATTAAATGTTGCATGAAGAGGATTTTGATACGGTACCATGCCATAATTAATGGTCCAATAAACTGCATTAATTGGCTGATTAAATTGGTTTTCTGAGGTCTCTAAAAAGGCGATTTAATGTTGTTTTACTGAAAATTGCCAGTGTACCCACCACATGAAATCTCTGTTTTGAAATCAGCTGTTTGGTTCGTTAATGATTAAGCCAGCTACCCTCCTGTTGGCTGGCTATTGAGCTGTGCGGTGATTGGTTTGTTTTCTTTGAAGTTACCAGAGTTTATCCTGACGTGGAGCATATTTATGATTATATGACTGACTGTTTGCGAGCAACGCTGCTAAAATAAACCGAAATGATGAGAACTGATTCAAAGAAAAAACACTGGACTCGCCATCACTCAGACAGACTCGGTCATCTAGAGATCCAGTATTCAATAACACAACACAAGACCAGCAAGACTGCAGCGTCATCTGTTCACGGTACTGAAGACAGACGAAGGAGGGGAGCAGGAGCCGTGATAGGTACCAACCAGGTGTCCAAAGGATCAAACACACGCCGGGATACAGAGAACTGATGCAGATGATTAAAGTCAGTCTGGGAAGCTGAATTTCAACTTCACCAGTGACCGCTCCATCTTCTGCTGGGATGGCGGCGCTTTCACCGTTGAAGTGGAGCCAAGGTCCATAAGGTGAACGAGAATCCCCGACAGATACAGGGGCAGTCTTTTTTAATGTTGGAGGAAGATCCAAACAAGTCTTACATAACGAGTGTTACGAAACACTTTGCAGGTTTTCAGATTGGATTATGTTTCAGCTGAATATTTAAGTTGTGAAATTTAAATATGAATGAGGTGATGATAGTATTTCAGCTTCACTGCATGTCTATTTGACTAACCATCCTTATTTAACTATGCCGATGGAAAAAAAAATGGATTTAAACTTTATGGGACCCTTAAAGCGATGAGAGCGCATGTACAAACATCCCGTTCACTTTTCAGCTGATGTGTACTTTATTTTCGTACAGTCATTTTAGAGGTTTTTAGTTTTTAGGTCATTTTTAGTTTTTATGTTAAAAAACAGATATTCATCTAAAATGTGACCTGGACCCCTTTCTATCAGATGAGAGCGGTGAAAAATGGATGAAAGCACCAGCAATTTGTTTTGCACTTTAAAAGCTTATTTCAAATTCCTTTGTGTAAACGATTGTCTCTGTTGGTGGAATGAAAGCATCAAGAAGCACAGAAACATCTGTGAGGAAGTGTACTTAGTTTCTAAACTATAGCATTTAACTGGTATTTGGGATATGTTGGGTACCAGGATGATGGTTTTGGGGACCTGAGACGGCATTACATTTTTGGGCTGCATTTATGAACTTCACAACATGACTTCTACTTTGTTTGAATGGAACGTCATCATCTTAAGTGGCAATGACTGACAGGGTGTATGAAATATGCATTTGACGTTATGCCTGCAGGCGTCAAGAAATGTCCCAAAAGGACCACCCTCTCTGAACAGCAAAAGTCTAAAGGAGTATTTGTATAGACGCGTGCACTCCTTACAGAGTCTGCTGATGCAAACAGTTGACTGCAGGGGTTCTTTCATGGCAGTCATGGTGCAGCAGCAGCAGGTGGTGTGTTTCTGTGTGTGTGTGTGTGTGTGTGCGTGGGCTGGTGAAGGGAGGTCTGGAACATAATGTGAGGATCAGCTCCTGACAGCTCAACCACAGCATCCTGTCTTCCCATTAGCAAGGCGAAGCCTCGGCACGATTTGTTGCTGAATTACAGGAGACATTAAGGGTGTGGGGCCTACGGACACATCAAAGTCATCAGAAGACGAGCTCTGGAAGGATGGAGGTCTTCTGTGGGTTTTAATGGGAGCTGTTTTTTTTTTTTTTTTGCATGCAAGGCTTTTAGTTGCCACGTGTTGCATTACCGTGTTTGTGTTTCGCTCGCCGGGGGAGGAGGTGTGAGTGATGATAGAGGGGCAACCTGCAGGCATCATTATGTACTTATGTTGTTCAAAACTGGAAGGACGTACGAATCGCACGCAACAAATGTCACAATCTAATTCAAACTGTGCTGCAAAATGAATTTTGAAGAAAATGTTGCTCTTTTTGACGTCTTTATCTTGACTGTAAAAACACAGATTTTAACCTCTGATGCACCTGAAGCACACTTCTGTGTTAATTCATTTAGCATATTTTATCCCTTTTTTCAGACATATTATTGATGATACATGTGCGTTTGCACACTTTTGAGTGTCCTTTATTTTCATTCATTCATTCATTTATTTATTTTAACGTGTGCATTGAAGTCAACTCAAATCACTATCTTTAATTCAATTTTTTTTTATAAATTTTTGATATGTGTAATTGTATCTGATGCTGGTTTAAAGAAGTAAAACAAAATTACACTTATGTGTCCAACGGCCTTTAACAAGAGTATTTTCTGTAACTTGGCATTACAAAAAATAAAATTTATTAATGCATATACGGAAATGTTGCTAATCTTTCACATATATCAGGCTGCAACATTCAAATCATAAATAATCCAGTTTGCATTAAGTATATTGAAAATTGATCAATTATTGTATGTTTTGCACCATAAAGTAGAGCTGCATCATGAAACTTTTGACAATGTCCACATGAACACACACTTCCCTCGTATCCTTCTAAATGACCTAAGCGATCTTCCTCACAGATTTTATTGCAAAATAATTTGCTGAAGTTCATGACTAAACGGTGTACGACTTCCTGGTCCATATCTCTAGAGCGGTACCCAAACTACAGACTGCAGCTGTGATGCGGTCCAGGACCGACCAGCTGTTACCAGGAATTAACTGGCTTTTTTTGTCCTGTTTTATCCAAGTCAATAAAACTTGAACCAATGAACAGATAAATCAGTTGTTCAATAGAAATCGAGCAACGATGGCATCATTGTCACCATCCATGAAACCCAACTCAAATATTATCTTTTGTTTTACCTCTTTCAGCATTCAGGTTTGTTTTTTTTTGTTTTGCTTTTTTTTATTTACTGAGGCATTTTCAATCAGATCATAGTGAAAACTTCACTTTTGATAATTCTTGATCGCTTTAACATTCAAACTTAAGAAATGGTGGAGCCATTTGTTGAATTCCATTGGTGATGGAACGACATTCTGATGTAATCAGAAGACGAGAGGTCATTTTGATTTGCCAAATTCCCAGTATCTGGTTCCATAGTTGATGAAAAAGTCACTTCCTGATATTATTTCACTTGATATAGGGTAAGAAGACTTTTGATGAGCTCAGCTATTTGAAAGAATTGTTACACAAATGCAAACTGTGACCATGTGGGTACAAATCTGTATATTCTGACTGCCCATCGTAACCAGAGGTGCGAAATGAGCCTTTAAGTGCATAAAAAGAAGGTCCATGACAGTTTTCTGGCACAACATTTCTCTCAGCCTCAGTAAAATAAACGGTCGCATGTTTTTGCCTCCAGATATGACAGATTTTTTTCCACCCACGTTAATCTCAAAACACTTATTATCATTATTTATTACTAGAATTTAAAAAGGTGATTTTTTACAACTAAATCACCAAGACAAAAATGCTTCTTGACAGCGTTTTCAAGAAGCACTCCACTTTTAAAGCTAATCTAGCTTGAATTGGAACAGATATTTCATTATGAGGTGATGTCTGACAGCTGAGACGATGACAGCTCTGATGTCTTCAGCCCCATGACGGTCGTCTCTCCTTCATGTTTATTAATCACACAGCAGCAGAAGACGCCTGGCTGTTAGTGACCAGGAACAGCACTGCAACCGTAGAGGAAAAAAACAAAAAGACAAACAAACAAACCCTTCCCCGCTGCCCCAAAAAGTCCTCGCAGAGGCTTGTGAAACCACCGCAACATAGCTGCTCCTTTCTCTTTGTCATAAATGTTTAAATCTCAATGACTTAAGAATACCATAAATAAAAAAGGAGCGTTGTTCACCTCCATGATCCGACAGAAGCTGAGTGATGAAAATGGCTTGTGCTTGTGGAACAACTTTTAATGGGATTAATGGGAGCTATTTTGGGAGTCTGGTGTAACGATCTGTTGTGCTGCAGCAGAGCCAAACTCATGGTGGGAGAAGAGAATTTGCTTTTCCCCGTTGAAAAAAGAACACTAAAAATGATGCTTCAACACATGAATGCTTAACTCTAGAGCAGAAAGTCTCATGAGTATTATTACGCCCAAGAACCATTTTTATAGTGTACATTACATCCAGTGTACTGACTTATAGCAACTTTACATCTGCTATAATACAAATGTACACTTGCTTCAAGCTACTTCGTGCAGAAGCCAATTAAAGAAGGAAAACATGCGGATAAAAGCACAGAGAGTGGAAAAGTGGTGTCAAACAGTGTGGTGAAAATATAAAGCAAGATGATCAGATCTTTGGGGAAATTGTTAATGATCTGCTGTCCACACTGGACATTTGTATGGCAGTGTCGTTCATCCAACGCTGCTGAGACAACACACATAAAATGAACTGAATTTTACATTAAGTTTGGTATTCATGACATCAGAATAGCCAGTAACGAGTGGCTCTAAATGTACAGAGCATTTACAACAATAACTCCCAATAGCTAAATAAATATTCAGGCTCCCTTGGATGCAAATGAACAATTAATTCTGCTTGTTAGACAGCAGATAACTGTAATTTATTAGCATAAAGTAACCCGCCTCCACCAAAGACACACACACTTGCTGAGCGAAGCTGTTTCTGGAAATACCAACCTTCCACCACGCTTGGTTTATGTGATGCAGAGATAATGAGAGCTGTTACATTCATGTTAATTTAATGACATGGCTGAATATGAAAACAAAACCACTTAGATTACACCCATGCTACAAAACAGTCGTGCAAAAGGATGCTATTTGCCCTGCACCAATCCAAGAACCAGCCCTGGTTTGGTACCTTATTCATCTGTGGAGAGTTTAGTGAGTAAATGGAAAGTACTGGCAAATACTGCAAAAACATAGCGTATTACTCAGTTCTTTCATTTCTGGCATGGCGGTACCACTGATGTACACTCCAGCCCAGTAGGTGGCGATAATGTACACTGCCTAAAGTTCATTTGCCAGCCACGATGTTCACCCTTCCATGTCCAGACTGCAGATTGTGCATAAGTTTGAAAAAAGGCTTCAAATGTTGATAATCTCCAGAAATTTCGCTTTGACCTTGCACCTATCTGTGAATGTGACACTTATGTGTTTATTAATTAATTTCTGTTTTCAACCGATATGTATTTGAATTGAAAAACTTTGCTCATTGTGCATTTTTTCTTTTCTTTTAGTAAAATCTGCAGAGGGGACTCATCAGCGTGGACCCGCTCTGACAGGTGGGGATTTGGAGAGCCATTTGATTTGAGGGTTCCTCAAATCTGATGTGACATGTTATATGTATGTTTCTGTGTTTCGCGCCTGATGCAACAGAACATTGCATCACCATTTTCAAGACTCACAAGACTGGTGTTTGTTGTATAAATATTGATAAACATAGGAGCAAATTCAATAATTTATAGTAAGGGCTCAAAGTCCACATCATTTTTATTTCATAACTTTTTCTTTTTTTTCTTTTTGCAGCTTCACAGCAGCTAGAAGCTTTTTTGCTTGACGGTATCACTTCAGTTCACTGAGGTTTGATCGCATTTGTTTATGCAAAGCTTCCTTACGTCCCTCCTGCAGCATTTGGATTGAGTTGACAATCTTTTTTCCTTTATTTTCCAACCGTTCTGATTCAGACTTGCTGGTGCACTACAGATCGTTGTCCCATTGGTCCGTTTCAAACGAGCTCTAGACGTTGGACAGAGAGCCTCCCATTGGTTGGCTGGACAACGAAAAACACCTGTCTCACTACAGGATGTTGAACTTCAGATTATATAAAAAGGTCCCAGATGATGTGCAGCAACATTCTGAACGTGTGATTTCATAGAGGTCTGCACTTCTGCTGGAAAAAAAACAACAACCCAAAACATTATGTGGTGTTTTTCATCTGAGGTTTATGCGTTTATGTAATGACCATTACTTAACAAAGCCTTTGGTCAGAAGTTGTTCAACTCAAGTTACAGTTTTCATCCAGCTGCAGCACTTTTAGTGGCTCAGTGAACCTGCAAAATATCTCTGTGGTAAATTTGTGTCAGCTGATCGTGCAGACAGCATAATCATGTATAATTAACAAAGGATCAGGAAGGGATTAGGCATTAAAGGAGATTAACCAAATCTAACATATCTACAATTAGATTGGATCTGATTGTTTAGATTAGATAGAAATAATAATTAGTTTTCTTATGGGTCATTTCTTCTCCACTGTAAAGGGTAAGTTTGCTGAGAGAAAATAAAAATGGCCCTGGAGGACGTCTTCAAACCCAGAGAACAGCCTGACACCACACTCTTAGCATAGACTAACAGCTCTATAATAGCAGCTGGCAGAAGGCCATTTTCTGATCTGTGGCGGTACCTCTGTCGTTTTATTGCACACATCATTAGCACAGCAGATCGCCATGCTGTAAATAACATCCATTCAGTTGGTGTCCATCAGGCAATGAACTTCTCTACCCCCCACCCCACACATTAACAAAAAAAGAGAGAGAAAAGTCTCCTCATTCTGCTAATTCCCTGTGACAATAGCAGCCAAATAATTTCTCTGCAGGCCCAGGGTCTACCAAAAACGATAGGAAAGTAATTTTTGTCAGAGAAAATGAGGATATTAGAGCGTAATGCCCTGCTCAGGGAGGAATTGTTATTGGTATCAACAGTACAAAAGCATGTTGAGATAATACAATGAGGGCAGAGAAAGCGAGGAAGAGGCTAAATCAACATGGAAGGCACAGAAATGAGGAACTGTGGCAGAAGTAGGTGAGAGCAGGTTAAAAGATTAATCCAAGTTTCTAAAAGGCTTCCACAGTTCTCAGCGTTTTACACTCTGCATTCATCTCCTGGTCTCTGGGATTCTGCTAAAATAATGATAATTTTAAAAAAAATGCAGTGCCCTATTGTGAATTAAACTGACTTCATTTAGTAAAGTAAAGTAGTTTATGTCCTCTACAATGATGCCCTTAGAAATGAAATCCAATAACTCACGAGAGCTGGGTTTACCTTTAGAACCATGTTTTGTACTGACTGATTCTTTTCCAACTACCTTCACCCTTAAAAAGAGCTAAACTAGGTTTTAACCTGCCAGAGCTCCAGGGACTGCTATCATGAATTTTACAATATTATGCTCGAAGCCATTTGCAGGATTTTATTTTATTTTTTTCTACCTGGCCAGTGTACTCAAAATAAATTACAGGTTAGTCATCGGAAAGCTAAAGTGGCAATTGAGAAGTGAGGAAGCCTTTAAGAGTTTTTTTTATATGTATATATTTCTGCACAAATGTGGCCTCACACATTCTCAGCTGCTGACGCCAAATCCTACACGTGAGAAGAACCCATTTTAACAAATTAAACCAGAACTTTCCTGAGGTCTCATCAGAATTTCTGTGAGTTTCTGGTTTAAATACCAGAGAGAAACGGTACAACAGCTCTTTTTTCCATCCCTGTTCACAGCTGGAGGATTTAACTGATGGTGTCAGACCAGCTTCCTCCAGTGGGTGTGTCTCTGAAAAATGAGCGTTTCAGCTTCGTACGACCCCACTTCTGAAGCACAAAATGGTGACATGATGAACATGGGAAAGCTGGATCTGTGCTGTCACGGGACCCTGCGAATCTGAACTGTCTTGAATAACACATTTTAAAAATCATCTGGTCCCATACAACGTGACAAAGTTGTATCCTGTTGGACTTTTGAGTTTGCAGACACATCACAAAACCAAATATACACTTTCTTCTCTTAACATATCTGCGTTGAAGCTGCACAAATGAACTCATGCAATTTTTAACTCAGCGGGTCCCCCTACAGGCATGGATGTCAATCTGACTTTCTTTGTAGTAGCGCCATTAGGTTCACTTTATCACTTCAGTCTCCTTCAGAAGCATCACCTGGTGTGCTTCCAGCCTCCAGGATACCAGCTGATGATGACACGTCATGACGCTCGCCAGATGACGCTTCTGAAGCAACAATCAAAACATGTCAAGGTAAAATTACATCTCCTTAAGACTCTGGTTAAAAAAAACAAAAACAAAATAAAACAAAGTCCTCTCACTTCCTTTTCTCTGCTTCTTCCTGCTCAGTCCCACTCTCATATTCTCTTCCATCATATCTGTCTTGAGTCTCTTTATTGGCTCTCAACATCAAATCTAGAAGTTGAAGTTCGCTCATGGACGGACCACGAGCAAACTTCAACTTACCCAGCAGTTCCATCCATCTACCCTCTGCTGGAGCTCATTAATTCTACCCAAAAGTCTCAGGGAGCCAATCAGATCAGCCTATCCTTGTGTCTCTGGGCCGCTTAAACAAACCTTGTAGCCTGAATGGTAAAAAAGTAAGATGGATTTATTAGTCCATCAAACTCTTCTCCACAACACTCTCCCGTTGACTTATTTGTGTCGCCATCTTCCTCGTTGCGCTGATTGGTTGTGGCGCTAGCCAACTGTGTGCAGAGGCAGTTTGGAAAAGCAACTGTTGGCGATGCCCTCTGGATGAGGAGGTCCTATGGTTCGTTTTCAGATCCTCCATCTTTCTGGATGTGGGTCTGATCTATCAGGCTAATCAATACCAACTCTGAGGCGTACGTTCATCATTTTCTACGTGTGATCTAGTGTCCCAAAGTGACACTCAGACCACAGGGTTGGTAGTCCAAAGTAACTTCTGCTTGTTTTTGACCATAGTGAAAAGTAAGCTAATAGTCCTCTAAACGAAAGTGATATTTTAACATGAAAGAAGTCTTTTGTGCTGCTTTAAAGAACAAATCAAGTAATTTATGAAAGCATCCCTGTCTTTACAAGCAACATCGTTGTCCAACTGCGGTTTGCTGAAGATCATGTGGACATTCCAGAAAACTGGTGAAAGTGTTTAGTGAGTTGATAACAATTATACAACTTACGCTGGGCTCACACCAAACGATTTTGACAGTCCCAGACTAAAAACTGAAAGTCTTTAGTAAATCTTAGGAGTATTACTGGAGTCACAGCGCGCTCCCGTCATCTCGATCGTTAGGTTTAAGGGGATAATCTGCAACGTTTCATGTGGTATTTTCCTAGTCTTGGACTTGCGACAACATCAAACATCTTTGATATTATCGCAAGTCGTAGTTACGTAACACAATCAACAACCAATCAATGATCTCCGAGAAACGCAGAAACAGGAAACCTGACAGTCAGAACAAGAACCAGAATAAATATAATTCCATAAAACGTCTGGCATTTACTCTGTTTGTATTACAGACCATTGATAAAGCGCTGCACTGTTAGTCCAGACAATCTAAAACTACGTTAACACATTTATTTATTTGATCTGTTTGCTTTACTTCAAATAAATGCAGAGATTAAACCGTGGCAGTTTTATAATGGTCCAGTGGTTAAATCAGCGGGCCTTCAAGTAGAGGATGATAGGTTCAATCCCTGTGTTTGCCCCTTTTTTTTCTTCCTTTCTCTATCCAATAAAGGCCACTGGAAACTCTTTAAAGAAAAGATGCTGATATCACATATGAAACCTGCTAGCTGCTGCTGATCAGATGGTGACTAATCTACTCTGTTGGCTTCATACATTTGTAAATCACCAGCCATGAACCTCATCACATGTCACTGGTCATGAGGCATCATTTATGTTTACATTTTAGAATTTTTTTAAATTTCAGACACAAAAGGGTTGTTGTAATTTATAAAGCTACTTTGGAATATTCTAGTATGACTATCTTTGAGTATTTTGCAGTATCTCCAAGAGGCCCGGTAGGATGTCCTCTGGTGGGTTTTTAGAATTTAGTCACCCTACATGAGGGTTGTAGCCAAAAGCTGCTGCTTCTCCATATTGTAAGCTTCTACTGAGAGCATGATGGGAAAAAATGCATGGTGGGAAAAATGCTACAAGGATCTAGTTGTAGTCTTGTAAATAGTGACCCTGCAAGATGCACAGTCTTTGTAAAACCTCAGTCTGAGACTACAAACTGTAAAAATTTGACTTTAGGTGTGAGCTGGTAGTTTTCCAAGAGTCTTTTCCAAATCTTTTCAAAGTCTTCTAATGTAAGCCCAGCACAACTCCCTTTCTGAGACAGACCCCTGGTCCTGTGCCAGGGGTTAGCCATTAGCACAGTCAGGGGCTAGCTGTCAGTTTGACTGTTTTGCCGCCATAAATATTGTAGCTTTATATAATTTTACTCTGAAGTTGGACAAAAAACAAAGTTTAGTGTACTCCATGATGTAATTTAGCTCTCGCCCAGTGACTGCTGGGAAAGGCTCCAGCTCCCACCAACCCCTGCCCCCAACTTGGCTCTGTAAGATTCTAGAAATGTGTGAAATGCACTGCTCTTTTAATGTCGACCCACAGATTTTGTTTATGTTAAAGTCTGAAGCCATGGGAACATTTAAAGCTCATGTAGAATATTTGATGTTGACTTTCCAGTCTCCCCCTACCGTTGCTACTGACTACCATCAAGCCCAGAGCATGACCAGTCCGCTCCTGTGCTTAACAGTGGGAGAGCTTTTCTGCCTTTCCTTAGAACATAACTAACTCAGATCTTGTTCACACAAGATTTGAGGAGTCAGAGATTTTGTATCTTTTTTTGCACAAACTGCTCGGTCCCGTGAGGGATTCTGAATGAACCAAAGCTACGACGTCCAAACAAGTGAAGATAAATTCAGCATCATCTACTGAATTAGCTGTTCGTATCAATAGAATCTTATGACCCAAGGTCATTTGCGTTGTTTCAACAAACTTTTCTTTGTGCTAGTCTGTGTGACCATTTTTTTTATAACGATTAGCTTGCATGCGTCTTCAATAAATAAGCCTCAGACAGAAGAAAAAGGAGAAAGGCCAAAAGGAAACCATGACTGCAGCTGTGTTGAACTGTCAGCCGATTAGTGACTATAACAGATGTTGAAATATCCATAGTCCT
>JBAMYA010000006.1:13799658-13815868 GCA_037176975.1 Arrhamphus sclerolepis | reverse complement strand
TCTGGGAAGACTTCATTCATCCATGTAGTCCAAGCGGTTCAGAAGTTACAGTCATTTTAATTTGGGTATGTCATTTTAGGCGTTTTTGCTACAAAATAGTGGCGGGCCCCAAGAGGGAAGGAAACAAAGAAAAGTTTTCATATAGTGTGGAGATAAATGCAGGTGAAATAAGTATACATGTTAATTAAATTACAAAAAAGAGCTAATAGAATAAGTAGTAAGGTTGTGTAAGTCAATTGATAGATTATTTATTCAAAAATAACATTTCAAAACTGAGGTGTATTGTGTATATAAAAACATTGGAAATCCTGATTATTTTTGAAAATGTTAAAACAGGAACTAAAGTGAAATCAAGAAGCGTTTCAGTTCTGGGGGTCAAATTATGGAATGAACTCAGTAATCAGTTTAAACTGTACGTCTTTAAAAAGCTTAACAAAGAAAGTGTAAATTATCAGTGACTACCATCTAAATTCTGATAAATATGTAGAGATATGAGTGGATGTAAAAATGTGCTAAGTGTCAGAGGTTTTTATACTTAAGGTTGCTTTAAGAGCTGATTTCTCTTTCATGGATGTTATTTTAATAGGATAGGAAAAAATAAGCATTTGTTCCAGACTTTTACTTTTTTGTTATTATGTATTTTGGCTATTTATTTTATGTTGTTTTTTTTATGGATTGTCCTTTCGGTTGACCATAAATAAGTACTTATCTCCCGGTTTTCTCCAAATGAGACTTTTAGTTTTTGTTAAAACTCTTAACATTTCATGGTTGTTCTGTTAGTCGAGATTTTCAGACCATCTCACGCGTGTCTTTCAGACCATCTCACGCGTGTCTTTCAGACCATCTCACGCGTGTCTTTCAGACTCTCTTACGCGTGTCTTTCAGACTCTCTTACGCGTGTCTTTCAGACCATCTCACGCGTGTCTTTCAGACCATCTCACGGGTGTCTTTCAGACCATCTCACGCGTGTCTTTTAGACCATCTCACGCGTGTCTTTCAGACACTTGTAAAGTAAAGTAGGTTGTAGGTTCAATTCCCAGTCTTATATGTTTTGTGCATCTTCTTTTTTTGCCCTTGCTTCCTCTCTATCCAATAAAGGCCACTTGAAAATCTTTTAAAAAAGATGCTGCTAACTACTGCTGATCAGACGGTGAATAGTGTACTCTGTTGGGTTCATACATTTGTAAATCTGAAAATGTATGTTTTAAATAAAAGTGCAGTTTATAAAGCTACTTTGTCATCTTTTGACTATGAGTATTTTTGCAGTATCACCATGAGGCTGGGTAGGGTGTCCTCTTTTTGGGTTTTCAGAATATGGTCACCCTGATCACCAGTGTCTAGATTCCAGTGAATGTTACTCCTCTTCAGTCAGGACTCTCTCACTCATCTGAATTTGGCGGGCAAGATATCTTTGATATAAATGTTTCTGGTTTAGAATAAAATATTTGTTTCAGTTTATTACCATTCATACCACTTTTCTCCTGGACAGAGCTCTTTTTCTTTGATCTTTGATTTATATTGATCATGCACCACAGTAGAGGTGATCCCAACTCAAAAACTCTGTGTGTTTGCAGATTCAATCTTCTATTTTCAACATGCCGCAGTGAGCACCATGCTAGGCCTCCTCCTTACTTTGCTGTTATTGGTTACCCTCCTACACCAATCAGACACTTTACAGCTAGTCCACAGCTACAGAGGCAAGTGGAGGGTTTTTGTTTTAGAAATGAATCATGTCTAACGTGTTTAGAGGTAAAATGAATGCTTGTGTGAGAAAAAACTGTGTTTTGATTGCTCTTTCAGAACTTTTTATCACTTAATCAATGCCAGGTAGACTGAGTAAAGTGGGTATATGGAACTTTAAGACAAATTTGTATGTGGTCTTTCAGATAATGAAACTTTCAAGCCTCTTCTGTTGAGGAGAGCAGTATTAGTAAATTTAAAATAAAATCGCGTGTACTGAAAGTCATAAGTCTTTCTTCTGTAATTACATGACCTGACATTCCGCTGGAGTACATAAATGGCATTTCTACTCAGGGAAAACACATCAGTTAGAAAGCTTATAATTTGTCCTTTCCTGCACACCTTTCAGAACCACTTTTCAAGTCTATTCAAGCAGAACAACTTCTTTTTTAATGTCACAGCTCCTTCTCTTTGAGGCTGTCATTTGGTGCCTCAGTACTGAATTTATTCACATAAAGAAAGAAGATAAACACCTCGGAGTTAGTCACATGTAATGCAATTTTTTATTTTTTTTTATAACTCCAGCGTATTCAGAGGACTGCTTTGTTCTGTTTACATCTGAACTGCTTTGTCAACAAACAATTATGACTGATACAAACAGTTCCAGCTACGCCGACGTTTCACTCAACCCTGTTGACTCTCCTGACTTCATTTGCACCTCATTACATCTCGCATGACAAAGACCTGTGATCTGATCCATCCAAGCCAACACCTGCTGATATGTTTGAAATAATAGCCCTAGGCAAGAGGTTTCAGAGGCAGGCTTTTCAAAAGTTTTAACCGCTGGTGAGAGCTGGTTGGAAAAAGAAAAACACTGGTAAGATGGATCTATTCTGAGCTCTATGTGCTACCAGCATTCATTTACCTGAATCAAAAAGATTGACTTAACACACAACCAGTAGCTCATGCCATCTTTGTCTAATACAGTCACCACGGAAACCCTCATCACTGAAGACAACAAGGCGCATATTCAAACAACTTCCTGGTGAAATTCCAACAGCAAGATTTTTCTCATTTGTGTAAATAACCCTTAGACTCTGTTAAAGCTCATAAGTACCTCTCTCCGTTTGAGAGGCACAACTCTCTGCTCTCTAGGAGCAACCAAGTGACAACCACCCTCCTCTGGATTGAAGCCAGCAAATATATTTTTCTTTTTTTCAGCTCCACGACTGACCACTAGGTGTAGGCAGTGCAAATTAGTACCAACTATGCTACAGAATTACTAAAAATCTTTCTTTTTTTCTGTGGTTGTATTATAGTAATTGCTTTGCACCATATCAGATAAATTTATATTAACCAATCAGATTCCTGGACGTCATTTGATGTGCTTGACTGACAGCTAGCCATTGGCTCTGCTATTGGCTTTGACAGCTTATTCCCGCCTCTTTGCAACTTGGTGCAGTGCATATTTTCTGTCTGCAAGTTCCAATTTTCCCAGTTTCAAGGGTAATAGAAATACACCTAAAGATAACAGACAGGCCATTGATTGCATCATGGGGGGGGTCGAGAAGGTAATTGGCTGATGCGGACTGGCATGGAGACTGCCTGAAACTGGCTGAGCTTCACTTTTTAGGCTGCCTGAACTCAAGAAATGCTCTTATTAATTAATTAATTCATTCATTTTTACTAATAAAATGATGTGAACTAAAACTACAAGACTACAGCCACTCAACAAGGTCACAGAGGTTGAAAATATCTTTGAAACGTGGCCAGTATTAGACTGGGAGCATCCAAATCAACAGAGCCCCAGTCAGAATAAATCAATGCTTTTCATTTGTGTAACATTTGCTGTCTTGTATTCACTTTGTAAATGTTCTGCTATCAACTAGAAAGAGGGACATTTCAAGTTTCAAAAGATAACGTTTTCATAATGAAGGGCTGAGATACTTTATGTTAATGAGAAAAAAGAAAAAAATCTTCTTGCAGTTTGTTATTTGACATTACATTTTGCCAAGGTCCAACAAAAATGTTTCTTTCCACGCCGCTAAACTGACAATTATTTAACCATAAGATGTTTTCATAATCAAAGTACCACATTCAGTCTCTGCAGTATCCCCTGTTGTGGATGAAAAGAGGTGGTTTAAGCGGACGGCCACATCTTACTATCAGATAACAAAAAGGAAAAGGGTTCTACGCTGAATAAATGCATTGTTTGATTATTTGTGAGCGATTTGACTATTTTTTATTATTTTTTTAATCTTTTAAAGTTGATCCGTGCTGTTTGCTGAATCGAAGGTTCCTGATGTTCATGTGTCTTTGACAACCAAATAAAATCAATAAAAGGTTCAGATTCACACGTCACTGCCATAAAATCAAGACCACAGTATGTGGATGAACATAAAATAACTTTGCAACAGATGCAAAGTGTGTGTTCTTCTTGTTTCTGAGTGTTTCTGTGAGTCTTACTGGGGTTTGCCTTTGACCTGGCACGTCAGCTCCAGGTTCTCTCCTTCCCTCGTCAGACCCTGAGGAAATTCCACCACGATCTTTACCTCCGGTTTGTCTGAAAGGATAACAGAAATATGGAGAAAACAATTAAAACCTGAGCATTCAAGGCTGGACATGTACAGTAAAACCTGGATATGAAAGGCAGCAAGGATGGGTGGGTGAAATTATTGATTATCTTCAGACGTGTTTGAAGCCTCATAGCTAAAGTTCTGCAGAAGCTAGCCAGGTTTTTTTTTGTTTCTTTTTGCAAAAAGAATAAAGTTATTTGATTCTGTTGGGGGTTAATCTTGGGGGTACTTAGGATTGCCCACAGATTTTTTTAATTTCATTCATTTATTTTTTGTTTCATTTTTGTTAAAATATATATAAAGGAACAGTGAAAATAAAGAGTGACGCTTTTGTTTGTCTGTAGTTGTATTTGCCGAATGCGAAGACCCGCCGTGGTCAATTGATTTTTGGATGAAAAGATGGGATTCTAACTTTTGCACTACTTTACATGTGTTTTACTTTTTCACATGCTGACGAAAGAACAATGGTCAAACATAAAATCATTAGGAATTTCTCTAATAGAAAACTGCAGCAAAACATGAACACAGCTTCATTCACTTCACTGTAAAGCATAACTCTGTACCAAAATATAGAATTAATCAATCAACATCTTTTTCTTTAATAATATAGGATGAGATTTGATAAGAAACCCAGTCAATAATATTAAGGCTTCTGGTGCTGAGAAGGAGGGTGTCATTATAATCAGTTTTGGCAGTTTTTGACATGAACCAGTAGACATCAGGATGAACAGGGACAACACAAATGTCGTGGCATCATTTTCCTCTGGATTAAAATATCTCTTGTGCATTTAAAAAAATGAAAAAAAAGGATGCAGAACTCACTGCTGAGCAACTTCACACGCAGAGAGACATGAGAAAAGAAAACAACTGCAAGCATTGCAGACTTATGTTTAAAGTAGAACGGGGACGTGCCAGCAGACTGGAGGCATTTAACTGTGGTTAAAATGTGTAAATCAACCATCTGAAAGAGCTGCTGCTTTTAAAACTCAAGGGGTGGGGGTGGGGGTGGGGGGTGCAGCCTGCAGAGGAGTTCCCAAAAGGTTTAGGGATTAAAAGCAACAATAGACGCATCAATAGCAACAACATCCATGACTTGCTCCAGCAGTGTTTGAACGCCAGAGGAGGGCAGCTTTATGCAGCTGAAGGACAACTTTATTGACAAAAGAACAAAAGCAACATGCAACGTGAGCTTGGCCAGGGTGGATTTGTTTTGACGTTAACACTAAATCATATTAAAGATTTTTCTCTGCCACACAGTCTGCTCTCGTGGATCTTGCAGTTTCTGGTCTTCTTCGATGTCGCTGTTGTTGGAATGTTTAAATAAATGACGAGCTTCAGGTAACGCCTCGCTGGCAGCTCTATGCTGTTCTGGGAACGCTCAAAGAGGTTAGCAACAAGTAGAAAAAGAGAGAAAAGACTGCTGGAGAGTTAAGTGGAAAGAAAACGGTATGATGCTAAGAGTGGTGTTTTGATGAAGCAGTAGGGTGCTCTAACACTCCCTGCTGTGCTATTTGTTGCAACCCTGATGTTTATGTTCCCTTTCCACTGACATTACCAGGATTTCTTTTCTTCCATCTTCGGGAGAGACAATCTTTTATTCTACACAGAATTCTAATGTTTTATTGAAGTTATCATCAGGCCTGGTGATTGAATTCAGTCAAACATGGCCGTGGCTCTGCTCTGACTACTTGTTGCGTAAGTTCAATAATATCTGATGGTTGTACGAACCACAAAAGTCTGGAGAATGAAGAAAATAATGAATGAAGGGATTCTGCCTTGCTATAATTACATTCATGTTTAATAACCTTTATGCATTCTTTAAAAGAACAAAAACAAGTACCGGGTATTTTATGCTGAATTACTCTTTCGTCTTTCAAGTAAAGTGATGCAATACCAGACAAACTTGAGAGTACAGTTGTGTTCACCCACCAAATGTAGAGAAACGTCTCTACATTTGAGTCGACTCTCAAAAGAGTTACTGCAGAATGGTGTAATTACACTTTTCCAATTGTGACGTAAATTGTAGCTGTTCTCTTCCTGGTTTTATGGCCTAAATGTGCTGGTTGATGCTCGCATTTTTAATCAGCCCGTAAGACACGGGGATCGAGCCTGAGTTATGATTTCAAAGCTGGCAGTAAAGTTCCACACCGTCGTCCGACCTTCTCGCCGATAAACAACACGTGTCTGGTCGTCCATCTGTCTAAATCACACCCTGTCAGCGGCTAGCTTTCAGTGCTGGTGATGGACAGCAGATGGGCACACGGCCAAGTCTTCCACTCAGTGGGCATGCACGGATTTAGACAGCAGCCCTTTGGCTTTATTTCTATTCCAGGCACTACACGGCTTCCTGTGACTTTTTCTGCGCTCACAATGTCATCTGACCTTGTTATCTCAGAGCTATAAACATTAAGGACGCCTCTCAGTTGTTTTGATAGCCTTAAGTAGTTATGTTGAACCTTTCGTAACGCAGGACAAAAAAACATTTAAAAAAAACAAAAAAACAAAGCTGAAACACACACAGCATCACAAGGTCCAGATACTGCCACTCCAGTGGAAATGAAATAGTGTGTACGGCACGCAGGAAGGCTGTTATCATTATGCTAACTGAATTGTTTGCTTTATTGTGCGCTTCACCTCATCAGAGCTCAAGGAGGCTCTATCCATCTCTCCACAGCCAGCTGACCCGGAGCGAAAAAACAACCAGGCAGCGAAACAAACAGCTCGCTTTGCTTATGCACATAAACATTAGAGGGTTTTTTTGTTTTGTTTTTTCGTCAAATTACGCTCTCTTCTGCAGAAATAACAAACACTGGCTTTATTTTAAAAGTCTAGAACCGAATATTCGGTTCCTGGAGAGGTTTGTGGAAATCCCCAGGACATTTGGGAACACTTCCGGCCTTTATACACCACCACAAAATCTGAAGTAAAACAAAGGAGCTGTGATCAAATGAATACGGCACTGCCATTTAGGAGTTACTGAAATTTGAGGCAAACCATTTCCAAGGGCTGAGGGGTATTTGGATGAAGTGACATGATTGTAAACATGAGGATCATTTTTAATTCTTGGCTGAAAAGTAGCTAATGGCAGACTGAGACTGACGTCTGGGGACCATGACGTCCCCAGCTTCAGCAGTGTTCAGGTACTGAAAAACAAGCTTGATTGGGATGAGATCAGTGTTGGACTGATGACCTGGCCGTTGAAGAATTTCTTTGCCTTCAAAAAGCCTCCAGTTTAGAGTCATTACTTCTATCAGCAGTGACATCATCTCTAAAAGCAGTGAGCCGCCCCACTGTGACCCATACGTGCCCATGCCATGACACTGCCTCCACCATGCTTGACACATGATGCGTTATGCTTTGGGTCATGAATGTTTCCTTTCTCTGAACTCCCTCTTCCTATTATTCTCATACACATTTGATTTGCTTCATTTGGATTTCCTGTTCTTGAATGTTACCAGTGGTTTTTGAGATTCACGAGGGTGCCTCTTGATTGCAGATTTTAACCGTGATACACCTCTGGTTTATGTTGAGGAGGGTTTTCTTTATTCGCCACAGAAAAGAATCTGCTGTCCATCACTTTAGTTGTCTCTCATGCCAGTCTTTTTGTTCTCTTTATGTATGTACCAAACTGCTGACTTGGCCACACTTAAGGTTTTTGCTGTGTCTCTGACACATTTATGTTGTTTTATTGTTGTTCTTTTCTTCTTTTCAGTCCTAATGATTGCCCCTTCACTTGCATCGAGATCTTCTCGGGCTTCATATTTGTAGCTCCGGTCAAACAGCTGCCAAACACAAACTCAACCTGATATCAGCTCCAGAGCTCCAATTCAGTTCAATAAAATTCAATTTTATTTATATGGCGTCTCTTCACAACATCAGCGTCTCTACAGAAACCCAGAACATGACCCCAAAGCACATGGCAAGCTGAACAGTAGCAAGAAAAAACTCCCTCTTGGGAAGAAAAGACCTTAATGGGGAAAGCCAGGTGGGTAAAGGAAGAAAAGAGGAGGGAGAGAGAGAGAAGGAGCGGCACAGAAATATAACCAACACCGTCCAGTTGACTTATTTTCAGTCTACTGTCCAAATACTTTTGAGGCATCAAAAATAGAGTGTGTTTTATTAAAATGGATGTAATGCAGTATTTGTGTGGAACCTCTTAAAGCTCAACGTCTGCTCCTGGATCACAGCTTCACTGCTGCAGCAGCATGTGAAGGTGAAATGATTAAAAGAAAATATGCCACCGTCCAAACACTCGTGGACCTGACTGTGTACGTAACAAATATTAATATGTCAAAAGTAAGCATGCTGTTGAGTTTTATGAAATATGTTCAACTGGATTAACTGTTAATTAATCCATTTCTTTACATGTGAGGAATAAGAATCCTGAAGTGTGGATTTTCCACTCAAGCAGCTTTGGTAACAGCAATCCTACACTCGCCATGCTGACCTCTGGAAGGATTAAATCATGCAGCTATTGAACCAACTAATTGGAATATTAAGTCTTTGTAATGTGTAGTTTTGGATCTTTGTGTTAATACGAAATGAACACATTAATTCTGTTTATGCCTTTGAAACCTTATGTCTTTGGCCTCTGGCATGTCCTAGCATTCAATTTAAAAATAAAATGTCCTTTTAGCTATCTGACCTTTCCATGTGAGCATGAGAGGAAGAGATCAGTGGATCTACAGAGGCAGCATGACATTTTGCTGGCCTCTGATAACAGGGAGCTCGCATAGACCACCGGCTCAGTGCATCACACCGCTTCATGCAGGGGCTCCTGCTGTCATGCTCTATGCATAGTGTAATGTGAAGCAAACAGGCTCAGACAGTCTGTCGGGGTCTTTAAAGTTCCTGCTATAGGCCCTTCACTTCAAAATATCTGGTAAGGGTGCTAAATTATTATTTTTTTCCAGTTTGCATTGAGCACATCTAAGCAGTTCACTCAAAATATAAAGAGATCGGTGTAAAACAACTTCAGCTTCACCAAGTGGCCACACTGCCACCACACTGCCGCCACACAGCTTCTTAGATGGCACAGGCTCAAAACCATCACCTGTTCCATGCATTCTTCATTGGCTGCATTCAATTTAATCTGATCCAGTAAGGTTGCTCCAAAACCTTTTAAAAGATGTTATTTGGTGGAAACCCAACTGGCATTTGGAGCCTGGATGAAAGATCTACTGATTACATGGCGTTGGTTACTTCTACTTGCTTAACTGATGATGAGATAAAGGAGTAGACTTCACCTGTTTATGTGTTTAAGTCTTGGTTTAATTGTCATTTCAGTCCCGAAAAGGGAAGATTCATTTCTCAATCATGGATTTAAATACTAAAATGATGCAGAGTCGGCACCTACAATGATTCTCAAAGATCCACTTCCATGCCTCACCTTAGATTTGCTTAGCCTTTCTTCATGCTACTTTGGTGATGAATGAAGGAGCGGAGGTGGTAGCATCAAAATGGAGTAGTAGAAAGTGATTTGATGCTGTTTTCATGAAAATCATTTAATCACAATGGACAGAAGAATAAAACCTTCCACCAACAATAAAGGGACGTGTCCTACCATTTTAATTTGCAGGTATTTAGTGAAGTGAACGAAGGTTTTTATGCAGCGCGTCGGGCCTGTAGATGACAGAACTCAGAACTTCCAAACCAAAAGTAACCACTCATGTTAATTCAAAGATCAATGCAGGCTCAAGCGGGTGTTAATTTCCTACACTAATTTAAACGCTCTGTCTGGCGAGGGAGTAAATTAAAATGATTCATTTATAGTTCAACCACTGTACTGGCAGGTTCATGTTAAACCAGACACATGCATGGCTTTGAGATATTTCCATTACAATGTCTATAATCCTCACAAAAATATCATCTACTCACTTTCCACTGCTTTATTTTGAAACTACCACCTCTCACCTGCTTCTGTTCACTTGACACTTAGCATCGTGTACCATCATTGCTGCCAAGAAAACGTGGCCTGAAGCGATCATCTTCTGGTACTTTCTACAAAGCTTCTCCTGGATGTTTGCAGTGAATTCTCCCTGTTCAAGGACAACGGACCAGGAGGCGAGAAGCCTGGAAACGCTCACGGTGAGCTGCACGGCATTCTTTAAACCAATTTGTTGTCTCAGTTGGCAATTATTTCAATATCTCAGATTGAAGATCAACAGTAATGGCTACAAATTTTAATGCGTTACATAAATGGTTAAGAGAAATGACCAAAATGACTAGTGATGAGATGATTTCGATTTAATTGCAAAGGCAAGTATCAAAATTTCACTGAGGAGAAAATGTTTCTGTCATTTAATTAAGGGAGAAGGAGTCTCTCTAGTGCCGTCCAGGTCACCCTTTTATAGATAATTACCTGTGCATGGAGATACTTTCTTTCAAATTTAGAACCAAACGCGTCACCAACCACATTTTTACGCAGAGAAAAAGAAGCAAATCTAACTGATGAGATAAATGGATCATTATTCACCTCAGGATTTAGAATGCTGCTATAAATCCTTTAACTGTATTATCAGGCGAAGAAATATCTGCGATGATTTACAATCAACTGATGGTTCACAAGACAAAGCGAAGGAAGCAATCATCCAGCAAACTACGGCTGTCATCACAGATGAGGTGGTTTACGACGCTCTGCTGAGGACCCCTCCCAGAGTGGGTCCCAACCTGGCTGATAGGATGTAGACTTACACGGTTTCAGCGGTGCACCAGCTGGCTCACACACTGCATATTCCACTCCATGAAAGCTAAAGGAGGAAAGCACGAGTGCACCTCGGCTGATGCAGCGCAGCGGGGTGGTCTTGATGCCAACCTTAAGTTGATTAATTTGTGCATGTGCATGTTCTCAATGCAAACAAGGCTGTGCAGATGATTGCTTGCATTACTTTTTCCAAGCAGCATCATTATCCTGTCAGCGATTAAAGACACAATTAAGCTTAATCGGTCTGACAAAACCAAACTTTGTTTACCGTAATGTTGCCTCCTGCTGGTAAATTTTCATCCCCCAATCCACCTTTAAGAGATGCGCCTCCCTCAGCGCTCATCTTCTATCCAACATGTGCCCCAATTCTGGGAAAAGGAGCTCATCCAGTAATTACCTGAGGTGTCAATAAGTGGATGATTTTTCTTTTTCTCAGCAAAGTTTACTTTTGTGAGGAAGTATGTTCTGTAGATGCGACCATATTAAGACCAGGTCAGATGCTTTAAATGCAAAGAAAAGGGCGTCGTCTTTCCTTTGATGTCTCCTGAATCCAGTCATTTATGTGATCGTAGATCTTCTAGATCAGGGGTGTCAAACTCGAGGCCTGCAGGCCAAACCCAGCCCACTACTCTGTTTTAACTGGCCTACGAGGGGGCAAACACATGATTTCAATGTCCGTTTGATTCAGTACTGACATAAAAAAGTGGAAGAACTGAGGTGGAGAGAAGAAAAGTCAGGATTTAGTAGTGGTAGTAGTTTGCAAGTTTTCTCAAAACTCGTGATCTTTGAAAAATATTTTTTTTGTATCAAAAGAATTGTGATTTTCGGACAAGAATTTGAAATTATAGAAAATCTGCAATTTTATGACATGTAATTTTATGTCAAAATGTTGCAAAAAGTTGATATTTTCCAACCAAAAAAAAAAAAGTAATTTTAAATTAAAATCACAACTTTGTGACATTTTTGTTTGTACAATTTAAAGCCTTTACAAAAAAGTTCTTTTTCACAAAAACAGGTAAAAATGATTTAAATTTGTGATTTCACAAGAAAATAAAGTGATTTTACTAGAAAAGTCTAAACTTTATAAAGGTTGTAGTTTTTGAAAAAAGAGATTTTATGGCAAAAAGAATTGCCATTTTACAACAAAAAAAGTTGTTTTGTTTGGATTTGTAATTATGTTTGAAAGTGTTTGAAGTATAAAAGCCTCAATTTTATAATTAAAGTTGAACATTTTGTGAAATTTGGGATTTTATTCAAAATGTGCACATTTTATTTATTTATTTATTTTACAACCAACTCCAGGAACTAGCAAAAAATCCAACAACAGAGCTGGTTGAGAAAATAACGAATAGTCGGCCCTTTAATGGTAACCATGGTGATGATGTGGTCCAGGATGAACCAGCGTTTGACACCTCTGTTCCATCTAAAAACGTTGGGATGCTGTATAAAACATAAAGAAAAACAAAATGAAATGATTTTCAAAGTGAAAAGTAAAGTAAAATCTCTCAGCTTCAACATCTGATATGTTCTTTATCTTCTACTGAAAAAGAATTTGGGTTTATGACGTGTACATCATTGCATTCAGTCTTTATTTACATTATAAACAAACAACCAATTCAACCTTTTTTGGAATTAATGCTGAAAACAGAAAAAAACAACGTCAGACAGAGGAGGTGACTTCAAGTTTCACATGTGCAACACTTATTATGCAGCCTTCACTCTAAATAAAACATCTTAACTGTTGGCCAGGAAGGTAAAGATGGCAAATACCAGAACAAACCACTAGAGGGCTGTTATGGCTCAGTGACATACTACCCCCTCTACGACCCTTCAGCTTACAGCGCGACAGCTTAAACCCACCACAGCTTAGAGCTGAGAAAAATCTTTGGATGACAAGTTCAGTAAAGACCAAATGTCCATTTGCCTTCTCCTGAAGCCCTCAGCAGTAGTTTTAGTCTCTGCACAGCTGACCCACTTCAAAGCCACAGCACAGTGCAGTACTTTTTTAATTCTTTAGTGTACTTCTCTGTTTTGAGGTTCTTAGATTTCTCCTGTCCATCTTTTTCTTGACCTGAAGTCATCTGCCATCAAAGTCAAGGGAAAGTGTAAAGGGAAGCTGCTGCAGCTGTGCCCTCTGGCTCCGTCCCAGTTGTACACATGACTGAATTGCTGGGCCACTGGAACCAAGTGACTCAGTGACTCTTAATGTGCTAGCAAATCCTCAAAAGTTTATATTTACAAGAGGTCACACCAGTCAGAGCTGCATGAATCTTATTTGATGATTGGTAAACATGTGCTCAAGCAAGTCCGGAAGCAGTCGTTTCCAAGACGAACCCCTGACACCCATGCTCTACTTTCCATCAAATTTATGGCGCATGAACAAAGTGACTTCCTGTCGGAACATATGCAAAGGTCAGTTTTCTGTAAATGTCCAGACAGCGAAGGATTCAATCCCAAAAGCCACCACCTCTGGCCCGAGCCTTCAGTTTTCCCTGTGAATGAGGTTGGTGCACATTTTTCTTAGGGGATCAAGGAATAGTGGTAATCTGGCCATCTGATGTGTCGCTAATCCCAAGTTAAAGGGCTTAATGACTAAGACTCTTTGATGCCAAAAGAAAAGGGGAACTTTATTCCTTATTGGAGGAGTAGAGCAAGTAGTGAGGCTGACTGCCCTGAAACTTCCCACCAAGCACTTAGAAGTAGGAAAGACTTTTGGATGAAAGGTGAAACTTCAAGAACTAAGACAAAAGTGCTGAAGCCAAGGGAGAGGATGGGCAGCAGATGAAGTGAAGACAACCAGTGTTTTCCAGACGTCTGATTTACAGCATGCTGGTGCAGACTCTTTTGAATCAAGGCAGCTGGACTTCTTTTCTTTCTCCTCAACTGACAGGTGAAATGTCCTCAAGAACAAAGGAAAAGAAGTCCAGCTGCCTTTTTTCAAGCCTTTGAGAGTAACTTCCTACAGCTATCATTCCACTGTAAGCATGTTCTCCTAGCCTGGCGTGCTCTCCTGTAACCTCCTAGAAGATGCATGATGTGATGCAAGCTCCATTGTTGCATGTGGCATACATGTGAATTCAGAGACCCATGTATGTAAACTGTCGCTTTAGCAAACTAACAAAGCCAGCAATGTTACAAATTACGCTGTGATGGGCTGACAACCTGTTCAAGCTATACCCCGCTTTACCTGCACATAGCAGAAGTACTTACACTGGACCTCCAGGTATTTCTGTGCTCGCAGGTCCTTGACTGCAGGGTGGTCCACGATGCAAGACACAGGCACCCCATCATCCTCCTTACTAACGGTGAACGACAGCCGGCTGGTCACTGTGTACATCTTGTCGTAGGTCAGCTCGACTTTGGGCTTGCCTGTGGGGAACGAAGACAGAGCGAATTAAAAACAGCAGTGCAGGTGTGCCCAGGTCAGTGGTCTTACAGCATCTGGAAGAAGCTGCTACGTAGTCTGGTGGTTCAGTTCCAAGTAAAATGTTGGTTTCCTTGTAGTTTGCAGTGACACGTGTCGCTGCTGAACATTCCTTCAACTGACACATCTTCACTTTAGACTGAGCGCTTCAGTTCTTACGGAGGTAAATTTTCCTTTTCTGCCTCGTATCTGTCGCCATGATTCACCGTAAAGAGCAGCGATCCGCCAGCTCATTTCTATGCATCAATGTTTATGCGCTGCTTTGCGCTGACCTTTTATAGTTGAATATGGGCGTGAGGCTAATCCAGATGGAGACATTTCCACTTGGATTGTGACACAAAAAGCAAACTGCCTTTTTTATTATTATTATAAATGTAATTATTCTTGATGCAAACCATTTCACCTCATGTGGGCTCTGAGTTTTATTATGGATCTTACTTCATTACAAGTCAAGACCTTCTGTACGAGAGGCGTCCGCATCACCTCTGTTTTGCACAACTGAGGATTCAGAAGTCGAGAGTTGATTTTAATAGATTTTCAGTGCATATCATATCATAAATTATATTATGTTTTTGGTTTTTCTTTTTTGCTGACTCCTCTGAGATTACCCTCTGAGCATGTTTTGTTGAGTGGCCAGCCCACAAAGTTTTACCTTACAAAAAAATGATAAAAGCTTTGTACTCAAGGCTGCCAGCAGCAAATGGTTTGAAACATTAAGGCCAGACAAAGACAACTGCTGTTAGATTTATATGTATTTACGATGGAAGTGAGAAGGATGTCCTTGATAATGGTCAGATAAGGTGAATCAGCTAAAAATTGCTTGCTGTCCGGACCTCCTGTTACACTGTGAATCACTCATTAGTCTCTATGAAGCCTGATTTATTATATGGGAACACTTCGCTTCAGCGTTGGATGGTCAGATGCTTGCAAAGTGTCCTCCTCTTTATAGCTGCTCCGTAATGTCATGCAGACAATACGCTCTCTGATAGACCGAAAGGACAGCCTTGTCACAACCAGAAAGGTAAATAAATAAATGAGATGAGAGGCAGGCTGGATGTAGACGGGGGTGCACGTCACAGAGCAAGATTTTCATCCCTCCGTCCCTCTGTCCTACAACCTTGCAGGCATTTGTAAGGTGAGTTTATAATAGAATCATACAAAAAAGGATTATGTCAGAATAGCTGAGTAAAAACAGAGCAGTAAAATTTGACTAAAGTAAGCCACAGGAAAACTATAGAGTTTTCAGTTTAAATGTGTCTGGAGTTGGAGAACATTTGACATCAGAGGAGGTTTATTCATCCATGTCCAGCAGAGGAGCTGAAGGTTTGGTCCTAACTGGAGCTTCTACCAGCTGACTGCTGCTAAGATCTCAGATCTTATTTGGTTTATATTCCACTAGTAGATCAGTCATGGATTCTGGTCCCAGATTATTAAGTGATTAGCGAGGCGAGGCAAGTTTATTTGTAGAGCACAATTCATACACAAGGTGATTCAAAGTGTTTTACATCTACATAAAATCTCAAGAGCAAATAAAATCATTCCATAAAACATGGAAATAATCATTAATTAAGTTAAAAATGAAGAGTGCAGAATAAAAGGTATAATATAAAATAAAACAAAAAAGAAAGAAGAGAAAGTAACAGAAAAAATAGATAGAAAACAGCAGTTAAAACTATTTTGCTTTTGGTTCTAAAATTCAGCAAATTTAGAACTTTATTCAAATGCAGCTGAGAACAGGTGGGTCTTTAAGCTGGATTTAAATAAACTGAGTGTTTCAGCTGATCTGAGGCTTTCTGGGAGTTTGTTCCAGATATGCGGAGCATAGAA
>JBAMYA010000006.1:13765021-13799558 GCA_037176975.1 Arrhamphus sclerolepis | reverse complement strand
ATGTATACATACATACAAAAATATATGTGTGTGTGTGTGTATATGTGTATATATATATATATATATATATATATATATATACCTACAGAGAATATATATATATACATATATATTCTCTGTGAGAGCATGCAATGACAATCATATACTTATAACTAGAACATTTCTGAAGAAATTTCAAAGCGACTGAACATTTGATTCAGTACTGGCATAAAAAAGTGGAATAACTCCGACAGAGAGCTGCTGCTTTATGTCAAAAAGTCATGATTTAGCTAACTTTGGAAAAAGATTTTGTAACAAAAAGTTGCTAATTTTTGTTGAAACTCCTGATTTTTGTAAAAATGTACTTTAAAAGATAAAACTGTTTAGGAACAAAAAGTTTAAATTATAGACAGTTTGTAGTTTTAGGACTTTTATGTCAAAAAGCTAATATTTTCCAACATTAAAAAAGATAAATGTAATTTTAGGATAAAAGATAAAAGTCACAATTTTGTGACATTTGTGAGAAAAACAGTACAAGTCCATCCAAAGTTTTGGATGTTGAAAAATCTCAACATCTCTATCTTTCAAAATTCACAATTTTATGACATGTTTTAAAACATTTATTTGATTTTATTACAAAAAAGTTAATATTTTTAAAATTTGTAACTTCAAGACAAAAGTTTATATTTTATGATAAAGGTCAAGATTTTGTGAAATTGTAGATTTTATGACAATCTTTTAAAAGAAAAACAGATGTAATATTGGGAAATTTGCCATTTTTCAAAGAAATTATCTTTTTTTGATGAAATTTTTTTTTTTTTAATTTCCAATCGTACAAGACAAGTTTCCGATTTTAGTACAAAAATCTAAAAAAAAAAATCTATATATATATAAAATGTTGACAGCTTTCAGGACAAAATGTGAACTTTTCTAAACTTACCAACCGAGTCCAGAAAGTATTGAGAAATCTGACAACATAGCTGATTTAGAAAGTAAAAAAGTAACCGCCCCTTTACCAGCAACCGTGATGGGGATGTGGCCCAGAATGAAATAGAGTTTGACACCCCTGATGTAAATGGTCCATTGAAAAACGCTGTTAATCAAAAACTTTGGGTCAGGCGACCTGGGTTTGTTTTGTAACTATACTCATTTGAACTGCTTCAGGATGCAAAACATTTCTAATAATAGTGTTTTTATGAATCAACATGTGGAATCAACTATTGTCTGCAGAGATAAAGACTTTGTTGAGGCCCTGGGTTTTAGTGGAGCTGAGGAACTATATATTCAGTACTTATATGTGATGCTCATAATGCTCTTTTTACAAAAGCAACAGATCATACAACAGGGAGATCTAAGGCAGAGCTTGGGCTGAAAGCTGTGTGGCATAAAAGTTTTGCCCAAAAAGTTTGTTTGGTCGACTGGTAGCATCAGTCACACCACTTTAGAATTTTCTATTGTTGCTATTAAAATGTGATTTAGTTTTTTACCAGAATCCATGTTTCAACAACCAATCACAATGAAACCATACAATCTGAAAGTTTTTGGACAACTGTCAGCTGGAATTTACAACAACAAAAAAAGAAAGCATTATATATAACATGTAACACTGTACATTAACACTTTATATATGTATGTCCTTACTATTGCTCTTATTTTGTTACATATAATACATTATAGTCCAGCTATTGATTTTGTGTTTGATTGATCTTGACTTGAACCAATCAAAGTCGTGCTCATTCTCTCGTAACAGCAGCAGCCAATTGAAAACCTCGAAGGACCAGGTGGGCGTGATTTAACGGCACAGCTGGTGACGGCTCCAACTGTTGGTTGATGGGGGAAACAACAACCAGCTAGGAAACATGAGGGTCCCTGAAACACTGATTTGGGCCGCTTTTCTCATCCACGAGGTGAGAGAGATCAAGTGTGTCTAATCGAAAACAGTTACTCTGCGCGTGGGCGTCGCGTTTCAGTTAGTGGTTGACAGTTTCATTTGGTGTTTTTTTTTCTCAGCGCTTCTCTCAGCTTTAGCTCGGATGCTATGATTGTTAGCTTGCGGAGAGCACCGCGGGCCCTCAGATCACCTTTTTGATTTGACATTAATGATGAAGAATCACTCCTGATTTACGAAGAAACACACGCAAAACAAGCCAAGTAGAACGAAAGAAAAAAAAACCCGTCTTTGACTACCGCGTACAGTGTGCGATTGTAAATACAGCGCAACGACTGCAAAATCTGTCATTTAATTCACTGCTGATTATACTGTCGCTGCCAAAACACAATAAAAATCGTCGCATTTCAAGTAATTACTGCGAGACATTCTTCTCTCGCCTGTAGAATGACGGACAATGGAAAAAGGTGCTTTTTTGTCCGTATACATCACCGCAGGGACGGGCTGTGAAACAATGGGCCCTTTTACACAGACCTGTTGAGGGTCCCCAACTCTCTCTACCTAGGACCAAGACATCCAAACTGATAAAGACAAAAAAAAAAGAAAGGAACACACCTCAAACTATGCTGACACGAATGGTGTTTTACCCAGCGAATTTTACATGTATTGCCTGTGCGTATTCAGTGCAACACTGAATTTTGTTTTTATATATGTTTTTTTCCCCCTAAGGTGTTTATTCATTTTAATTTCGCTTTCATTTTTGTCTGTTTCATAATTTTTTTGGGGAAAAAAAAGATTAAGCCCCACTTGACCTCTTGGCCCCACCGTGGAGCTGTAACTGTTCAGTAATCTGTTTATAGCATTAGTACACAATTTGATACAAACAGTCTGATACAGGAGACTCAAAATCCTTCCATTTTATCAGGGGTTTTGATTTTCTTGTGAAAGTCTGTATGTATAGGGACCCATTGAAGGGGTGCCGCGTTTCAATCAATTTGTCAAGGCATTAAAATGTGTCTGGTTCACTGGGACACCTCTACGTAGTGATGGGCAATTTAAGCCCCGTGAATCTCTTACTCCTTCTTTCACTTTGTCCAAAATCGATGAACTTCAGGGCTTCAATGTTAGGAGAAACCGCGACATCTGGTGGCAGACTGAAGTTATAGCAGCTGCTTCATAACGTAACTGAAGCACCAACACGAAACATCGTTTCAATCCCAAATGTGCGCAGTAAAGCTGCATGCACATAAATAGATTTGATTTTATATAAAAACTTATCGGATGTGTCTCTTTGTGGATTACAATAAAAATGCTATTAATATATTTGGCTCTTGTAAAAACTAAGAAACCACTGTAATTTTCTTTTCCTGAAATCATTATCGTTATTTGCGTAATTTGGAATTGCAGTAGTTTATAGAACAGAGAAGAAAAAAATAGCCATTGCAATGTTTTTAATTATCTAAAATATGTCTATCTGTGTGTATATACACACAGAGACGGATAAAACAATGATTATGTGTTTTGTTGAATACAAATATTACAACAGTGTGGAGGCTTTTTCAGGTCTTGGAGGGGAACTTTCTCAACCAGTTCACTTGTGCTTTGTGAGGCTGGAGAAAGCATTCTACTGGGTACTTTTAAGGCGGCGCTCCAAGAGCATGGGCTATTGGGTCTGTTGTTACGGGCTATTCAGTCTTGATATAATCGAAGCAACAGTTCGGTTTGCACTGCCACAAATAAGTCAGGTTTGCTCTGGATGTGAGTTGGAGTTGTTCGAGGCTTCTAATTCTTTTTGCTCATTACGTTTATGGACTGAATTTCAGCTCTCACTTGCAGCAGTTCACAGTTAGCTGCCAGTGTGGGAAGAATAGATTTTGTATTTCAAAAGGTTTGAAAGATAAGAAGGAAAAATCTATTATACAAGAACATAATGTACAATAAACCTAATTTGCAATCGTACATTACAATTGTATTTGCTTAGTACGCACTCTTGTTTTTCTTAGCAGTCTTTAAACTCTTGCCTCTCAAGCTTCGTCCATTTTAACTGATAAACAGCGTCAGTTGGCTTACTTTTAGAGGTATTGACCGTGGTGATCTAAAAGTCAAAGCAGGAACTATTTCTTGAAAATGTTTGAGTAATGCAAACTTGGTTTTCATATGAACAGGTAATGGGAGAGTATGGCATGGCCCATTTCAGTGATAAGGGCAAGAGCAAAGGAAAGGATTACTGCATATTCTTCAATTCCCAATGGGCACGTCTACCTCAGGACCTCAATAAGGCAGTAAGTCATATGTGATCAGTCACCTTTTGTATCACCATTGTATAAATTATCTTGATTTATTGAGACCTTTTTTTTAGTGACTATTAGAATCTTTCTAGATGTTCTTTAAGCACAGTACACAGAGAGCTTCCTTCTTTTCCTAACTTATAAACCAATATCGTTTGCTGTGGTAATGATACAAAGCCTTTTCCATCATAGTCACGTCTTCAGATCTACGACTTGACAACATCGGTCCTGTGCTCACCCTCGGAGGTTCCAGAGGGAGGTTTTCCAAATCTCATCCCCATGGTGATGAGGGGCAACTGTACTTTCTATGAAAAGGTTCGCCTGGCCCAGATTAATGGCGCCAAAGGCTTACTCATCGTCAGCAAGGACAGACTGGTAAGACTGGTACTGCAGCCACTGTGCATCAGTATAAGACTGATTTAGGTCCATTTTAAAACAGATGCATCTGTCGTCTTTTTATTCTTCTTTTTTTTCCCCTATAACAGACTCCACCAGCAGGAAACAAGACTCAGTATGAGGAGATTGACATTCCTGTCGCACTGCTGAGCTACTCTGATATGCTGGACATCAGCAGGGTGAGAAGCCAACCACTAAACAATCAGACTACCTGTGAGGACAAATGTCCTGTTGGTTCATGGTTTATAAACCGAATTTAATCCTTGAACAGATGCAGATATGTGATGGACAAAAATACTAAATAGATCATTTCAACTTGTGCCTTTTTAAATCTGACATTTAAAAAAAAAAAAAAAAAGTTACTTCATACGTTTTACAGAGAGCCATAAACCCAGACATGATGTTTTGGTGTTTCTAACTTTTACAGACCTTTGGTAAAGGAAGACTGGTTGCCATGTATGCACCCAATGAGCCGGTGTTGGACTACAACATGGTGATCATCTTTTTGATGGCAGTTGGAACAGTGGCTATTGGAGGTTACTGGGCCGGCAGCAGGGACAGCAAGA
This sequence comes from Arrhamphus sclerolepis, assembly GCA_037176975.1. Lineage (NCBI taxonomy): Eukaryota > Metazoa > Chordata > Actinopteri > Beloniformes > Hemiramphidae > Arrhamphus > Arrhamphus sclerolepis. Next base: position 13,794,441 of record JBAMYA010000006.1, on the reverse strand, counting down.
AGTGAGTTAATAACTATTAATGATGCACCTGATCTATTAAATTATCAGTCATGTTACATGGTGAGCAGCTGTACACAAGCAGGCCAGTTCCAGAATGGAGTTGTCAACCTTTCTGTGTTAAAATAAGTACTTCAGATCAGACAAGAGCAATTTTACATTTCCGTAGTAACAGTCAAAATAGTGCGACAGTGTTTCCTTCTGCTCTTGAAATCACACTTTAACTTCCAACTAAATTAAAATCAGAGTTAAATCGTAAGGGGAGGCTTCTAGAGAAAAAAAATCTCAGCAAACAAGCACAAGTGTATGATTACAGACGTCTCTTTGAAGACCCGTGTGTGCGTTTCTGGTTTTCAAACCACGCAGCTTGCATTGTATCGCTGTTCATTCCTCCGAAGTTTCTAAATTTGAGGCGGCAGGAATGACTCACTGGCATAAACTGATCTGTTCATCCTCTCTGACTGAAGCACCAAGGCGACTGAAGGTACAGTCAGACTTGGTCTCTGACGCACACGACCACAGGCTAAAACAAACAACACACACACACAAAAAGAACAAGACTGCTTTATGCTTTGAACTCGTAAGAGAGGTAAATGCCAGCCAGTCAGCCAAATGATGGTAAATATAGACTGTGGCTGGCAGGATGGTCATCCAGGATACTTTGGCAAATTACCAACCCTCTGAAATAATCTGTAATTAAGTGAATACTTGGGAAAAACAAAAAACAACAGGTATGTAGAGATAATGTTAGTCCAGGGAATGATGAAAGATTCCATAAATATCTGTTCTTATTTTAATTTTGTTTCTCCTGTAGACGATACATGAAACACAAGCGGGATGATGGTATGGAGAAGCAGGACGAGGAGACCGTGGACGTCACCCCCATAATGATCTGTGTGTTTGTGTTCATGTGCTGCAACATGCTGGTGCTTCTCTACTTTTTCTACGACCGCCTGGGTACAACAAAAACACGTCACACACATCACTGGTTTACTCCCACAGTATAGCTCAACTAAGAGATAACGTTATTGCTGCGTTAACTGCCGTTCTTGAAGATTTCAAGTAATATGTTCAGTTTGTCTATCGATTTGGAAACATGGTCAGATTTCTTCTGAACAGTGGGGATTAAAATTTCTGAGGAAATCTGATGAAGCAAAATGAGAAATAATCCCTGCATGTAGCGCTAGTGGAAACAGCGGTTTGCAGAACAAAATGAGCATGCCCGTTGAGGGTGTTTCTATAAAAGAAAAAAAGGCATAGTTGAAATGGAGTGTGTTAATTCAGTAGAAAGTGAAGAAAGATAAGAAAGATAACATGGTAGTATGATCAAAGCCTGCCTGCTTCTGCCGTTTCCTCCCTGTGTAGCCATTTGGGTCATCGGAATCTTCTGTGTGGCCTCCTCTGTTGGCCTCTACAGCTGTCTGTGGCCTTTTGTCAGGAGACTTCCTTTCTGCAAGTGCAGGTGAGGCTTTTCATGTTCCTCCACCATCATGTCTTTTCTCTGCATACAAAAATATAGGATTAAAACTGTCATCATTACTTCTCTATTTAAAAGTTCTATCTTGGAAATTTTAGCTGTGGTCACAACAAATAGGTTCTGACTTAATTATCGCAGTGATTTGATACTTCTTTTTTTTTTTCCTTATAGTGAATTTCTGAAAACCTAATCTGTAGATTGATTTACAAGAAAAGATCAATGATGCTTTAGGACAGCTGCATCTGACGTGCTGACATGTGAACCATCTTGTCCCCAAGGATCCCAGAGAACAACCTGCCGTACCTGCACAAGCGCCCGCAGATCCGCGTGCTGCTGCTGTCGGCGCTCTGCATCAGCGTCAGCATCATCTGGATGGTGTTTCGCAACGAAGATCAGTGAGTGCAAAGACAGTGAGCGTGAAATCGCTCTTCTACAGATACAAGACTGCAAGTCAAATGTATGAAGAGGAGCATCCAGAATGAAGTTGGAGTTTGTGTTTCCACAATATGAACATCACACTCCTGCAGTCCTGTTGTTCATTCTGTCTGAGGAACGGAGCCTTAAGTATAAAACTATCAGACCTACCGCTAATGACTTTTATTAATCAATTGGCAACAGTTAGTCCTTTAAAGATAAATGCACATTCAGACAACTGTGTTTCTAAGAAGCTACTTACTGAAACTGTTTATGTATTTATCTTTAAAAAAGCTGCAAGGTTGTACTCTTACTGCCATAAATTGTGACTGAGAGTAAAATTATTCTGGTTGCTGATGCATGTGTTACATGGCGCTATGGCAGCAGCGCCCTCCTCGTGTGTGATAAGACGTTGGAGGTACGATGTGATGTGTTGTGTTCTCCAGGTGGGCGTGGGTCCTGCAGGACGCCCTGGGGATCGCCTTCTGTCTATACATGCTCAAAACTGTCAGGCTGCCCACGTTCAAGGTGGGCCTACAGACATGCTGACAGATATGAAGCATTATTTTTGTATTATTTTTCAAAAGTTTTGACTGTTTCAAGTCTAAAAAAATAATAATATTTTCTCTCCCCCGCAGGCTTGCACTTTATTATTGACAGTTTTATTTGTCTATGATGTTTTCTTCGTATTCATTACGCCCTTCTTTACAAAGGTATGTCAAGACTGCTTTTACTCAGGTTGTTGAAACATCTGCAAACTCTGTTATTCTTTATTATGCTTATATGACCAAGACCTTCTTTTTTTTTTTCTCCTTTTTTGTAGAGTGGGGAAAGTATAATGGTGGAGGTAGCGGCTGGTCCCTCTGACTCTGCCACACACGAAAAGGTGAGCCCGTGGAGTGTTTGTGGATTTTCCTCCGAGTTCAGAGGAAAAGCAGCTGATAATACTTGACATCCGTGTTTTCCCAGCTCCCCATGGTGCTCAAAGTGCCGAGGCTAAACTTCTCACCCCTGGCTCTTTGTGACCGGCCCTTCTCTCTCCTGGGCTTTGGAGACATCCTTGTGCCAGGTGTGTCATTGTATCACACTTCCCAGATATATAAAGCAAAACAATAAGACTGCATACGTGTTGTGTTTATGCAACTATAGATTGTTATTGTTTGCTCTGAGCACCTCTCTGTTCGTATCCTGTCAGGTCTGCTGGTGGTGTACTGTCACAGATTTGACATTTTAACTCAGTCCTCCAGGATCTACTTTGTGACCTGTACGATAGGTACGTGCATTTGTGCGGATCAAGAAAGGTGTTGCTCTTGTGACTAAAAGGAAAGAGTTGTGTGTTTATAGATGTAACACTCCTTAAGTTGCATTAAAATGACAGTTTTGAGGTCCTGGAATCTGTGCGTCGGGTGATGAATGTGTGGCTCCCCCGTTTTCTAAAGATGTGAAAGGACCTCAAGTGTGTTTAGAACACAGCAAATAACCATACAATAATCAGAGTGGAAATTTCAGTGTGTTTGAGAACACTTGTATCTCCATACTGAAAGCAGAATATAGCCGTATGTGTTCAAGACTGCTGCATAAATGCTGTCTCTGCACATGGATGTCAGTGAATCACAGATGTACTCACACCTGCAGCTGTGATCAGATCACCAAATATGCATAATAACGCCGGATGTGATCTATACAATAGAGGAGATGGACTTTCTGCAGGACTGGCTTATATAAATGACCTGTCCCATCTTGAAAGCTTTAAATATCCTCAGTAGTAATACTGGTTTGTTTGTTGGTGACAGTTTTTTTTTTTTTTTTCTTCCCTGATCAGACATGACATGACCTTGTTCTGTCTCTCTGTTGTCAGCCTACGGTGTCGGCCTGCTGATCACCTTCGTGGCCCTGGCCGTGATGCAGATGGGCCAGCCGGCCTTGCTGTATCTGGTGCCTTGCACCCTGCTCACCAGTCTCACTGTAGCGCTGTGGCGCAGGGAGCTGCCCCAGTTCTGGACTGGAAGTGGATTTGTGGTGAATAACAGTTTGATATGACTGCCTACTGCGGAAGAACAAAAAGACTTAAAAGCAACAAAAGGAAAGGAAAAAAAAAAAGACAATCTAGTTTTAAATATCATGCAAAGTGAAGTAGAATTCAAGTTGAGTAACCCCTTAATATACTTCCATCCATTCCAACTGCCTCTTTCTGTTCTACTGTCCTCCCCTTCCCCTCCTTCACTGCTCCTTGCCTCTTATTTTACTGTGGATGTGCTCTAGTCTGCTGCTGAGGGCTCAGCTGTCTGTGAATGTCACTGCAGGTATTCTATCTGGGCTTGCCACATTACTCTCTACCATTTAACGTGCCATCTCACTTAAAAGTTCCTTCCTGCTGCATTTCCCTCACGATTAGACCTTTCACTTCCAGGTTGATAGAGTAGTGATTAACTTGGTATCTAGAGCTTTATTTGTATAACTTAGTGTAAGAGATTATGTTGTAATTTTCCTTAAATAACCTCTGGTTACTATTTTTTTTTAAATCTCTCTAGTTTGATCAAACTTACAATTTCTGTGTTGTTTTCTTCGGATGCTCTTTTTATTGCTGCATACAGAAATCCCTCTGACGATGTTACAAAGCAGATAAAACTCCTTTTAATCAGGGTTTGATTACGGAAACAGAGGAATTACTGTATAGGTTTGGTTCTTTTGGACTTAATTTCAGCTCTGCTGTGTCTGTCCTCATCAAATTCTCAGTATAAAGACATTTCAGGCATCTCATAAATGTTATTTCTGCTCCATGCAGCCTCCCATAGTGCTCGCACCAATCAACTGTACACAGACTGCAGAGCCGCACCCAGAGGGGCCCTCGGACAAACCGGAGCCACAGACCACAGACTCCACCAATCAGAGTGAAGACACGCCTGAGCAACCACCTCAGGAAACGCCCCCAGCGGAGAACAGCGAAGAGACAAACAAATCAGACTGAATGACTTCTAGTATGCCATTTTTTTTTTATTTTATTTTTTTTTTTAAATTTCACTACATGTTTTATTTGTGACTGTTTGCAGTGCATCTCATTTAATGGACATTTTAAGTAAAGATGTTTATTATTTGCACTTGATGTGAAGGGAAGAGCGCGCAGATCTGTATTTTTTTTTTTTTTCTTTTCTTTTTTAAAATCTTTTTTTCTTCTTGGAATGGGCCGTCGCACTGGTATGTAGACCTATAAGTACAAAGCCTGCACAGTCTAACACCCTCTGACATAAAAACCTGGACCACTTGTAGGAGAGCCACAAGCCAAACTTAAAAACTACAGAAGCTGACATAACACGTACTCTAAAGGCCAAACCAGACAAGCATTTACACTTTGGAGAAAAATATTTTCATGTCAGTGGATTCAGGAAACATGGGGCGTTATCTTCATCTTTCCACAGTGACATTTAACGTTCTCTAATGGGAAAATTAAACGCTTCACGGAGGAAATGATTTGTCTCTTATGTCAAGCTCCTATGATGAGTCCAAGATTGGAAAATTATGACGCACCCAGTTTGATGATTTAGCAAAGAAAAATGCAAATACTGTTTGTTTCCAGCTTCCTGGACACGAGGATTTGGATGTTTTGTGAAAGAAAAGTAAGGCTTTTAAACTATTAATCAGACAAATGAGAAGAAACAAAAATCCATACATGAAAAACCAGAATGGGATATTGTAAATAATAGTTAGCTGTTGCGACAGCGGTCGTACGTACTTCAAATTTATGTCACGTGAAGTTTAAAAATCAACTGTGAAGGTTTTTTTTTTAAGTTGGCTTTATATGTTAGCGCGTAGCGCACCAGCTACAGTAGGTCAGTGAGAACAGCAGCGCTGCTGGTAGTCTGTCTCCGAGCTCCAAAACCAAAAACGTTACTCTGTCACAGGCTCACGTGACAGTTTCACAGGTCTCAGCGAGCCTCACGTGAGGGATCAGATGCAGCGAAGCAGACAAGGTGGAGAAACAGAATTCAGGTATTTTTCTCAGAGGCATCTGGGATGTTAAAATGCTTTAGAAGTAGCTGTGTATGGTTTTTACAATTACGGACTTTGCGTATCGTATTGTTCAGGTCCGAATAAGTATGAAAACAAGATTTTCTTTTCTTTTTTTTTTTCCAGATCATGTTCCGTATTCCATTTTCTAAATCCAAAATTCTAAAATGAATTGATGACACATGCGCGGGGTTCCTTTCACGTATATTAATGATCATTATTATTATGTACCATTTTGAATCTTTTGAGTTTAATGATGGCTTGTTCACGAGGCCCAAAATTTAGGTTATTTACTGAGAATTTGCAGACCCGTACGGGTGTTCGGCCTCCGCGGGGTTGGCCCTGGCTCAGGTGGAAAAACGGGTTGCCTATTAATGGCAAAGTTTGCTGTCCAGTCTCAGAAAGTCTCCGTACGCTGGAGTCCTTGGACTAGACACTGAAGCCCAAACTTGCTAGCAGCGGCAGCAGCTTGCATAGGTAGTACTTTGCATGGCAGCTATGTGTCAGTGGGTGAATGACATTGTGAAGCCCTTTGTGGACCTTGAAAAGGTTAAAAGATGCTATAAATGCGCACCATTCACCATGTTTGCAACATGTCAGTCACAAGTTTGTCCAACCTCAAAGCACATCATGCTATTTTATGCTAAATGGGACCATAGTTACAGGAAATTAACACTGTGTTGCAGAAGACAGGAGTCTAGTGATTAAAACTGTAAATACTATAGGAAAACAGCTAATAAGTCGACTAAAATTCACCTGTCGTTTCCAACCATAGGGCCAGCACACCCCCACTTCTGTCCATTCAAGAGAATGCTGCATAATGACGCCATAATAGGTTTGCTTCTCTGATCTAAAGGCTATCGATGGTTTATATAAACCTTACAGTTTTTTGTAGACTGGTGAAGTTTTCTGGCTGCTCAGACGCTTGAAGGTGGATGAAAGTCAGATTGATGTTGCTGAGAGCTTAACATTTGGATTCTACAACTGCTACCATGGAAACTGAAAATAAACAAGAATAAATACACATGAAGACTTGCATATGAACCTTTTTGAACTGACATTTTCATTAAAAAAAAAAAAAAAATGGGGTGGAGCCCAAAATATAATGTGTATTTACTTAGTTTACGTCCTCTGTGGTCAGAGATGGCGTTTCCTTGTAGCCGTCGTGTTGGATTTGTTTTAAGCCACACTACTAGTGCAATCTTCAAAGAAACAAATATTTGACAATATAGTAGCAGACATGATCAGAATTTGATATCCATGTTTACCGTTTCAAAACCAATTAACTATTACTGTTACTTTATACGTTTTGTACTAAACTGTCAAAATTAGAAAATTTTGTTGCAAATTTCTGAAATGTTGAAATGTTTACCAGCCACTGTCAGAATGTTTTGCAAATGAAGCTGAGGCTTTTTGGAACTTAAAGGTGGAATAAGCAATTTCTGGATGACATCACATATTTCAATACAAGGTGGGCAGATGGTGAGGCGATATTTGATGAATGTCAAAGACTTTGAGTTGGAAACTACATATGATTGCTTTAGCATGCAATTTAATATGAAGCATATCAAGACTTCAGTTGCCTAAAAGCCGTTCTGTCCTCCATTACTCTATGAACTACATTAGTCAACATTTTCAAGTGGATGACTGAACACTTTCACACCCTTTAAAATCTGTTGCTGTCATGGTTACTGACTGAGCCTAAAGCTACTAAACTTTTTTTTTTCCCCCATGTATTTTATGTTCTTTCACTGAAACCTTTTTTTTTTCTTTTCTTTTCTAAATGTTTGGTTAGAGTTTATTTTCCATGCTATGGTTTTGATCTTATTTATACAAACCTAGCGTGGGATCGATAATGCTGACTTTGTACACTTTGTTCATTGTGTATAAGTATGTAAAGCGCTGAGCACTGCAGTTTTATTCTCCTAGTCATCTGTAATATTGTCTTAAGAGATGGTTTTGGCCTTATTGTCAACTTTGGAAGGTGAAAATAAAAACGACGAGTACTGTACTCAAATGTCCTGCAGTTTTAAGGTGTAAAATGAGGAAAAGTGACCAGTCGCGGTAACAATGTTGATAAAGTTTCTAGGAAGCATTTGCACATTTTCTTTTTTTTTTTTTTTTTAATTCATAGACCAACAAGTTGTTGGATTGTGTTATGTATAATCAAGGGTTTTAGAAAGTGAAAACCAAGATAATAGTAAATGTACTCAGTATGCTCTTGCCTTTGTTTTGCAAAACCACGTTTGACCTGGGGGCACTGTGGCTCAGCAGTCAATTCATTCTTTAAAGCAGTAAAGAAACATTTCTGATTCTGGTTGACACATGATGCACATTTTCCATGTTCTGTGTAAGAGATTTAAAAAAATAAATAGATAACTGTGTTCCCTCGCTGATTCAGCAGCACAGTTTCCAAGTCAGACATGATTCATGGATATAGTTTGTTGTCATCAAGTGGTTTTTAATGCCTCTGAGGAATACACAATAAAAAACAATATTGTATTTGATATTTGGTGTATTTACTGTTATGTTTTTATGGTATTGAAGTCAGGGTACAAATGCTGGATTTGTTTGAGTGGCTTGGATTCAGGGTGCCTTTTTTTGTTAAGCTTTCACAAGTCCAAGTACTAATATTCAGGCCCTTGTGATGGTTTTTGGGTTTGAATGTGCCTTTTCATCGAGGCCTTTCAGCTGTGAAGTCAGTGCTGTTCAGGACCGACAGAGATGAGCAGCAGCCTGACAAACAGTCTCTTGTTGCTTCAGCGCAGTCACTCAAAGTGGAGGATGGAGAGAGTTCCTATTTACTCCGGATCACTTGTCAGATCATCTGACATGCTTCAGTGCCTTGCAAAAACAAACAAAAAAGGATATGCAGACCCAAATCTTCTTATAGTGACCTCTTAAACATCCGCTTGGAGCCATGATATTTTATGGATTATCCTGCTGAGATGCAACTGTTCACTTATATGCAGGAGGAAGAGAACCGAAGGAAGGGCGTAATATCTGAGGGTTAATATTTGCTGATTAAAATCATCTGAGCCTGCAATGATTGAGAAAATAATCACACTTAATGGCTTTGTTTATATGCAAAATGCCTTTTAGTGATATATCCTTTACAATATAGAAATTGCAGTATTAGAAACAAAAATATCCTGATATTTAAACAAGCTACAAAGCTATGCTGTTCTAAAATTACTTATATTTGAAATGTTATGTTATTTTGCATTTTCAAACGATGGGACTTTGGAGGCTCCATTTTCAGCTGCTTTTTATTTGTACACAGGAACACATCTCGTCTTACTGCCTCTTGTTGACCTTATGTAATCAGTCCGACTGTGTTTGGATAATGCATTCTTTTCTGCACTCGTACGTTAAACTTGTTCTTGTTGCACAACTGTAGCTCAAAAAGTCCACATGAAAGCTTCATTTTCATTGGTTCTCTCAGGAAGTGATGCTTTTCAGCACAAAATCTCTGCTCCCCACCCCACCCCCCCAGGCTGCTGAGCTGCAGTAGAGGGGCAGTAAACAGAAAATCTCTCATTTGTAGGATGTTTCATATGATTCATCACACACAGACAAGAGCTGGGCAATCTACTGAATTCTACTTCAGGACTTTTGCTTCTTGATAAAAAAATAAATCCTGCCACATTGTTTTGTGAATTAATCCGAAGGTTTCTTTCCCTCTCTAAAAACCCAAACTCTCCATAACTCTGATTTTAGTTCAGGCACTGCACTTTTATTTTTCAGTTGAATTATGTATAAACCTTTGAAGACAAATGATGACTGGCTGTCATTGTGTTTCTGTTAAGAAAAATCTTGATATTTGATGTTTAAGTTCAACAGAAGATTGATATATTTTTTTTTAATCAAATGTTTATTTTTTATTACAGTGTTGATTACATACTGTAACAATCCAGTTGATACTGACTTGTGAGCATCACTATATGCAGTCAAAAAATACAAATTCAAATATACATCAATTCTATCATTAACTGAGAAACAAATCCACAGTAGAAATTTGATTTGTTTTGTGCTTGATGCCTCATATTTACACTTTAATATACACTGTACACAACCTGCAGTAGTTATTAAATAAAGAGAAAGTTTAAGACATCAGTGCTAGATAGTTACAGAAAAACCTGCTTTAAAATAAAAACCTCTTTGGCCATAAAATAATTGTTTAAAATATAAACTTTCAAAATTACAAATAGCCCTGACCTTTTATACCCCCCACCACAACAAATTGGCATCTCTTTAAACATCTATCTTGGACGTGACCCTGGACAGGAAAAAAACCCAGGTTGTAGCTGGTCTCTTTCCAGTGAACACACACCACCATCCTGAAGTCATGTGCAATGTCTTTTCACAGCTCCATCAGAGTGTCCATGTGTTTAAGTCTGTACGCTGGTCAGGCTGCATCTTAACTTCAGTCTGTAGCTTGCAGTTAAAGGAATATTATCTTTTCTTTTCCTTTGTCGAGAACATCTTTGGGGAAGGGAGGTGGTATGGGTGGAGGACCGTTGCTGCTGCTGCTGCTGCCTTGCTTGTTTGTGATGAAGGACTGTGATGATTTTACGCTGTGAGCAGATCCTGGTGGCCTGAAGGTTTCTGAGGGGAGAAACACAAACAAGAGTACTCCAGGGGAGAGAAAACATTAAACAGGACAAATACAGTATGTGCTGCATTTTTAGTTAAGGTTAAATTGATGATTCCCTAATTTAAATGTCTATTTTTTTGTTCTTTTCTATATTAACATTGTTGGGAAGTAAGAGACATCTGCAAGGCTTTGTTTCTAAAATGCCTTGTTGGCATAAGATTAGAATATTAAGACATCTAAGTTCAATTTAATTACTCCCTTGTCTACATTCATTAGGTTTCATACATAATCCGGGAAAGGGAACTGTTCAGTAACTGATCCAAAAGAATCTGCAGCTCTTATCAGTTATAATATAAGCACTTTCTATGTCACCACCTGCAGGCACAAGAAATACTTGCAACTTCTTTCCTTTTTTCCCTCCACACATTTCAGTTCAAAGCAAAGTGATCCTGAGCTTAAATATGTTATTTTTTTGCCCATGCATGCTTCAATAAATTGTGATTTTGATGATAAGATAACTTACAATACCCATCTTTATCAAAATAGAAACTACACAGGCATTTGAATAATTCCAGTATGGTACAATGAAACATTGACTGGCATCACTAATTCTATAAATGTTTGCACATCTAGATTAGTCAGAATAGGGACCTCGTCAAACTGACATGTAGCATCATCATCTTTTTCTCTTAGCTTGTACCTGAAGTCAAGATCCTTTGAGGACTGCTGCTTCTTTTGGCTTGCAGACTTCCTCCTCCTTTCCCCGTCACTCGAATGGGCATCACCTGGCTCACATCTATAGAAGCTGGAGAGAGAAAGACTTTACTGGGATTTACAGTATTCCTAAATCAGACATAAATGGCACCTGGCCAGCCGAGCTGACACCAGTGACACGTCAGGGCTAATCTGACTTTAGTATGTGCACCCTGTATGAGGTGCAGATACAAATTTCACCAGTTAAACTATGAACATTTCAGTGTTCAATTTTTCTTGGCCTGTAAAGACAAGTTTCAAATTCTGAAGATTTAAAGCAAAACTACACAACAAGCCATTGCTAACTCGAGTCCTGACCTGCACTGTGTGTCCTCTGGTGGGACCTCTTCCCCTTAAAACTTTTCTCCTTTCCTTTGGGTGCTGCAGCCAGCTTGGTGGGGATCTTCTGGTGCACCACTGCAGGCTTCTGCACCTGGTTGGTGGTGCTGATCAGATGGACGGGCAGCTCCAGTTTGGTCAGCTGGGGGCTGATGCTCTCCTTCCGTGGTGGAACCTTGGGTGGAATTTCCTTGGGATCAGAGGGATTAACAGGAAGCACTTGGGTCTTTGGAGTCCTATCTTCATTCACCATGCTTCCCCTGAACGACGAATAAGCAGAAAGACTCCAGGACTGGGAAGAAAAAGGACAACAATTAAAAGCTGTACGACTAGAGGAAGCCAAATTAAGTGATCTCAAACTACTTTTACTCACTCAAATGCTTCTTTCTGATCACATATTTTATATATTCTCATTTTTTAAAAATTTGCATCAGTCATTTAAAATCTGTATTACCAGCCTTAGCTTAGCTTCGGCTGCTCCCTATTCAGGGTCACCACAGTGAAATGATCTGCATGATTCATTTTGGAAGACCGGATACCTTTCCAGACCTCCCACACGCTAGGCTTTAGTAATTTCAGAATATCACTATTTAAAATAATTTGAACTTGAACAAATTCATCAGATTTCCTATTCCTTACTTTTGGAGGAGTATCATAATTTGAGTGTCCAGGACTTGTAAAGAGCTTTGACATCAACTTCTCCAAACGTTCCTTCTCCTGAGACAGGTGCTCCCGCTCTTTGTCCACTGATCTTGTCGCCTCCCTCAGTCTCTCCAGGTCCTGCTGGTAGTGTTCCCTTTGTGTCTCCAGTTCAGACTTCTCCACATTCAGTTTCTCTTCCCACATTTTGCACTCCTCTTCCCTTTGTTGCACCTGAGCCTCCAGAGTTGCCATGGCGATCCTCTGTCCCTCCCTCTCTTTTTCCCATTGTTGCTGCTCCTCTCGAAGTTGTGTCTGCAACTTGTTTAACTTGGCTAGTTCCTCTTTTTGCTTCTCCAGGTTGCGCTGTTTCTCTTGCTCAAGGAGCACATTGATGGAGTGACGAGCAGGATATTTGCTCTTTGACCGGAAACCTTGTTGTAGCTCAATCCTGCTGTCCTGCTTGGCGATGACTGCCTTTACATTAATAAATAAATAAAGTTACATTTTTGACACATTACAGACTATGCTTTGAAAATAGCTTAAGAAGCTGCAAAAACTTGCATGTTTGTGGAATGCAACTAAAGTCAAAGAGGAATTTGATGACTCACTTGTAAGCTGTAGAGCCTCTGTGCGAGCATTATCACACTGTCACACAGCTACCGAATGGAAGTGACAAACAGTTATTTGTGCATGAATGGATACAGATGTCAAAAAGAGGACAACGATGAACAGAATATGTATTAAAAGAGTTACCGCAGTCCCAGGGAACTGGCTACAGGCTGAAGTGCAGTCTGGTACTGGGAGCGTGTGGCCCTCATCATCAGCCTGCAATCAAAACAGTACACTGTAAATATTTCATATTGTTATCAACAGATGTAAAATAGGTCTTTTACACAGATGTCACATACAGACTGCTCCAGGTCTTCAGAATAGCATACTTCCTGGATCAGGTGCTCACTGCTATTTTGAGTGCTGTACAGTGGTATGTCCTCACTGCCATTTGTCCTCTCAGCTTCATCTCCAACTGTGAAAATTCCGCTGGACTCTGTGGAGGTGGTGGGTGAGAGGAGGACGTTAGCCAGGCTCACATCCATCATGGACAGTCTCTCTCACCAGCTGCATCAGACAGTGGAGGCTCTGAGCAGCTCCTTCAGCGCCAGACTGATACACTCTCAGTGTAGGAAGGAGCGCTGCAGCAGAGCTTTCATCCCCACTGCTGTTAGACTGTACAACTCTACAGTTTAGTTGTACTCTGGTCATTTTCATTCTGTATCTTTTTTCACCCCACAGAAAAAAGCAATAGCTTACATGCATAAAACCTCCAATTCTTATTATGTATATAGCCTGTATTTATATTTTATCTTTTCCATTTTTTTATTGCTAAATTAATTTCTTTTTTTGAGTCAGTATGCTTTTTGCGCTAGTCTTGTGAGCTGCTCTAACAAGTGAATTGGAGGACTGACTCTCCATCTATTAACTTCTGCTTATCTGAGTTTGGGTCATGATGGCAGGGCACAGATCTTCCTCTCTGTGGCCACTTCTCCAGCTCTTCTACAAGAACACTGAGTTTCCCAGGGCATCCGAGAGATATAATCACTCACATATGTTCTAGGTCTGCCCTGTGGCCTCGTCCTCCTGGGGATACATGGAACTGCCGTTACCAGATGACAGAACCAAGGCCTCAGATCTATAGGTGCTGATTCTTATCCCTCCTCCTTCACACTTGGTTATTAACTGCTTCATTGTGAGCTGGAGATTGCAGCTTAAAGATTCAAGGATAGGAATGCAACAATACTTGATGACGAGCAGTGAGACACTGGAGGTGTGTATTCACATGTTTTCACTTCTTGGAATTACAGATATTCCAGGCATGAACAGCAGACTGTGATGATAACTGGCTGTTACGTAAGTTTAAAGATCTCCTTTTATTATTTTAAATTCGCTACATATTCTGATTTATTCATTTCTGGATGCTGCCTGATTCCACCCACCCACCCACCGCAGTTCTGAATCTAGAACAAATCTGAATGTAGTGAGAAAAAAAAACAAGTGAAGTTGAGGAGGAGTATTGGATATTTAACATTTGAACTCATCAGATAATCAGCTTCGTGTTCATATGGTTTATGCTGCAATGAGAAGCAAGCTGTCGCTGTGCTCCAATTTATCAACAGGTCCACTTGTTTTGATAATAAATGCTAGTCTGTGCTGTTCCAGGTAGACTGTTATGGTCATGATTAAAATGAAATGGAACTAACATTCCCATCAGCACCATTTATGACATCATGCCAGGCTGGCTCGGTGGCATTTCAGACTATAAACGTCTTTAATATTTCAGCTGTGTCCAAGCAATAAAAGCTATTTTGCAATATATATTTTTTTTAAATTAAGGAAAATTATTTTTTTTAAAAAGTTAAAGAAAGTTTGAAGAGTCTTAAAAATTAGCAGACATTTTTGCCTTAAAAAGACACCAGTATGGGAGGCTTTTAACTAATTAAGTTGAAAATGTAAATAAATAGGATCTGACAAGTCTTCTATGACATGAACCCTATTTTACTTTGTTTTTACTGCTTTTCATGTTGATCTGTGTGAGGATGTTGCACCCAACATTTTCCTCACCACCATTTTCCATCAACTTAACACCTATGTACATTAATTCTCAAATATGCATTCATAATTAATGAATCATGATGGTGCATCTTAGCTACAGGATTACCATCTGTCACTTCAAGGGTTTCGGAGCTCCTGATTGATCCTCCCTGTACGTTGTGCTCCTCCATTGGAAGGTTTTGGCTTCTTACGGTCATGAAGAGCAGGTTCTGCAACTTTTCCACTACAGATATAAAGGAAAAAGCAACTCAAAATCTCCTCCTTTAAAAACTTGTAGTACAGTATATGAGGAGTGAATTTCCCCTTTACTCCATCACCTGTTGTCAAGTACATGGATGGGGTTTTCACTGACAGCCAATACCAAAATGAGGGTCATAGTTTCAACACAAATAAGTAACAATTCCAACTAACTTGTAAAAAAACAGAAAGTCCTAATTGACGTTGACCATTGTCTTACCCTCGTTAATGGCTCCATTAAGCAGCACCTCCCCCTGCTGAAGGTCAGTTGTGTCTCCCCGTAGCAACAGCCCTTTGTGGGGAGTTTCCTGTGCAGTCCCATACTCATAAAGAGCAGCAAAGGTTTGCTGCTTCTCTTTCAGCCTTTGCGTTATCTGATCATCTGCCTCCATTAGAATATCTTAAGAAAAGCGACAAGTGGAAAAGGATAAGAACTATAAACCTTTTAGACTGACAAAGTAAACAATTCACATACAGACTCCTATAGATTCAAATAATATTCACTAGAATTTCCACAGAAAAAACAAAGTATAGATTTTTAAAGGAAAATCATCTACACACTGAAATTATCAAGCTCCCAAAACATCTCATGGTACCATCTTCTTAAACATTCTAGTTTCAAAGAGGGCAAAAAAAAAAAAAAGCAAAACAAAAAACTTTGCACTATAATCAGATATGATAAAATTTAATTAGGGAGCTATTTGCTAAGCATATGTTGCAGTCAGAGTGAGCATACATTTCCAGATCTTCTGCATGGATGAGGACCATGTTGTTTTTATAGTGACAGGTTGATCTATGTGCTTTTTTCATTTTTAAAGCAAAGTAATCATAGCCGTCTCACCCTGAAAATGCTGCAGTGTAGCAATTTCTTTATTGTGCATCTCCTCTTCTCGATGACTGAAACAGAATAATTTTACTTAGCATTGTCTTTAATACATTGAAATAATAGGTACAAACATTTAGATTTTATAAGACTTATCTAAATATTTCGATGACTTTCCATCATATTTTGGCTCTTGAGTTTTGTATACAAAGTTAAGACCAAATTTTCCAGTCACGATTTATTACTTTGAAATTTAATGCCACCATATGATTTGACACAAAATAAATATTTATTAATTTATGCAAAACTCACACCAGTAAAATGCTAATAACATGACAACCACATTTAGTTCAATATACATTTTCAAAACAAAGCAGCACATCCTCTTGTTCATGGGAGCGTGCACAACGTCCGGATACTCTGCCTTCTCTATGGAGTAAGTACTTTACTACTTAGCAAGCATTTCTTTAAAAAAAAGTACTATCTTAAGAAAAGAAATCTGTTATTGTTCTCTTCATTGCACCTATCCATGTCACAATTTAATGAAATGGGAATGATAAACAGGGTTACATACATCTTTTATCCAGGTCAAATATAAGCACTTTCAAGGTTCATTTAAAAACCAATTTGGATAAAATCAAAGCATTATAAAGTAAATCATCTCCTCTACTTAAGCCTCCTCCTGTGGCTGAATATGCTCTTCCTGATATGGATTTTAAAAAAAAACAAACTTTACTCAACTCAACACCCATATAGGTCAAACCTGCTGGTGTTTTAAAAAACTACAACTTGGGTAACAGCAGGTTATAAACATATAAAAATATAAAACACCTATCAAACATTTACTTCAGCCTGATCACAGTCACTGCTATTATACTGTCCATTTACACTGAACATTCCATAAGTGTGCCATTATCAGGATGCAGAATTCACATCATGTTAAACACGTTTCCTCTGAATTGTCCAGCTCATGAATTCCCTTGCTAGCTGTTAGCAAAAACATGTTATTGTGTTGTTATTTTTTCTTTTACCTTTTCAAATTAATTTACCTTTCATGAGACTGTAGAGGAAACACCCTGTCTGTCGTCTCAGCAGGAGACTGCATGTGGATTTGGTCTCTTCTTACCTCTGTTGTTTTCCAGCCTATTTGCTGCTGTCGTCTGTTTTTTTTTTTTTGTTTTTTTTTTGTTTCTTTTTTGGTAATGGGCTTACATGTGGAAACTCATATCAGGGATATATATCTATCATGCATACATATATAGACACACACATACACACACACAATTATCCCTGCACTCGCACAAATGCTCCAAATTATGTTGAGATCACACATTCTTGCTTGGCGACTGCACCAGGTGGTGCAAATTATCATACCTTTTCCAAAACCTTTTGGGTTTTATAAAATTCCAAATGTTTTCCAGGTTTGGAAATTCACATTTTCCAATTCCACAACCTTTTTTTCAAACTGGACAAACCCTGATCCTTACAAGAATTACTGCTGAAGCTATAGACAATCACAGTTCAAACTTTTATCTCTCTTCATAGAAATACTGAGCTCACCTGTTCACAGTTTCCCGTATCAGGGTCATCCATGTGAAGCGCTCGTCTTTGGAGCCTGTGTGGATCTCATACATCTCTGGCAAGGTGGAGACACATGCAGAAATGAGGTACATAGCTTTGTCCTCATGGGCAACTTCCCTCACAATCAGTCTTTGGAGAGGGATCACTGTTGGTTTGTTGTCCTGCATGAGCCACAACAGACCAAAACTGTATGATTTTCATTATCATGAAAGATCCTGGACTATTTACATTGTACACTTAAGACTGTAGGATAATATAAACAAACTCATCAGAGTAGTGTATAAATAACAAATATTTTAGTTTTCTACAGTTATGTTTGAGCAGGACTCACAATGTTGGCAAATACAAGCTTCTGGTCTTTCTCTTGTAAGAGAAGGAGTACATCAGGCAGCAGCACAGCGAGAAGGTCTGCAAAGGGGAGATTACAAGTGCTTAACATCAAAACTATACAAAAGTTTGACGTTGTGACTGAAACTTCCATGAAAGACAGACATCAGAAAAATCTTTGCATTTCATGTTAATCTTTCAGTTTGATGAAGTTCAGTGTTATGTAGAGATGTACAATACATACACACTTATTTCAGAAACAATTACAATGTGGCTCTAGTAAGAAAGTAATTTTATACCAAGGCATTGAAAGAGCAATTCTGTAAAGCAAAGGGGTTTTTCTTTAAGAAAGAACATTCTCCTACAAAGGTATTCCCCTGAAAGATTTTTAACCTTTCATTTTAGTAAAAAGTCAAAAAAGCCCTGGAAAGTCTCTCTGCCTCTGGCAGCTTGTTCAGTTTATGCACTTGGTACAAACAGCATCCACAGCCAAATGACCACCAACAACAAGCCCATCACAGACCTTTCCGTCTTCCAGAGAACTTTAATGTGACAGCGCCTTCGTGCAGCAGTGTCCTGTTTCCCTGCATCAGATCCTCTCTGCGAAACAGCTGGCCATCCTTCAGCCGACCAGGAGTTTTTGGGTCCAGACGAAGGCTGATCTCTCTCAGACGAGCAAACTTCTCAGATTCACTAACCTGAGCGTTCACCTGAGAGATTGTGTCTTTGATCAACCCCAAACTTTTCACCAGAGACCTATGCTCCTCTGTGTCAGCTGTAAGAAGTGTGATATAAAGAAACAACCACTCTTGATCGTCAGTGAGTGCAACAAAAGAAAAGTGTTACAGCTTGTAAAACAGCAAAAAATGATGAATAATGAGATTTAACCTTCAGTATTATGGATGATTCGGTCCAACAGGAGAGGATATTTTGTGATACGTTGGGTCACCAATAGGAAACATTCTGGGATTCCTAATCGTCGAACTAGAGGCAGCTGGCCTATGTTCTGTTAAAACAGAGTTTTAATTAAACAAACTTGTTTTAAATATGCTCTCGTTTAGAATTTATCACTTAACAACTGATCCATTAACCAATATACCAAATGTTTCCAAACATAACCAACCAGTTATCTGATGACATTCTTTTCCATTTTCTCTTTAACACTTAGGAAATTTATAACAAACATCCAAGACTAAATGCTGAATGTGTACAACTTGGTTTTATACCATTTGTGAAATATATTTTCTGATAATCCAGACATGCATTTTTCATTCCTTAATCCAGCATACATTCAGTAATACAACCTGATATTTATCTTGAAGAAAATTATTTCTGCTTTCATAAATAGATTCAAGAGTATCGATTGCTTACTCTCATAAGAACTTGCAGCTTCTTGTTGCTTTGCATCTGCTCTTTGTAGTAGCTGATGGCTTCACTGTGACGGCTGCAAAAGATGCTATAACTCTCCATCATCTGTTCTCCAAGTGTACCTGAAAACTGTTACAAAGAGGAGAACCGAATATTTTGTAAAGGTGTAACATTATTTGGTAACACTTTGGAATTCACAGCAAATATTACAATATCAACATTGAACGCTCAAGTCACAAAGATTTCCAGCAACACTGTCTTTAAAGCTCAGAAAATACAGCACATACTTGACTGGCAACAAAACATCTCAACATTTGTCATGCATAAGATAATCCTGAGAGCTCACACACTGTTTATGTCACACAGGCAGAACAGACTGTTGAATAAAATGAGTCTGATCTATCCAGTTTTACTGATTTGCATCAACTCTTGATGATGCTTCAAGATACAGCAGTGGATTCGGGATTTTATTTAGAAAACAATGGATACCATAAAAAACAACCAAACAAAAAAAAAACAACAGAGAACTATAAGTCTTTAATATAGCATATTATAAGCCATTTGTGGAGTAAAAAGTTATCGAATTTGAGGTGGGAAAACAAAAAGCAAACATTAATCCAATTCTTTTGCCACTGTTGCAGAGCTGATCAATTACTGTGAAAAATCCCTGATGCAAGATTGGAAATTTAGAAAAAAACTTGTGTAATTTTACAACACATATCCCTGTGTGACATGCGTGTTTGTCTGTGAACAAGCGCAGCTGGCAGAAAATACCGGCCCTGCCACCCTGCAGAGTAAAGGCCCCAGGGTAAATTAACACAAAATGCACCGGTGAGAAAAAAAATGTTTTCGGAACACTTTTAGACTACAGAAAATTAGTAAAACTAAAAGCAAGAAACTACTTTGAAAATACACATTTCACAACCATGTATTTACTTGCAAATATAAAAATCTACAAGTTACATTTTTCTTCATTCTGCTCCTTGCTGCTTCAAGGACAAAGAGGCAAGATCTATGTTGCTCCATTACTGTAATGACAATAATATGGGCATGCGCCAAATGTAGTGACTACTTCTGTGTCATTTGACCAACAAATGACTACAAAAGGAACTTAAAACAAATATTCTGGGCCCTTGCTTCACACTACCTGGTTGATAAGAACATCCGCCAGCTGTATGATGTCTGTGGTGCCTTCCTCTTCACTCGAATTCTGGAGCTTTTTGAGGCAGTTGAGGAAGTGCTGGTGGAGGCTGAGCAGAGTTTCAACTCCAGGGAAGAGCCGATCCAGCCTGCCCTCGTCAACTAGAAGAGATGACTTCAGCTCATGCATGTAGACGTAGAAAAGGATTTTTAGGGTGCGGACATGGTGCATCTCAGTCTGGATCAACTCTAGTAAATTGAAGGGAAAAAAAGAAGAATTTTTATTTTTCATCATTATTAATATACTTTTATTTAAAGAGCTGACATATTCTGCCCCTTTAGAAAGAGCCCCAGTTCTTTATATGCAAAAATAACCAAAGCTATGTTAGGAGAACCCTGGTGAACACTAACTTTTTTTTTTCTTGACATGAAAAAATTCCAGCCAGTTTGGGGAAAAAAAAAGAAAAATAAATGAATAAATACCCCCCCCCATCATTTCATATATATATATATATATATATACACACACACACACACACACTAATATTGTTGTAAAAACAACTGTAAAATGCAGTCTATGACAGATGGCCTTGTAGATTTACAGAGATTATTTGGGTATATAATTAACTTAAACACAAAAAACAAATTGTATAATTAATTACATTTTTTGATAAGGAAATTTGGAGATTGTGAAGGACATTGATTTAGATGCAGTGATCACATCAAATCATCCAACAAATATTGTTAAATGTGATGGAATTCTGCCTTGAGCCAAATTTATATTTTTTTGTGGAAATGTTCTTTAATCATGTTTAATGGTTTTGTAACTGACATAAACAAAAAGCCAAAGAACTTTCTGTAGGACATAAATGGAGAAAAAAGAATATTTGAAGTGTCACGCCAGTCATCTTTAATTCATTACATTGAGGTACTTCTCAATATGCAATTAAAGCGAGAAAGATTGTGCTCTTTATTTCATACTACAAGAGGGTGCTAAACTATGAACCAGTGAGCAAACAAACCGTTTCAGTAATACAGCCTGATATCAACCAAACTCAAACGCACAGGATGGCAGGAAAGCATGAAATATGACTAACTAATCCAATAGCAGCAAAGCTAGGATGCTAGCCAGCTAGCCAGCTAGCAGCCCTCCAGTCTCAGTTTACACCAGCGAGTTTATTCCTCTCCAGTGTTGACTCATGACTTTTCACTGGCTCTGCCATGACGTTCGATCACGTAGCTTCGTCTTATAGATAGCATCTGGTTAACTCCACACAGTAAACACTGTCACCATGGTTACCATGTAAATTTGCTACCAAATATTGGTAGTTCGCTTGCCTGTTTTTGTTGTGGACATATTTCAGTTTTCCCAAAATTGTACTTTGAGACACTTTGATGACAAAAATGGGAAAGATGTGGAGAAGAGGCTCGTCTGATTGCAGGTTTCTTTCCAGGCATCTGGCAACCCTGCCCCTGTAAGGTCTGGTTCTATCTTACACAGTCATAAAACATTTTTAAAGCCGCAGACTTATACCGCGGTTTGAGTGCAATGTGTCTTCTTATAAATCAAAGATAATTTCAGAAACTTTTTATCTTTTGTTTTTGGGTGTAGGGTAGTCCTCATGTTCCTGTGCTGCTGCTTTAATCTTCTGAAGTGTCACTTCTAAATTAACATTCTGGTTGAAGCATGAGCTGAATAAATAGGTACTTATTGAAAGGAAACAAGGCCTGGTGGCAAGATCACAGTTTAACATGTTCAAGGTTTGGGACAACAATACCGCTGGCTCAAAGAGATGCAAGGTCATCCATGATAAAAACCTGGTTAATGCAGCAGGATTTAACAGAGCTACATTTCAGTGGAGAGTCAAGGCAAAGAGAAGACAAGGAAAGAAACACTGTGGACACTTCTTTTATTGTTACATCCCTGCACACTGGAGCACATCGTTGCCTTTGTTTTGTGTACATTGAAAAAAAAAGGTGACCTTTAGCTGCATGTTCTTTTTTCCCCGTTCTTCTCTTCCTCTCACGCTATCAGATGTGATAGCATGGGACGAACGCTGCAGATGCCTGACAAAGGTAACTGATAGTCAGGACTCTGGATAAGAGATGTCTTTCCAAACTCTGAAAGGTTGTAAATTATCTGATGCATTGATTTATACAGCTAATGGTGACGAAAAGCCAGTTTAAAGGTGGCAATAAGAAAGAACAGAGCAGAGGCAAAGGGACTTTCAGAATGAGTTCAGTGACCGGGCACACCTTTTACAGTAAACGCTATTCTTCTCTGCATGGCGAGAGCTCTCCATGTATTGAAATCTGTGATACTGGGGAAATGTCTCACTAAAACTTGAGAATGCTACTAAGAATTTTAGCAGAATAAAGAAGATCAGCTGTAGAAGACAGCACTAGAGCATAAACAGCGTGACCTGGACAACTATCTAAATTATTTTCCTCTTTGACACTAAGTAAGAATTAGCCCTCTGGATGGTTCCTCTGGATTGGAATTTGATTGCAGGGGGCAATACCAACAAAAACGGATTAAACTGCCTCTGGTTGCCATTGGATATGTAACAGACCAAAAAGAAAAGAAAAGAGTAACAACCAGACCAGTCGTAACGAAACACAACCAAACTGGTATGCAGTGGAGGAGGAATGCTGGTAGATGACTGTTCGGTTTTGCAGTAAAAACTAGTTGATCCTAGGCGTTATTCGCGATTTTTCAGTCATCTTGGTTGATTTGAATAGTGGCTCCTGGGAAATACTGTACCCGTTAATGCATAAAGACCACCTTCACCCTGAAACCAAAGCCTTTAGAGTTTAGGAAGTCCGAACAGTAGGATAACGAAACCTAATCAAAGAAATGGCACAAATATATCAAGCAAGATGATTCATTTATTGGAGAAGGTAATCTGACATTTCTTACCTGTCAGTTGCAGAAGTGTATGACCTTCTAGAATAATGAGTTGATTAGATTGTTAAATTAATCAGCTCCTTTAATCAGTAGATGGCACATGTGAGTAGATGCCTTATTCAAAGAACAGGGCTCCAGCGTACAAAGGAGATCTAAAGGAGTCCATCATTTAGGACTCTGAACTCCAGCAATTAACTGTCTAACTGTTTAGCAGTGGAGGAAATTCAAGACAAATGATATCCCGGAAAAAAAACAAAACAAAAAAAAACGTAGTCACATGTTGGGGTAACATGGACCGTAACTAACGGGACTGGTCACTAGATAGCTCTGTATTTAATTCTGTGTATTTCCTAATTACAGCAACTGTCTGTAACAATTTATTCATTAGCTGAAAACTAATGTCAGTAAAAGTTACTGTCACACAGCATTCATAAGTCACTATTAAACTTAGACAAACTAGACTTAGACAAATTTTAACATTCAGGAGAAACGTGAACAACAGGATGTTAATGGCAGGGTTGCACAGAGACCGCCAGTTACTGCTTAAAAGAACACTGCTGCCCATCTGTGGTTTGCCAGAAATTACCAGTACAAATTGTAAACAACAGGAGGACAAAATACGTTTTGGACAGATGAGTCTGAAATCAAATTTTAAATGAGAGCCATTATGTTCCTGAAAATGAATTTACTGCAACTGCACCAAGCATGAACGCATCATAATGCTGCTGGCAAAAGAGAACCTTTGCATCTTTCTGACAGTTGATCCTGAACGTGAGAAATATATGTTTATTCATATGTAAGAAAGAAAACTGCAAGTGTATTCCATGCAATAAAAAGACCAAAAGTACAACTCAGTAGTAGTTAATTTATAGCTAGTTGAACATTTACTGTAACTCAGTGTGTAAAGGTTATCCTGAATAGAAATACAGATTTTGCATTTTGAATTTAAAAGAAATGTCTGGATATGTAAGACAGGCAGTGAAAATATTTTATCCCTCCCAATGCTATTATCTCTGCACCGACATGGAGCTGAGATTAGACGTAGATTGTGAGTGGATGACACCTGCAGTGAAAACTTAAAAATGAAACTTAAGAGGATTGGCTTGTGTACGTCTACTAATGGATTTTTCTCCTTCTTTTCGCCTCTGTTGACACCATCATTTTTATTCCTCTTGCCCCCCCATTCTGATTAATCTTCATTCTTTTGCTGAATTTCATTTGAATAGTTTTTCTTCTCCAGCCTTTGCCGTAGACGACTCCCATCCAGAGAGAGCTGGAGATGATGAGCTCGCCTCACCTAAGTGGCTGCAATCAATTGTGATTAGCTGCTGCTGCTACTTTTTGAGAGGAGCACATCAAAGTTTTATTACTGGGTGTCAGAGTGGGCGAGACAGGTTGGGGCTGGGGTAATTACACTCTTATCACCCTCCTCCCCACTCTAGGTAAAGTCCAGGCTCCATGGCAGTAGCCACCACCTAAATCGAGATCGATGGAGTGTTTAGAATTGTCTTAGTAAAAGGTGGTTTCTATCTCTGACAAATCTAGCCTGGCTCTATTTATAGTTTAATATTCACATTTTCCACTGATTAGCATTATCTTCTTATATAAAAGAAATATGGGGGAAATGTTTTTAATATTTTAGCTTACCAGATGTTTCTTACCATTTATGTATGGGATGGGCCTCAACTCCTTCCACAATCCCCAAGACACTTGTAGAAGTCCAAGTCTGATTAACTGTCAAAGCCAAAGACGATTCAAACGAGCGTGTTTAGCCCTTTCAGAGACTTTCTACAAGGATAAACTGATCTGACAGGCTCCCCAAGACTTTTGGGCAAAGTCAATGAGCTTAAACGGAGGGTAGCTAGACGGACCTGCTGAGCAATCTGATTTGCTAGCGGTACCTTTAGATTTCTAGGCTAAAGGAGAACATTTTTCCAAAATCAACCAAGTTGACAAGGTGTTTTCTAAGCTATGCTGCGACTATCTAACAGTCAGACACAAACAAATAGTGAAACAAAGTTTAATTGTGCTTCTGCGACCATCATAAGTTTAAAACTCTGACAGGATGATCAGAAATGGGTATCATGCAATCATGAAAATGTCTACGCTGAGCCCATATTGTCCTTTGACTTACCATGGATGTCTAACAGGAACATTTGCAGGTAACATTTTCAAAATAACCCTGGACTCAGGTCCTCATATAGCCAAATGTTGTTATTACATGTATATTCTATTCTATGCTATTATATTGATCATAATTTATTAAAGTTTGTCAAAATCGGTGATGTCGGTGTTAGAACTTTACACTGCCCACTTGTGAGACACAGCGAGTTCATAATAATGGGAAACTGAGTAGAAACAAAGATGGGGAAGCATTAAAATTCTACCTGAACCCAACACACAACCTCCATCCATCCATTATCTATACCCGCTTTGTCTTGTGCAGGGTCACGGGGAACAGACAACCTCTGGCTGTCAAATCCATTGCCAACCTGTAAATCTAGAAATGTGCACTTTCTTGAAAGACCTCTAGAGGCTGGCTTCAAAAGTTAGTCAGTTTCTATTGGCCCCCATGATGAAATGTCTATAAAAAAAACAAAACGAAAAAACAAAACAAGCAAAAAATAAAAAAACATAGTCTTGTAACCAGTTTTCTGAAGCTTTCTGAAGCTCGCTTTTTGATGTTGTGATCAAATACCAACAGATGTGACATCCAGAAATCACTTACCCTACTTTTAAGTTCTTGACTGACAGCTGCGTGTCACCTGTCATCACCCTAGCTACTTCACACTTCAGGTAAACTTGACGTCTGAGCTGTGGATTCAGATGTCATGTGAACTTCACCAACAGCCCGCCACAAGGCGCTCTGGGTTTGTTCCGCTTATTTGCTTATTTTGGACAGTCAGCTTCAGCCAAGTTCACAGAATTTGATCTGATTTGGCATTTAAATCAGATATCTAAATAGATGCTCTAAAGCAAATAAAGTAACCATGTCATTAACTTTCTTTTTGCTTTTTTTTTTTTTAAAGAACAGCCTTAGTTCATTTGGAAACAGTATGTTTAATTAAAGAATTATAATAAAATATTCACATATAACAACCAAATGCCTGAAACTAACATTACATGGGTTGGCTTTTAATCACATTTTAACATTTAACATTTGGGGATTTCTCTTCTGTTTGTAATTAAATATAGAGAAGAATTAATATCCACAACTTAACACTTAAACACAACACAATCGGTCTATAATATCAGGATTTGGGATCGTTTGTGACGCAGCACCTATATTCAGTTTGCCCTTTTCTGAGTTGTTTTTTTACAGGAAGCCTTCAACCGCAGACCTCGCTGCTCTTCAGTGGACAGCTCACCCTCTGCTGAAGAGCTGCAACTGTTCCCCTCCTCCACACGAGAACAAGGGCAACGTTTGTGTGTGAGTGCTCTTCTTAGCCTTTTGATACATGCAGCCATGTGGGTGTATATGTGAAGTGCAAGCTACTGCCTTTGCTTGAAAGAGTGAGCGCACAATCACGCTCCTGTGGTTTCATGTGCCTGAAAAATATGTTGATAAAGAAGAAGTAGGATGTACAATAAAATCCTGATAAAGTCTAGAGGTGAAGGAGAAAAGATTTGCCTTTGACAAAACAGACAATATCTGAGATCTGTTCAGCTTGTTGTAACAGGCTGCAGTTTTTCAGCTGTGAAAGGAAGTCTTACTTTCAGTGAAGCAAACATTGCAGGACTTATTATTCCATAAGGAAAAAAAGCGTTCAAAATGAAGTTCATTTAAAAGGTCATCTGCAATGTCCCTCTATGTGACCTCAGTGCAACAAAAACAAAAGAATATACAAAGAACGGAACCAAAAAAACATTCACAACGCGGCTGGTTGTACTTGCAAATGGACACGAACGCTTTGTCAGACAGGAAGTATATCCAGGCCTGACTCCTCATGAACAAAATCAACAAGCAGGTGCATTTCAAACACCTTTACAAAGTTTGATGCATCACCATTAAAGCAACCTTTACACTTCTACATTGTAGCAACATCATACGTGCATCTTCACCTCTGCTGTAGCCTGACGTGCACGTCCCCAGAAATGCAACTAGCCAATTTGACTGGTCCCTCCACGTATTTCACACGTCTACTTTATTTCTTGTTTTCTTTATTGTCAATAAAAATTACATTTGCTGGGCTGCTGAGCAGCACAGTGGTTAGAGCAAGCGGACCCTGTCCTCCTGCAGCGGTCGCAGGTGAGATTCCTGGCCTGCAACCCCTTGCTGCATGTCTTCCCCATTCTCTCTTTGCTCTATTTCCTGTCATGACACTGTGACTAAAGGCCACGAGAGTCACAAAATCTTTAAAAATAAAAAATTACATCTGCTCAACATTCATCAGCTCCATCACCATATCTGAACTGATGTATAGAAAGGAAGCAAACAAAAAGGAAGTTCAACACTGCAATCTACAGCATTGCAGAAAATAACCTTCATCGCCACCTAGCATTTAGTTGTGTAATTATAATCATCTAAATAAAATAGAACGTGCAAATACAACATAGTCTGTACAAAGGCTAGAGCCATTAATCATGCTTAACAACTACCATCATTTGTTTAGAAAGTCTGTAAGCTGAGTGGTTACGTTCGATCTGCACACCTGCAGCATCACAAGTGTGTTTCCCTCTGATGCATTTACCCCCCCCCCCCCACCAGATTTCTCAGGGTGCAAACTTGACCCATTAATCCTAAGAAAACTTTCATGGTTAGCGGTCCAGATATCCGCAGTAGCGCAGTCTGGTATAGTCCTCCCTGTGATGTTGCTGTCATCTTTCCTCCAAACAAAATCAAAGCAATGGACATTTTATTTCCACATTTTTACCAAAGCAGTGAATGTGAATGCGTCCTCACCTTCCAAGCTAACACGCTAAGGCCTCTGGCACTGTGCACCTGCGCATTAGCAGCACATGAAGACTATCCCTCAGATAGTTACAAGTACTTTATCTAGTGGCATACATTCATTGTGCAGCACTGACACTTAAAGCAGCACAAAGGATCTTTTACCATTTTTAGCTTCATGGGTCTGCAGACAGGGAGAGCAGTTAAGTTGCTTAACTCAGTAGCTACAGTCTGTTAGTTGCCTCTGCCATGAAGGCCGCTGTAGCTATGTGATCAATGCTACGGATATGTGCTACATGCTATAGCACCATAAGTGATAAAAAGATGCCACAAGAGACAATCAGGACGGGAGTCAAAAACTACTTTGGCTGTTTGGTTTGTTTTTTCTGATTGCAGGGACAGAAGACAGCAGCAGATAGACAATGCTTCCTAAAACTCAGCTAATATTCTGTGAATGAAATAGAAACTGACATTTTGACATGAGCCACTTTGAAAAAAACAAAACACAACAAACAAACAAACAAACAAAAAAGAAACCTTGTGATGCGCTGACCTCTCTAAAGCCTTTTTCATGAATGAACAATGGAGATATTTTGAAAAACATGCGGACAATTTGATCCATTGTGTTTCTGAACTTGCTGTTTATAAAAAACAGGAAATTTCTTCACAGTTTACAGGCCGGACATGATTGTGGAGTACTTTGGTAATGAGAAATGAGGCTTCTTCATTGTTTTAGTATAAATATAAAATATGTGTATCTGAATGTACCTTCAAAACTGAGGAGTGAGAGACAAACGTTCAGCATCATGCCCAGGTAAGCCTCTGAAAGATGAACTTCTATGACTGGGCTTCATGGAAAACCCTCATGGGAAATCTGGAGTGAATATTGCAGACATTTGTTCGAACAGATGTAACCCCTCCACAACTTCTAAAGTTTCTGGGCTGCTGTTTCATTTGAACTTTAACGGTGCATTCACATATACGCCTTACAGAAACACAAAGGAGGTGTACGACTGGGTCGTCATAACCAGTCCAACTGCTGCCCGCAAAATATCCAGGAGGAGGACTAGGACTTCCTGCCTGGCCGCAACTTGATGGGCTGATGCAGGCGGTGTTGTGTAGAAAGTTCAACATTTCTCAAGTTTTGACGGAAGCGTTGGACCCGTGGTGACTCCGACGACGCACTTCATTGAAAGTCTACGGCAGGGGTAGGCAACTCCAGGCCTCGAGTACCACTGTCCTGCATATCTTACATGTTTCCTGCCACAACACAGCTGATTCAAATGAATGGATCGTTAACATACTTGTGCAGAC
>JBAMYA010000006.1:13740837-13764921 GCA_037176975.1 Arrhamphus sclerolepis | reverse complement strand
CCCCCCCCCCCCCCCCCCCCCCCCCCCCCCCCCCCCCCCCCCCCCCCCCCCCCCCTCCTACTGTTTTACCTTCGATCAGACGCAGCGAAAGTTTGTGACCGAGAACGGGCCTTTGAAGGACTGGGCTCAGTCCAATCAGCCCCAAGGGAGGATCTTTCGCTCCTCACTTCTAATTCATGCACATATAAATAACTGTCACTGGCTCTGCTAATTGGATTAAAAGACTAGGAAGAAGAGGGACGACAGAAAGAGGGAGTGAAGGCATTAAGAGAGGCAGCATGACAAGATTTACTGAACAGTTTTTCCTTGGTCAGGTGGGTTTTTGTTCCTTATACAACCGTTAATCATAAGTGAATGTTTAAGAGGAATGGATGGAGTGCAACACCGCTGAATTATAGAACACTTTCAAACCTTTTTATACCCTAGGACACTAAAATACAGTAGGGGGATGTGAAACTAAACAGTCAATTTTAGAGAATACTGTTTTGTTTTTCAATAAAACTCTTCGGATCACTGAGGTCTGTCTTTGCACAGCCTGGATATCCACAGTGTACGCGTGGATATTACAGTTGGCATTATTTAGAACGCTGCAAAGCAACTCAAGACACATCAATCAGAATCAGTGACAGCAGCATGAGATGTGGAAGAAATGGTCTGTGGAGATTTCTAGTGTAAGGCAGACAAAAATCTAAATATTAAAAGTGTGAGGGAATCGGAGCACACGGCTGCACAAGGCGCACATACTAAGAGGGCTAGAAGAAGAACGTGTCGAGAACAGATGCTACAAAGCTGGAATGATGGAGGTAGGATGAGGTCAGGAGAAGGAGAGGAAACAAGCGGGGAAGGCTTACCTGGTTCCTGTGCAGCTCCTGAGTCGCAGGAGGGGAGTAGGTGGGAACAGGAGAAGTCAGGGGAAAAAGAAGAAAAAAAAAAGAAAACAGAAAGGGAAAGGCAGGTTAGCATTCATCGGGTCATTTGAGGTTGATCACACCAGTTTGCCGTAGTGCAGCATGCTAGCAAAGTACAGCAAAGCAAATTAAAAATGCAAAGAAAAATCACCCATGCTGTCATTTATTTCAACCTTATTCAGCCAGAAATGATTCATGTGTGAAATTCTCATATGAGAAAAGAAAAAACAAAAGAACAAAAACACTGAAGATTGAAATTCTGATTCCAAAAGCTGACCTGGGATCAAATGAGATTTCATCAAATTAGTTTTATGGGCAATACTGAGATGTTGGGGATTACAAGCTCTAGGGAGATGATATCTTGTTTAATAAATCAAAATCACTCAGTTTCATTCCACATATTCACACAATAATGCAAATCTTCCTTCTCAAACATCTTTAAAAACATCCTGAACACTAAAATAAGTCTTACCTGCAACACTGAAAGATAATGGCTGATAAATTGTTTGGAGGATTACACATTCCATTCCATGGTGGGATAATACTGTATTTACAAAGAAACTACACCAAAGGGCAACAGGTAGAGTTGCCAAGCAACCAGGAAGCCTTGCTCCCAGCAAAGAAACAGTCCTCCACATAATCCCCTGAACAAACACAGGTTTTGGCATTTGTATGTACTAATCAAGCCAAACATGCTCACCTGCAAGCTTTACCTGTATTTCTTCTTTTTTTTTAAAGGATATGGCAGAAACAAGCTGTTTATTCTACCTGACTTCAGTCTTTATGCCAAGTTAAGCTGTTAGGCCACTCACTGCAGCTTCCTAATAATGAAAACAGATGGGAGACTATTTAAAAAAGAAATCTTATAATAGTTCAATATCTATGCAGGTATGAAAATTATACCCATCTACACATATGTACCCATATGGTGGCACCC
Source organism: Arrhamphus sclerolepis (assembly GCA_037176975.1). Classification (NCBI taxonomy): domain Eukaryota; kingdom Metazoa; phylum Chordata; class Actinopteri; order Beloniformes; family Hemiramphidae; genus Arrhamphus; species Arrhamphus sclerolepis. The sequence goes on along the minus strand of JBAMYA010000006.1, from coordinate 13,763,076 downwards.
CCACCCCCCCCAGCATCTGAAGCCTGCTCCAGTTCACCTGTAGTTTGCTCACAAAATCGGATAGAAATGACTCCCAGAACACAATGACACTGTAGGTGACAGTAATCCATCTTTGCTTCTGTTTCTAAATTAATCTTTTGCTGAAAAACTGAGGAGACTGAATCCTGAGTTGATGCAGCAGTTGATCTGCTGAATTTGCAATCGCAAAGTGTTTGTGGTGGTGTGGAAAGAACATTTACAAATGCCCAAATGGAGCTGATAAAAGTCCACCGTCATGACAAAATGTGACTGTGGATGATGTAGAGAGTCTGAAACGATGCTCTGCTGCTCAGACGCAAAAACAGGCGCGTGCTATTAATCTGTCTTTTATTTCAAATTCAATCCCTTTAGAGAATTTGATGATGCCAGGTTTGCTTTGAATTCTGTAAGATTTCTTGGGAAAAGTTTGTATTTGTGAATGAAAAATTTCACATAATACAACTGGTCTTCCCTCACTTGCTTAAAAACCTCAAACACCTACCAGATCAAAACAGGAAACAAGGTTTCTTGTCCAGTAAAAAGATCTCGACACATGGATAATTTTACAAGCATTGTGTCATTTTCATATAAAATTTTGTGTTCATTTTTTGCTGTTTTAGATTTGTTGCCAAGTAAGATGGTTCAATTAACTTATTTCTAAATTTCTAGGAATTTTCTGAAAGTATATCCAGTTTTCTTTCCATTTTGAGCCCTCTGTTGAAGACAGATCATTACACGTTGATTACTTTTATTGCTGATAGAAAACCTTCATGAAAGAGAAGTCAGTGATCATGAACCACCTTTATGACAAATGTGCAGCATGTGTGCAGTATGACAACAGCCTTACCCAACCATAATATGTTGGCATTTTCTCTTTATTTGCTGCAACATAAAGTACTGGCAGGTTGTCCACAAATGAAACCAAAACACCCACTTTTAAAATAACTAAATGGAAACTGATTACATGAGTTAAATCACCCCCAACCGGGACATGGATATTCAGCGTTTCAGGAACAGAGCAGAGCTGGCATCCATTTATGCCCCCACGTCACTGAAGAACATCTCTCAGCCAAGAGGCAGCTTTTGATTGGAAAACCTATTTCCTCTTCAACCTTGCCAAATTTCAATCATGGTGATATTCTAATTACCAAGACAGAGACTGAGTGAGTGTGTTTAAGTGTGTGTGTGTGAGGGGGGGTGGGATGCTTTGGAATGCATTCAGGGAAAAAGAGGGAGAAAACGCAACCTGATGTTCGAGTGAAACACAGATGAGTTTCATCTGAGGTATATCCTGCTACACAACTTCACTGAAATGACAAACTGCAAGTTTAAATCCTTCAGTATGCCAGAAAAGCCCAATGATGTGTCTGGGTTGAGTAGTTTTTACTACTCTGCATGACCAAAGTTTGACTCAGATCGACAGCTTTCAATTTCAACTTAGAAGCTTGGATAAAATCAGTAGCACTCACCAAAAACTGCATCAGTGGTCCTGTGTTTGAGCATTCAGCCATGACACACAGGTGGTGGAGAATGAAGTGCTTCAAAGAACCTCACATTCAACACCCTGGAGTTCAGGTCCATGCAGTGTGATGTGGTGGGGCTTTGGAGCAGGGGAGGCTGAGCAGCATGAGGATATGGAGAAGCTCTCCCCATGTTAAGCAAATGTAGAAGGGGTGAAGAATAACTGCATGGCTGCTTTACCCCTTGAGGGTCTTGCGGGAGCTTTCGCTAACCCACCCCGACCCACAACCTCCAGAGGTGAGGTTAAATGACAAGGACTGCAGAGATGCATTAAACATGAATCACTTGGAGAGAGAGCTCGACGCTGGACCACTCCAGAGATGATAAGGACATTAGCCAGGGTTTCACCAGGGCCTGAGCTGCATTTAATGAAGGCCTCCACTACCTCCCAAAGTCTCTCTCTCTCTCTCTCTCTACATTTGGCTCCCAGCCAGGGAGGTAAGTAGTTCAAGATAAACACTGCCAGATCTCTTTCTGGCTCCACCTGTCTGATTTTCTGCCTCTTCCTCTTCACTCACCATGTAGTCTGACAACTTTGTCTCGATGTAGTGAGCAGTGATCAAGACCAACTTTGCGCAGCTCTCATCAAGACTAAAGCCAGAAGTTGTCATGCACAAAAGTGACTTGAATAAAGACAGATAACCTTTAACAATCTTGGACACATTAATCATAGCCAGAGAGGGATTATTATGGAGGAAAGCATATTTTGGTCATGTTCAAGCCTGCGACCAATTCCAGGAAATTAAAAGAAATGAAAAGGAAATAAAAGAAAAAAAAAAGTCAAATGAGTAGATGATCAGACTCTCAAAGAGGGAAGTTTAACCAGTAATAGCAACAAGTACAGCCAGTAAACCAATCAAACTGTGACAAAATACTGGTGAGAGAGGAGCAAATACAACTTTACAGTAAGATTAATAAAGAACCAGGCCTTTAAGAGGTCTTCACTGTTCCTTTGTCAATACAGTAAAGTAAATTAGTGTCCAGTGCATATGCAAAGTATGGTCCACCCATCCATCCATCCATCCATCCACTAACTTCACTTATCTCAGTTCATGGTCATGGATTCAGCACTATAGTCCCTCCAGCTTGTCCTGGGTCTGCCCCAGGGGGCTCCATCTGGTTGGACATGCCCAAAACACTTCCCTGGGGAGGCATCCAGAAGGTATCCCAACCAGATGCCATAACCACCTCAGTTGGCTCCTCTTGATGTGGAGGAGCAGTGGCTCTACTCCGAGTCCCTCCAGAATCACTGAACTTTTCAGCTGATATGTAAAAGACTTCACCCATCCATCGTAGGAAACTAATTCTAGCTGTTTGTATCCATGATCTCATTCTTTCGGCCACTAAACACAGTTCATGACCATAGGTGATGATCGTAAGGTAACTCAACTATCTCACCACACAACAGACCAGTACAGGGTCTGCATTACATACCAATCTACCTGTAGATCTCCAATCTCAATCTACCCTCACTTGTGAAAAGCTCAGACGTTAGTCGTCCATGGTTCTGAGTGGTGCAGCATTTCTTTGGGAGCTGCCATTGTTTACAGTAATGACACTTCTAGCCGCCAATATAAGATGATTTTAGGTCCACACCACATAGATTGAACCCACGTAAGATGGACTTTCATGCTTGTGATCTTGTGCTAAAGTGCTTCATGCAAAATAAAAAGTAGAGTTTGTACAATTTGTACAACCTTCAAGGTGAAAATAACTCACGGAGGAAAAACAACCAAAAATGTTTGGGACAACAATCTTCATACATTGTAGAACAACAGTGAAAGCCCCTTTGCACAACTTTTAATGTAAAAAAAAAACAAAAAAAAAAACTTGTTCAGAAAAGCTTAGTATAAACAAACTTAATCCAGTACAGAAGGCAGCGACACCCAACTGAACAACCCCAACTTTATGACTTTAACAAACACTAAAAGGCTAAAAAATAAAGCTATTAGGCCCCATACCTATCTAGCCTGGATTAGTTATGTATACTGTTTCTTATAGTTCTAAGAAAGAAAATCCAAACTGGGAAAAATTGGTATTGGCAGGTCAGACTTTTAAGAAAACTGAAAAGTTTTGACAACTTGTCCAAGATGTACCCTGGAAACAGCAGCTGCTGCATCTCTACCGAGAAACTATTCTAATGACTGACAGACTGAAACAATATCCTTTTCCTTTGGAGATTACTAAAGTATTATATATTTGAATTGTAATAAACCAAAACTCAGAACCAAGTAGACAGAAAGGTCCAAAGCTCAGCACAAAAGGGTTGGTCCAAGTGTTATTTCTGACTAGTTGGTCCTAGAAAAAGATTCAGAAATAGTGCTGCTGCGAGGAACTTCCAGGACTTCACAGACTGTGATCATGTTTTGGGGGGAAAAAAAAGGACAGACTGCAGATGAATGAGATATTTATCCAACAAAGGCTGAGAGGTCTCCAGTATTATGAGGGTGACCTTACAAAACATATGTAGCAGCCCTGCTGTCATCTGTATTCATCAGGTGAGGCAGCGTTTGGACTCTGTTCTCTTCACTGGAAACACAATAACAACAATTTCCTTCAACGCAGCACAGCCGCTCACTTTTAAACACGTCATCTTCAAACGTCTCTCTTGGCTAATGGCCTGGAACACACATTCAATGTCTATCAAACAGAGATGTTGCTGGGATGGATGCACATGCTGACAACCTCTCTTACTTGCGTCGAGCTCACACAAAAACACCCGGTCCCTTTCACTCCCACCACTACAGACACATACACAGAGAAACCCTCCCCGCAGTCAGTTTAAGTTTAGCAAGCAATAATGTGTTGATTAAATCTGTGATCAGCTGCCCAAGGGGCATGAAATTGGACATGATGAGTGTGACACATTAAAAACTAATTATCAATCGCACCAATGTTACTGCCTTTCTTTTGAACCAGCACTAAATCAAGTGTGGAGAATGGATCACTATGTGTTCTATTACAATGAACCCTGAGCTTACAACCACACCTGGATTGGCTTCAAACCATTTCACTAAATATTCATCTATTATTTAATGCCTAAAGCATTTCCTCATTTAATAAAAAGTCAGGACGAGTTGACAAATAGTGCTCCCAGCAGGGATTCCAGTAATAACACAAAATGCTTCACATTTTTAAAAGGTAAACTAATTTATTTACTGCAGTATCCTCTACAACATAATTGTAGGACTCGAACACAAAATACTTTGGAACTAACTAAGTAGAGGTCAGCTGACTTTCTCTGGCTGGTCAGTACAGCGTATTAGCACATCATACATACCTGCACCAGAGAGACCAAGAGGCTTCTTGTCTGTTGACTAAAAATAAAATGCACTCTCGTTGTTTATTCAACAAAAATCAGGCCAAAAATATACAAAAATAATAATAATGATAATAATTACCGAGGCAAAATCAAATACGTCCTTACTGTCTCCAGAGCATTTAAGAGGCTGATCTGCAGCCAGGTAGTGCTAATCATCAGCCCTTGATCATCTCATCATCTTCTGGTGTCTACGTCTCTATCAAAACAGACTTTTTGGCAGTTTCCTGCTATTCAAGTGGTTGTTAAAACTGTGCCAAGGGGAAAAGACATTAGCAATGGTCTTAGAAAAGCATTTATTGTTACACATCAAACGTGGGCGAGTTCTAAAGCAATTTGGTTTCTACAATAGTAAAAAAGGATTATTCACGAGGGGAAATTCTTTAAGACAGTCGCTAATCTTCCTGGCAGCGGACATCCCAGCAAAATGTACCCCAAGGTCAGACCATGCAATGTTCAAAGAAAGACCCCTCTACTTTCAAAAAAACCCCAAAAAACAATCAAACAAGAACTTCATCTCGCTTCCATGCTTGGTTGAGCAGGTTAGATGTTGAAGTCAATGACAGCACACTTAGAAGACTGAACAGGTACATTTAGGAAGGGGTGCCATGAGGAAGCCTTTTCTGTCTAAAACATTTATGGAAACATGTCTAAGGTTTGCAAAACCCCATCCGAATGAACCATAAAACCTCTGCAACAGTGTAATGTGTCTATGCTTGTTGACAACTTCAGCTCATCACAGCCACTGCCAAGCACAGCGGTGGAGAACGGTCTGCAGTTGTTTTGTAGAAAATAAGACCCGGTAGTCACTGAGTTGACTATTAATTCTTATTTATACCAGTAATTTAGATGCAAATACGGGGTCATCAGATTTACCATAAGAACACTGGTTTTGGAGTTGGTGGGATGTTCAGAAAGCTGTGTACACATGGATGCCCAAGAAGCTCAAGGAACTGAACTAATGGAAAAAAAGACTAAAATTCATGAGAAACTACTTGAATTTATTGCTGCTTAATGTGAATCTACAAGCTACGGGATCATGCGGGTACTTGTTATTGTCCACATTTTCTTTTCCTTCTGTTCTTCCTGCTTTTCCTGTTCTTAAATGCATAAATCTGACAGGCAGTCACAAGAACAAAGAAATCTCTTTGTTTAGATGACCTGTTAGGATAATAGCAGACATATCAGTGAACAGCCACAGCAGTAAGTGGATCAGAGTTTGTACAGTGATGTCAAGACCACAGGGTGAGCTCAGTCTGCATGTAATTTAAACTGTAAGGACATAATCAGTCAGACATTGCATACAACGATAGCATTCATTGAAACATAACTTGAAATGCAACAATCCAATGCTGCAGACAAACTCAAACAATCTAAAGCCACCAATTCCTGCCACAAAGCTCTCAAGCACAATGTTTGTAAGTAAAGCAGAGACAATGACAGCTAAGGACTTATTACAAGTGAAATACAGGTCACTGTGGATGCACGATGTACCTTTCTATTAGATAAGTCACGCATAAAACTTGACACTGGGTTGCTCAAATCAATTAACTACCCGTTAAGAGTTCATGCAGCTTCTGGGTGTTGTAGCTATAAGAAGATGCCTGGGTCTGAATCATTTAACGAGACCGGCCTCAATACAGGCAACCTGAGCCCCCAGTCGTCCCTGTATATTTATTTATTTATTTATTTATCTATTTGCCTGCAGCTACCTCTTAAAGGTGCTTTCATGTTAGCACCTGCTGTTGTTGCAAAGAGACTTGTGATGGAACTGCAAGGTCTCTATAGCTTATTTCATCACCAGCAATGTGCTGTGGGAAAGAAATCTGCACTTGTCTCTTCACACTGAAAGGATTCCTCATCAGTTATGCATTGAACTGGAAAGCAGTTGTCATTTGATGCAACCTAAAAGGTGTAAACATAGCCCCCCACCAACCAACACACCCACCCACCCACAACCCTTCCCTGCTTACCCCTTTTTCTCTCCTTGGATGTAGCTCATCTATCTACTCGCCCTTTATTATCCAGTCCTTCAGGGACCTGGTGATTAGAGCACTGGGTGCTGTCCTGCTGATAAGGCTGAGAAGTCTCCCTCCCTCTATCGCCAATAGCTGTGTCCTTAGGATACAGGGGGAAAAGGCCTAGGGCAATGTCCCTCCAGCATCCCCAATCCTCATACTTTCTTTCATCATTCAGCCAGTCATGGGTGGTGGATGAATAAACTGGTATGTGCATTTATATGGTGGATAGAGCAGCTAGAGTATAGTCCGTGGAATTTCTTCTAATAAACTAACTAGAGTAGTTTGGCCAAAAAGGGTCATACATTGAAAGGGATGAGACTAGAGTTAATGAGATGGCTTCTTTGTGCAGATCTATGAGCTGTTTAAAGGGCTGCAAATACTGGGAACCCACAACTGTTGGAAAATATTGTAACTTCAAGCTCCAGTGTGCAACATTTAATGGGAGAAAATTAATACATTATTAATAAATATGCTTTAATTTATGCAGGATTGATTTGAAATGAATGGTTGTATTTTAATGACTATGGAACAACTTTCAACGCTGCAGGTCCACCTCCCCGACTCAATGAGAAACCAAACACTGGCTCCAGGGTATGCTTTTGGACATATGTGTACATATTTATATATTTATGTATATATACATATATAGACATATGTGTACATATATATATATATATATATTTATGTATAGATATGTGTATGTATATATATATATATACACATATACACACACATTATTTATTTATTCATTTATTTATTTTTTGCAGTTACAACCCTTTTTATTCCACTCTTTGTTGGAGGTGGTGAGTTTGGGGTATTCATTTGCAATTTGTATTTTATGCTCCTAAATGACAAACGGGCCCTGCTCTAAGAGGTTGAGAAATGCTGTACAGATTTCAAGTTGTGCAGTAATTATTGTACAGAATAAATTTAACAATCCCTCTTTTGGTTTTCCTTTCCTTCATTTATGAAGCTGTGCGTAGTGTTTCAACTTCCCATTCAGGTGATACAAACCAAACCAACAACACTAAGAAGTGCCACAAAGAACAGCTGCATTCAGGAGAAGCATCAAAGGCGATTACTTGTAACTGTGTTTCTAACAACTGTAAACGTTAGAAGCACTGAGGGGAAGTTGTGAGTCGAGAACTTACCTTATTGCTAGTAAATACAGAAAGTGAGAAGGTGGCAGGGCTGGACCAGCAGGATGGAGACATTTATACACATTAGCACGATTTTACAGGGGAAAAAAGCAGGGTTCTAGCCAAGTACATTAGGGTGGGATTATAGAAATAATGAGTGGGTAATATCCTGACCCCCCCACCCACTCACCTCCCAACTGTATGAGTAAAAGAAGATGCAAGGATTGTTTGCACCTCCTTTTGAAACGTGTTAAATTTAGACGCAATTTCTATGAGCAAATTTGCGCTCTGGTTTGATAAATCACTTTGCGGGTGCTATATTACTATATTTACATATTCTCCTCTCAACACACACAGAATTGTGTGTGAACGCCCCAAATTACAATTTCATTGTGCGGACGTGCTAACTGGATTAGACGCGCTATTTTGCACGCAAACCGTTGCGCCCACTGTTAGTAAATCAGTTTGTATGTTTTTGTTTGTTTGTTTGTTTTTTTTTGTTTTTTTTGCATGTGCAATGATTTTGCACTCTTTTTAATACACACAAGCCTTTAGTAAATCTGGCCCTTAGTGTGGTGAACCTAAAATGCTTGCAAATTAACTTGGAAGTGGTGGAATGGTGATTTAGCCTTCTGACAAATCAGAAGCTGATGATTTGTTGTTTGGAAATGAATTGACTGACTCAGAATGAAACGTGTGAGTTTCTGGCCCAAGCAGTACTAGCAAAAGATTAGTGGTGGAGTTGTGAACTTGTAACTGAAATTCATTTCAAATAATCTTAACATGTATTACTGTGTAGGATCTAAAACTTGAAACTGACCACTCTTCTAGAGCCTAATTGTTAACACTTCTACCAATGACTTATGTGACACAGGTTCAAATCCTGCACCCAATCAATTCTACTCCAGTCTTTTCCATGAGCAAACTGAACAAAGACTTCATTTAGCCATTACTACATCCTCCAGAGAAGCATGTAAAAGAATGGTCGCTCCCAGTTTGACTGCCAGTTAACTGCCCACTGCCCACCAAAAACATTTGGTCACCCAGTCAGAACTTGCAGATCGAACACAATCAACTTGTAAATGGATGACTTTGATTTGGTACGGTAGAGCCCACCCATGCTCCCTCCTGCCATTGGCCCCAGTAGAAAAAAGCAACACATATGATTATACAAGGCCTTTTCTGATTTTACATCTTGTGAAATATTGCATTATCAATTTAAAAGTCAGTAAACTTTCCAGCTACTGCCAGTACTTTACTGAGTCCAGATTTTGAAAAAGACCATGAGCAAATTCCAGAAACATACTGTATGCAAGGATTGCAATTTGAGCAAAGGATGAACACATTTTCCACTGACCAGTTGAGTATCAGTGTGCCCGAGCAAAATCTACTGATGGATTGATGAGGACAACTTAATTCTTGAAGTGTTCTCGGGTAGAAAAAAATGAGGAGAAAAAAGCCTAGCACTAGTGCATCTCTGGGGTCAGCAAAGGTCCACGTCCATTAATTTTAAATGAGTGGAATGGATTTGTGGTAATGGAAACCCAATGGCTCCAGACAGCATTGGGATCTGGTGGAGTGAAGACACCAAACAGCAGTGTGATAACCTGACCATTGAGCTGTATGAAGAGAAAGAAGTTAAAAAACTGATTTGGGTTTTCTGCTCCCAACTCACTATAAAAGTCTTAAACGTTATGCATTAGAAATCTGCCTGGAGGCGTTCAAGTATGACAGAACTGAAGACGTCACACAAGCTCTGTTTGAAAATGTTCTCCATCTAATTTACACTTCTTTAGTTTCAGTTCATCACCAGACAGACAGATGTGTGGGTATACGACTCGTTTTTCATCAAGAGCTTATTTTTTCTATCAAAAAAAAATATATTAAACTGTCTTTTAGTTTCTTGCTGGAATTTGATATGAATGGAAGTGACTGTGCTCAATCAACAAATGATACTGTCTCATGTTAATAGCTACCTCTTGAATCAAATCGAATCAAAATGGTATAGGGACGGCGCTTGTGATCTCGACAAACGTTGAATCCTCATCCAGTTAACTGATCTCATATCGTGTTGTGATGAAACCTGTGCCTTATAGGCAGATATTCTTCTTTCAGGTAAAATGAAAACAATACCTATAACTAAACATCATAAACTATATTATTAAGCTGTGAGCAAAAAATATAGAGATTGATACATTTCCACAAATCATATTTATCCTTCAGCCCTGGGTCAAAACATTTTGCCCTTGCAGGAACATACTGTAGCTGGAAGAAATGGAACACAAACCAGTATTTATGCTCATTCATAGTGCCATGCAAATATATATAAATATACATATATATATATAGCACATAACCATTTTAACCTCTAACAGCCTGACATCCTCATACATGAACATCACATTTTTGGTTGTCTGCACTATAATACTGAATTCTCATCACATGTAGAAACCTCTGTGGGCCCTGGGTGATGCCCAGTTAGACTGCTACCACATCTGCTGGTGGAAATCTCTTAAGATACCAGTAACTTTGCTTTAATAGACTCACACTTATGGAGCCAGTGTTCAAAAAATAATAATAATAACAAAACAAAACAAATAAAAACATCCCTCTTGTCCATAACTGCCTCATTCATTTCCAGATCAAAAGGCCCTTTTCCAGGATGCTCTGCATGGAAATGCATCTCCGTACATGTATTTGTTTTTATTTTAATTCGCATCATTATATGATAATGATACCATAACCCCACACGATCCTTTGGTAATGAGGATATAATATATGTGTGTTTGTAGGCAGCGGGTGGTAATGCAGGAGGTCTCCAGATTAAAATATCCCACTTTGAGGTATGAAGCTCAGAGGAGTTTTAACCAAGCACTCCCTCCCTCCTACCTTGCTTTTTACTTAATTGAATCAGCTCGTCCCCATATCAGATATTCCTTAACGGAATACTGAAACCTATCCACCCTTTTCCTAATACCATTAGGGGAAGTGGGAGAGCAAGATGGATGCTTTAATCCTGCCGGTTCAGAGCACACAAAAGGAGAGCATGCCCTGCAGTCAGACATTAGCCACAATGCTGCTGCGCCACAATATTCTTTCTGAGCAGAGGACTTGCCCCGTCACTGGCTGACTGAAAGCTCCAATAACAAGAGCTTGTTTCCTGCAGACAACTTAGCATGTAAATAAGTCATTGTGCTCCTTGTTAAATGGTCAAACAAACAAATGAGCGAAAAGAATATTTCAGTCTGGGGTACCTTATTTCCATGATGTCTACAGTATTTCACAAGTCCACATGGGTCCAGCATGTTCGTGCCATCTGTTCATGAATCTGGCAGATAGGCAGGAATGCATGTCCAATTTGACACAATGGTGATGCAGATGAATGAGGCTTAGAGAAGCCTCCTGCTGCTGGAGTATTCTTATTTCCCAACCTATTTTCTGCTGTGTCAAACTGCACCTAAGCTAAGGTGAGGTCCATTATTTCTGGCAAGCTCAAGCACAAACTAATCCTCTTATTTGGGAGGTCAGCGCCAATCATTATACAGAGGGGTGCCGTTACAGTGTACACTCCAGTGAGCTGATTTTCCCCCGACATAAATATACGACTCAAGGGACTGCTCTTACTTCCATCTCCTATTTATCCATCCTGCTTTTACTTCTGTGCTCTCATCTTTTTACTTTCCGTCTCAACTTTTCCCTCTCTTATCTATGACCTTCTCATGCTTCATTTTTTTTTTGCTTTTCACCCTTCATTTTTCACTCTCCCACACTTTTAATCCAGCATTCCTCTTTTTTTCCACCCTCATTTTTTTCAGGCTGCCCAGAGTGGCGTATAATTGAATCTGCAGAGAGTGCATGAGCAGGAACAATTAGCTCAGTCACTCAGAATGTGGGTATAGCTGTTCAGTATATAAACAGAATAATAAAAAAGGAAGGGGAGCAGGAAGATAAGCCTGAACTGTATGAGCACCAGAACAAAGGAAAACAAGTAGCTCATGACATATCCTCAATTTTGTTCTCATCAACCATCAGCAAAGAGGCGTTAGCGCCATTTTGCATTGTATGCATGCAATGCAAAATGCTTATCATGAGTTCAAAATAACACAGAGGGACAGTAGAACGTGTTTTCACAGCTCTGCTCACAGCAGCAGGTTTAAATGGTGCAGTGACTCTGTCATAGATGAGAAACAGTAATGGTGGATTCACACGTACGCGGTGCACGCTTCGCCTGCATCTGTCTGTATAGACTTTGAATTAGTTGATGTCATCTGTTGCTGGAAATAATTGTGTTGCGTGCATTGCGGCGGATCCAATTCTTGCATCCAAACTTGTGAAATTTTCAAGTTTCAAGGCATAAAGTCATGATCAGGTAGCGGGTATGCAGCAAGTGTTAGCCAATGAAATCGTACGTTGGTTTCCTCTATCTAACCTACCACCTTCCCACTGCTGTTCCTCTGGCTTCACCATGTGGGGGCCCTGTTCCTGGGGAGCTGTGGTGGTGTTGACTGGCATCGAGACTCAGTGGTACTGGCACTGCAGGGGATGGCTTTGCTGTTGTGGGGGAGGTGCCGTGCCGGTGTGGAGCTCAGGACAGTCTGGCCAGTCCGGCCAGAATCCAGCCCTTCTCAGGCTGGGGGAGTGGTGACCCGTCGGCTTTGCTATCTGCGACCGAAGGGGGAGCATGCTGAACTGGATGGTCCTGATGAGTTGGAGAAGGAATCCGGACCACTTATGGAGGTCTGCTGCATGACACTGATCCAGCACACCAGCACCAACTGGGATTCTGCCTGAAGTTTTGGTTATTGTCACCAGTTGGTGCAGAGCATCATGGGTCAATATTACTGCTGTAAGTAACTGTTGGACTGTTTTAGGTTAAAAATAAATGAATGCGGGTGTAACATGAACTTCACACCCACCATACACACATCTGCATCCATCATACTGTATTACACCAACACATTATCAACAACACATACTACAGTCACTATCCTTGTCTTTGTCTGTCTTATCGTGTTCCACTGTTTTTGTTTTGTTTTTTCTTTTAGTCCTCAGCCAGAATCATGTTCAAATAAAGTTTGTTAGATCAGTCTGTCAAGATGGCTGAAGGACACTTTCACCCACACTCTCACCTACGCAGAGTGAAGGAAATCGCTGCACAATCAAATGTTTGTTTGTTTTTTTTTGTTGTTGTTTTTTTTTGTCAATCCTGACACTAAGCCACAGCATATATGCAGACATAAAAAAAACAAAAAAAATGAAATCGTATGTGGGGACGGGTCTATACTGGCTCGTATCCGTCTACGATCGGACCTTGAATGACAGGAAATTGGAGAAAAATTGCTAATCGCAGTGTTCAATCGTCCTATTTATTTGAGCAAAGCTTGTGATCACACACAGACACAAGTCTCAGAAATAAAGCTTGGACGTGTCAGAGATGGTGATGCTCTGGTTGGACTGCACTGTGGCTTTGAACAGCAGAGATGTGTTGCTTCCAAACGAGCTGGCTAGCCGATGCTTTTAAATGTGGCCAATGCTACATCGAGCTGATGTGGGGAATCAGAAGATCCAGCTCCCATCGAGTGAGAGCCAGGTCTCCTCTCTTTTCATTTCAATCAGCTCACTGCCTGCTTTTCCATAGAACATCGTTACTAGCAGTTAGCTGGTCAAAACAACAAATACCCCTCTTCCTGGATATTTCAGCAACAGTTTGTTTTTTGTTTTATTGTTTGTTTGTTTCTTTTGTGTTTTCTGGTCATGGTGACACGTAAAAACCCGATGTGCTGGATGCCTCCTTCATCATGCCTTGCTACAACTCGTGCGACACTGTAATGTATTGTGTCAGGAAACTCAGTCTGAATTTTAAAAACTGTCTGAAACACCTGGAGGAGAATTACCTGGAGGTTCAAGGTAATCAGAAATGTTGGGATGTGACTCTGATTCTCCACCCAGTGATGGTTTGGTGTCTTGCAACAGCTCATTTTGTTCTTGACTGAACACAGTTTGCGCATGTTCAATAAAGATTTGTGAATCTGTTCACTGGAGCGCTCCCTTTTGTTTGTTTTTTAATCAAAAATTTACTTCCATCGTCTAAGCTGTAATTTCCTGTTATAATGTTATGCTCTGGACCAGAGGTGATTTGAAGTCAGGTATTGGGGCACTGACTCTACCACTGGTTGGCCTCCTACCTACTAGTGGTTACACTGCACCACACAAACACAGCAGAAAGCAGAACAGATGTCGGATCAACAGTCGAAGGAAGGAAGAGCAGGCTTCATCCTCGCAGTCATGCGTACCTGAATAGTCTATGAAAACATCATGCAGTCAGTAGTTCTCCACCTGCAGCTAAGTAACAGCTGTTGAAGTTATATCAGATGCATTAAAGTAAATATGAGATAAGCATCATGACAGCTATGGTGGAGAATCCAAGTCTTTATCCATCACTCTTGTTGACCACAGAGATGCCAGGACTAAGCCAGCTTCACTTTGTGCTGCAAATTAAACATCTCAGTAGCAGCTATGAAACAGCTTTAGCATAGTGTGTTACATAACCATGTGCTCATATGTTGCCCTTTCCTCTGCCTGAAGGACCTGTAGCTCACAGTTCCTGCTTCAGTTCCAGTAAAAGATCCTCCTTACGCCTTCCCCTGGTCACCTGTTTTAACTGTAGACACACAACTAGATTAAAGAGCAGCAGCGGCATAAAATGCTACAAAACAAAAAAACCCACAAAAGCAACTGAATGTGAGAAATGTGTGGTAGGATGTTCTTCTTTCCCTCCATCTTTCTTTTTCTTCTTTTCAAAGGCTCAATTGTTTTTTTTAAAAGAGATTTATTATGAATAAGATTATTTTCTATACCTGAGACATTTTTATGACCTCTTTTGGGGTCGTTTGAATAGAGAAGATTGGATTTTAATTGTACATGTCCAACGACAACGAAGAGAAATTTTATTCTACTTTCAGGTCTAGTCAGGTCACAAAATACCTCCTCATTTATTCTGTATTCTGTCTTAACTGATCTTCTATGTAAGGCCGATGACCTGTTGGTACTAAATAAAAAATGAAATGACTACCTATCTAGACTTCTAACTTTTCAGTGTTTCCACACCAATTGAATATATCTGATGATCCACAGACAGGGGTTAGACACGTTCTTTCCTGCTGCACATACACAACTTATCTTGTCAAAATTTCATTATAACATCTTTTTTTTTTTACTTCCAGAGATACCACATCCCCCAATTTACTCTCCTGGATCGCAGTCTTGGTCAAAATCACAAAATAACAGCCCCTTAGCACAACTCCAGTAGTTAGTGCAACAGCGCATGACCGTTCAATTCATAAATATGTAAAATGGGCAAAACAAAAAACATCTTCCTTCCGGGAAAGGAAAAGTTTGAGAAACTATAGTCTTCTGCATGTTGCATGTTGCACTTTGTTAGAGCTGACACCAGTAAAGACAAACCATAAATAGTTAATAAATGCCAATTATCTCAAGAAGCGGGCAGGAGAAAGAGTGCAGCCATTTGAGCCAATTAAGAGACTTCTTTTTCAAAGGGCGGAGAAAGAGGACTCTTCCCTTTCAAGCCACCCGCTGGAAGGAGAAAGCTTTGTGATGTTGTGGAGTCTCAATAATGTTCTCTCCACCTTCATGTCAGGGATGAAAAGCCTGAAATGTCCTTTGAATGAAACTCCCAAAGGGCTTAACATGCATCAATAACATTTCCATCCTTGAAGACATTTGAGGACGACTACGCATAAGCTTTTCACAGACTTTGAGGCTAACTTCTGCTAACTGCAGCGACTTTTATTTAGCCCAGTCTAAAAGGCTCTTCCTCATAATTCCAGAGATGGAGGAGGGGTGAAAAACAGAGGTATGGGAAGGCAGACACAGGCAGCACGTTGCTGTGAGTGCTGCCTGCTTAAAAATAGGACAGCTGCCTCTTGAAGGAGCCATCAGTCTTCATTGAGGTAGCCTGTCATTTCCACCCCTGGCAACGTGTGCAGGGCTTTACACTTTTGCATCCTAGGGTTTGCTGCACTTGATGGTGGCAGAAATTCCCCAGACTGTAGGAGGAGGGAGAAGTGCAAAGCCACACATGACATGAGAGCCAGTCTTTTTCAGAAGATCATCAGAGGCGAGATTCAGGCATCTGATCCATTGCTTTTGGCTGAAAGAGTTTGATGTCACCTACGGGTTATGTCCTAATCTGTAATTACTTATCACAGGGTTTTTAGGTATTCCTATGGAGGTGGAGGAACACCCTCATGTTTGGAGATTCCTAGTATTTCTGTTTTTCTGGACAGTTTGCCCATAAAAAGAAGATAACTGCTCAATTAGAAGGAGGCTGTTTGGCAAAAAGGCTGAAACCAGCAGGAAAATGGTTCTGGAAAATAAGAATGAATATTAAAGAAATTCAAGCACATGTTTACAGAGTTTCAAAAGTAGATTTCACTTTCTAGCGCCCAACCATCAGCATGGCAGAGCGACCTGCCAACCGCTAATACAGTTAGCAAGTTAGGGCTTTTTTTCTTCCTTTTTTTAAAATAACAAACTTAGACTTTCCTTAGTCTTTCAGTTTGTCCTTTGAAGGGTCTTCCCATGTTCAAATTAGGCTTATGACATTCTGCTGCAAAGCCATGATTACTGAGAAAAGGTTATCTGATATTACATCAGCTGGCCTAGCATATGACACCGTGAGTCATCGGCACCGTGAGCGGTTGACAGCGACAAAGGGGAAGTAGCGGTAGCTTGATGATGATACCGCTCACACATGGTGACACACCTCCCACACAAACCTCTCCGTCAGTTCCTTCAACTGAGAGCAGAGTTCCACAACAAGCAGAGTGAAGGTAATCGAAGGGGAAAACGTGCAGCACTCGACTTGAAGAGCTAGTGACTGCGGTTATGATATCTCTGAAAACCAGACTGATAGAACGAGCTAAAATAAGGACAGCTGGTTCCTCAGAGCCAACTGGGCCTTTGAAGAGGAACGATATCTGTATCACTACTTTGAGTGGGGCTAATTAGCTCATTGACATTTTGCCTTGTAGCACCTCTTGGCATTAAGGTCACGGAGAATACTGAGCTATTTTTAGCCACAACACTTTTTTCTTAACTTTTACTTTTAGCTCAAAAGCAGAACAGAAAGAAGATCCTTTTAATATTCTACCCTGCCAACATGACTGAGACTCTGCCACTAACAAACTAGATCAAAATGATGCCAGATAAAATTTAAAAAGGCAATAAATAGACCTGATCCTAACTACTCTATGAACACCATATTGCACCGCAAACTGCTGCTGAGATGATTTTAAGTGCCAGATGTGGCTCTCACACTGCAGCATCACAGGGAAAAAAAAAAAAAAAGACGGCATATGCTCCACTCTGAGGATAACTTAACTGGTACTGGCTTCTGCTAACTGGATTGAGAGAATTCCCCATGCATGCCTACTTCGTACAATATGCCATTATGGTGAGGGCATGCTTGGACTGAAGTGATCAGCCAGCATGAGTTGTGTGATACTTGGTGGAAAACAATGGGGGGGGTGACGGTGCGATGCACTGGAACAGATCAAGGGATTGAAGAGTGGTCATCCCTTGATGAGACATGTTTCAGCCCTTACAAAGTTATTCATGATACAAAGACCTAATATGATTTAGACTCATAGCTGCAGTGATAATATTAACTGTCTAAGCATTAAACGTGCGTTATTTGACTTCTTAATTCAGTGCTACAAAAAGAGCATGCAAAAGGTGTCGCTTAGCTTATTAGAGTTAGTAAGTAATTAACCCTCATTCTACTGTGTGGGTAAGCTAAATAAGACATGTCATGGGTCAAAGAGCAAAGCAAGAGTTCTGACTAACTTACAGAATCATTGCATGCAATCAACTGTGATTACTGGCCTAACTTTCACCTCTTCTTTCCCTCTCTCCAACACCAACAGTCACTCATCTACTGCAGGGCAACAACATTCTCGTGACCTGGAAGTTAATAATCTGTATCACCAAGGGGACCCGAGCTACATCCATTACAGCAGCTGTGGCAAAGAAGGTAAGGCAGTGATTCAACAATCAGAAGGTCAGCTGCTCCATCACCAGCTTCTGCAGTTGCGGAGTCCTTGAGAAAAGGACAATGAGCCCTAAATTGATGCGTTCATAAGTAATTTTGTTACACAATCTCTATAATTAAATTCTGTTCTGAAAAGGAACAGCTAGCACGGACACGTGATGTTGTGTCCTGAAAAGGGCAAAACGCAATAAACTGCCAAGCGAATCATTTGGACTGTAGAATGAACAAACCCGTCATTAACAGCAAGTCTGTTTCTGACTTTTCTGTTCTCTGTTGGGTCAATACACTTGAGATGCACTTGGGGGATCTGTCCTCATCTGTACAGAATGCTGTCTAAAGGCAGAACTGAATTATGGACCACCTCCGTCACCCTCGACTGCATCAAGCACAGCCATCCATATTTGTAAATTATAAGTTAATGCATTTGATGATATTATTCTAAATTGTTTCTCCTATCATGGGTCTGTGGGCTTGATTATTGGTCCATAAATCTTAAAGCTTTGCCTTTGATACCCCTGAGACGTAGAGTACGTACTCTCGTAGCCAGCAGATAAAAGCTACTTGCTGCATTTGTGAGCTGACAACTGTGTGCACTGTAACTCACAGTGACAAACTGCTTTCTACATAAAAGGTCAGCTCTGAATACAGACCAATAAAGCACCAAATATGAAATAATAGGTCAATCATTCAGTTTCTGCAGAATCATCAAGGTTGGAAAGATAAAATGTTGACATATTAATTTCTTTAACAGTTTTTTTACTATTAAATCAGCATTTTCAGACATCTCTCTTTTGATCACAAAGATCTCCTGCATTGTTTTCCACTTTTTTCCTACTCAGCTTGTATGCCAGTTATTTCCAAAAGTCAACTTTTTTTTAAATTTTTTTTTATCTGTGAGTGTCAGCAATAGCTGCTCCCATAGGTTACAACGTCTCAGCTCTGTTGTCATCATGTTAGGCCTAGTCAGAGGCACAAGACTGATCTGATTGGTTATTCTGATTGGAAGACTTTTGGGCACAATTCATGAGCTCCAGTGGAGGTTTGCTAGATGGACCTGCTGAGCTGATTGTCTAGATTGTCTAGATTCCTAGGCTACTGGGAGAATTATTCTATGACTAATTATAAATTACAACATTGTATGATTAGTACCCTTTCAAAGAAGACTGTGATGGTCTGATGGTGTTTGAGCAGATAAAATCACTGGGCTGAAAACCCTGAAAAAAGTCAGTTAGAGTTCTAAGTAACTGCACATTCACACGTTGCGGCAGGACATGGTGGAGGAGAATACTGATGCATTGAGTTGATTGGTTGTTTTTTTCTTCTGGTCATTATGATACAAACTGCTACTGAAATATCAAAGAAGAGGGTTATTTTTGTGTTGACCAGCTAACTGGTAAATGGCTTGCACTTATATAGCGCTTTACACTGTAACAATTCACCCATTCACACAGCAGTCGTTGGCAGAGCTGCCATACAACGGCGCTGGCCAGACAAGCGGGAGCAATCAGGGATTCAGTGTCTTGCCCAAGGACACTTTGGTGTACCCAGGAGGGGGCTTGAACCACCAACCTTCTGGTTCATGGCCGAACCCTCTATAGATATTATCCAAAATAAAATGACGATTACTTCGCCATTAGCAGTATGAAATAGAATGAACTAGTATGAAGGACGAAAAATGACAAAAAATGATATACGTATAAATAAATAAATGAACAGTCAAAAAAAATACAATAATAAATAAATTTGCTAATAGAAACACTATTTCTAGGAGTATTTATTCATTTATTTATTCATCAATTTATTTTCATATTTGTTCATTTATACTTATTTTTATTTTTATTCCCATTGACTCAAGTCTTCTGGTTTGTTTCTTTCTTCTTTTCTTTCTTTTTTTGTTTTTTTTTTGTTACCCCAGTTTTTTTTTTTTTTTTTGTTTGTTTTTTAATAAACCTTTATTTAGTTATATGTGAATATGTTAGTAACAACATGAACAAGAACATGTCAGGGGAAGAGAAAAATGAACATGTGAAGAAACATTATGTTATTTTAAAACAAAAAAATATATATACTGAAAAAGGATCTTGTTGCAACATAGTAGCGTAGAGTCCATCTAACATTCCAAGTCTTTAAAAAACATAAAAAAAAACACTGTACAGCTGAGTCCTTTTCGAAAACTTGGCTTTGTGAATGTGAAATTTGACCTGTAAGAGAGAAAGATTAATTAAAATGCATGTTTTACAGATTAATGTCCTGTGTGTGATAAGCAAACGCAATGTAAAATAACTCAATATCTTTTACAAGTCCACAAGTTAATTCCAATGATTGTTTTTTTCTTTTATTTATTTTAGTCTTTGAATGCTCTTGTAAATAGAATTTAAAAATATATAAAATCTATTACTGTGTTTGGGGTTGATATCGTTTACATGACGGCGCTTGCAGCGTCCAATCAAATTACACGTTGAAATGCGCGTCAGCACACCGGCTGACGCATGCGCACTTGCACCACTTCCAGGTTCCTGTCAGTTATACCAGAACTGAAACTGAGCTCCAATTCTAAGACTTTTGACCCGTTTTTGTTCTTTTTACACCTCGTGTAAAAGGTGTCCGTCCCTTGCCCCGGCTTTGTCTGTACGTCTCCATGCGCGCTCCCGTGTGCGCGGCGCTGCTAGTGTGGCTGCTGGGCAACGCAGCGGCTCACCAGTTCACGGAGGAGGAGACGTCATCAATCAGGTAAACAGAAGACAAACAAAGATCCAGAATCTGAAATAGTTTAGTTATTCCCGTGGGGGTAATTTAGTTGTCATTATAGCTATTCCTACTCCAAAGTGTTCAAAAATGAGAGTGAATACCACAATTACTGCCATAAAATAGAATTGCAACAAAAATTAATATGAGATGCAAATAAATTAATATGCATTAGTATGTTGGAGTGGTGCAGGATATGTAGGAGAGCCGTAAACAGTGGTGAGAGGAAGTAGGTGTGAGAGGTGTAGGTGGGACTGCTCTGACTGTAAATAATGGACCAACTGTGTGGTCACGTGACCCCCAGATTTGTACAGAGAACCTTTGAAGGCCATTTTTCCTCGAGAGGCAGGACAAAGCTGTCAAAGCCAACAGCAGAGCCAATGGCTAGCTGTCAGTGAAGCACATCAAATGACGCTTCATTGCTTAATAGAAATTTATCTGATGTTTTACAGTTTTCATTGATCTAATATGTAACCACATATGAGAAAAAATGTACTAGGTTGTAAATCTGTTTAATTCTGCTGTAAAGTTGATACTTTTAAGATTGGAGTCAATGATGATGTGCTGTGTTTGGAGTTAGCACCCAGTGGTCAGTGGAGAAACAAAAAAAAAATCGTAAGTGGGATGGTTGCTGCTTGAACGCTGACAGATGAGGTTAGACCAGAATCTCCATGAACTATGATGTTTGCAGGACATTGTGATATATGGTGAGCGCAGGAAGCAGATGGAGGTATGACTGGAAAGGAGAGCAATGAAGAATAGCCGCAGCAAGACAGAACACGTGTGAATGAGAGGAACCCAAGAGTAACGGAGAGGTGAAGAAGTGTGTTGGAGCAGGTCGGAACTGGTGGATAAAAGAGTATGAGCAAGAATGAAAGGAATGGCGTAGAAGACGGTGGTGAAACCAGAGATGTTGTCTGTTCATGAATCTCGTGTTGCAGTTTTTCATGGATCTGTAATTACAAGTGAATATATGAGGTCATCAGCAGTCACATCGTAAATCAAATTCAAGTTAATCTTTGGCACACTTTTAAAACACAAGTTGTTGTGTAATGATGACATCGTAATGCCCGTTAACATGATGTGGAGGTGTCATGAATAAGTCTGAGCTCAATGTAAAATAAAGTTTCTACAAATTAAAGTCTCTTCTGAACCCCATCACTGTGCTTCATGACGCAGAGAGCGCATCAAGTCAATGTTCTACCACGCCTACAACAGTTACCTTGACAACGCTTTCCCCTATGATGAGCTCCGCCCTCTCACCTGTGATGGACAAGACACCTGGGGCAGGTGAGGAAACTTTATATCTCTACATATATGTATGTATATGTGTGTGTGTGTGTGTGTATGTATGTATGTGGCTTTCATTGGTATGTGTCCCCTGACCACAACCATTAAATACCG
>JBAMYA010000006.1:13707858-13740426 GCA_037176975.1 Arrhamphus sclerolepis | reverse complement strand
TTCTCTCAGTATGTCAGTATTTTAGAAGGCAGCACATACACACACACACACACACACACACACACACACACATATATATATATATAAATATATATATATATATATATACACACACACACACAAAAAGCCTTGATACACATGTTGAATCTACTGAAAAGGGTTTCATTAGCAAGAGTGTTGGGGGGGGAGTCAATATCCAAGAGCTTTGGATTTAAAGCCTTATTTACAAAGGCATTAAGATTTTAGGAAGTGATAAAACCCATATTATTTTTGTGTTCTATTGTTTAACAAAAAAAGGAGGAATTGACTGGTGTTACAAGAAAATGCTTCAGTTTGGTCTTTGCAATCACCGCAATTATCTTGAAGTTGATTTGAGGATGGTTCATCTATTTCAGGGGAGTTTCGTAATAGTATCAAGTGAGTGAGTTTATTTAACATTGTAACATGCCATTGTGAACAAGACTGCTTAGGGAGATGGGCACATTTAAAAGTGATTAGTAGAAACAAGAGCACAGCAGTGTCCTGAGGTGTATTGAGCATTGTGGTCCTCTGTGATAAGAGGCCACACGAGGGAATTTGGCAAGTGGGGGGGATTTAAGAAGAAAACACCATTGGGAAAAGTCACTCTGTAGCCTTAAAACATCAAAGATTGTCCACTCATTTAAACTTCAATGGACAACAATAAAACCAGAGAATTTTGTAGAGATGAAATGCCATAAATACTGACCAAAAAATGAGAAAGAGGACAAACAGTAGCCCCGTTATCAGCTCCTTTTTTACACTGGAATCACTTCAGAGCTGTTCTAACACCCACATTTCTAGGATTATACTTTTGCGTCCCACTCATCAATGCAATGTCACAGATATGCAAGGTCAAACCATTTCCTGGAAAGCTTAAGTACACTTTATGGCTTAGGTTTATATAATGTGTGATGCAAACACCATGAACGGTTGACGTCAACTTGCACATACTTGTAACAACATGTCAATGACGAGAAGGGGATGCCTGTACAAAAAATGTTTTCAATAGACTTTTTGTGAACACATAAAAGTAAAATTACCTTGGTTTGTCTGCAGGGACCCCATTCACACTATCACTGAAGTAGAATGACATTTTTGAGTCTCTTCAGAAGCTTAAAATATCAATAAAGGCCATTTTGCTGCACACACATATTCCATTGTATCTCAGAAACTGCTTCATGTCCTTTTGGTCTCTGACAGAAGTTTACTTTCGCAAACCTTCTAGGTTACTTTCACACTTGAATGTTCATTTAATAACAAAAACATAAGAGTGCCAAATATGTAGCTTATTTTTCATTTTAAATATTTCCTCTTTGCAGCCAACAATTTTTGTTTCACAAACAAACAGTTTCCAGCAATCAAAAAGTCTGATGCAGCAGAGTTCCTCCATTATAGAAGACTTTTCATTTTCGATTTATGCCAGAATCAAATCTTGACAGCAGGGATGGACACAATGCTGATGAAAGACCTTTATGTATGTTAGTTTGATGTATCTGAGGAAGAATGTACATTATTTCATCCAGCAGAACAAAGCTTTTCGTTGCAGGAGAGAGGAAAGGACGTGAAATATGATGATATTCCAACATCAAGAGAGGCAGGAAAATGTAACGGTGTTGTAAACCGACAGCATGCTGCAGGGTGACGAGAATCACACTGCCTGTTGGTGTGTTTAAACTCGACTTAGCATGAGCGTTACCTAAAAACTGTAGCTCTTAGTATGCTACATCTACTGAGCACATTCCTTTCTTGAATATTTGTGATGTTTGGGTGTGACAGTTGTATAACTAAGATCATCAACTGACAAAACAAATATAACCCCGATGACATTAGCACATTAAGGGAAAGAATATCCCAGAATTCTCAGCTGTCTTTGATAAATGCTGACAGGTTTGAGAAAAACATGGAGGAATCCTTGACCTCCTTGTGGCAACACTGAATATTATGATATCTGCAGACCACTTGTAGACCAAACCCAAAGATCACCAATGAGAAAGACCCGTAGGCGGTGATGACATCAATACTCCTACACATACTACTGTCTACAATTTAAAGCAAATAATAAAGCCATGAAGTGCAAATGTGTCAAATGTTCCAGTATGAAACATTGCCAGCAGACTGCTTTCTTCATCATCATATTCTTCTTCATTGAGCTTTTCTGTGTAACTTCAGCACACAGATGTAGGAGGCACAGAGCAGTCACTGGATGCCATTTATTTATTTATTTGTTTAACTCAGCATACCGGAACCGCTGTTTGCCTAAGCTTAACTGTTCAGATGCACAGCGGGACCAATCCATATTAATCCAACATTATAACTGGGAACTATCCAAAATCAATACTGGCAACTGATTGCTGACCAATCTGTAGAGGTACTCTGCGGCTCTTAGTCTCAGTAAATGGCCACCAACAGATGCAAAATCATTAAGCACAAACAATTCTGTTCGTCAATACACACGGGCTTCAGCTCTCACAGAATACCTGTGATCTACCGCCAGTTAATGTGGTTTTTAAGTCATGAACCTGCTTTGAACCAAATGACTTTTCTCGTCATCAACGAGATGGTTTTCTGGCTCCCTGCAAACCGGTGGGTTAATGGCATGATATCATTCCTTGGACTGAGTCACGCCAATGTTAACCAGGCACAAAGAGACCTCCACAGATGCAGAAGCCCTTTCAAAGACTTTCTACAAGCCTGCCACATCTGTTTCTGGCCTCCCTGGTGTGGTGATAAGAAGTAGGTATTACAATTATCATTTCACATGTTCACCCAACAATTTTTTCTCTTTTCAAACCTGTTTCAGCGTCCATCGTTCACCCATTTCTTGGTAAAAAGTGTGTACTTACACACTCACACACACAAAACTACACAATCCCGCCTCAGCAGCTATCAAAGCTATCAATCAGCAATGGTTTGAGGCTAAAATTGCAGGCCTTCGTGGTAGATACATTTGCTATTTCCTCACTTCAGTTTGTTTGGCAGCTCTGGAAAATGCGGTGAGCTTTCGGTGTGCAAACACACAGAAAAGCCTCTCCCATTCAACTGGCAAAGGATAAAATGACAGCGTTTTTAGAGTTTTCTGTTAGCCGACACCGTAAGGTGATAACGACTGTGAATGAAAAAGCAAATACTGCTGGTTTAGATTCCAGCAGATGTGAGTATGGACTCCATTTGCCCCTTTTTTATGTCTTGCATGCACATCAGCTGAGAGTTGAGAGATGATATACTGTATACTCCTGCCGGCGTTCACTTAACCACTTCAGGTCTAATGACT
This sequence comes from Arrhamphus sclerolepis, assembly GCA_037176975.1. NCBI lineage: Eukaryota > Metazoa > Chordata > Actinopteri > Beloniformes > Hemiramphidae > Arrhamphus > Arrhamphus sclerolepis. The sequence continues at coordinate 13,737,134 of JBAMYA010000006.1, read as the reverse complement.
CAAGAAATAAAAGGATGCCCTTTCATATTGTTTCACAACATAAGGCCCAAATAATACAAGAAAAAGTGAAGAAGGAAAAATACAATATAGTACAATATATAGCTTCAGCTACTGTCTTACTGTTAATAAAGAAACATTGGTCATTACTGCAAAACTGTTTCCAGCAGCAGTGTAATAATAGTTTTATAGCAGCACTTCTGTGTAAGCACTAATCCTGAAGGAGACATACAAAGGATCAGTCTTTAGGTCAAATAAAAGGCAGCTCACAACACAATTAATCATTTATTAGCGACTAATATCTGAGATGCTTCATGTCTGACCACTGATCAGACGTACTGAAGAGGTCTCTCTGCAATGACGGAGTAACGACAAGCTCGCCAGTGGATGTATGCTTCCTCTAGTCATCTCCATTATCCCATCTGCTTCTCACCAACTTGTGTCAACAGCCTGAACGGATATAAATGCACAATCGAAACATCCACTTGGTCTTGAAATCTACCTAACTGAAGGGGCTTGTTTGTGAGCTGCCAGATTTCACTTTCTCGCTTCCACTGATGCAGCGCTGCTGTTGAAGCGCGGTAACAACACCCTGTCTGACAAGCCGGCATGTGCCAGCAGCAGTGGATGGGAGAAATGAGACTTGTGATGCTTTCTTTTTTGGTGTGTTTTTACTTAAAACCTGTAATCCACCACAACTGACGTGGCCTTCTGTGTGCCTGAGACAAGACGCAGGGGAAATCATTTTTGTTTTAAAGGTAACATAAAATGACTTCTGATGACCCTTTTCACACATGAGTAAATTGGCTGGTTAAGGACCCCGAGTTAAGAGACAGACTACACTATACCGGCAGAAGTCATAAAAAAAATATGTAGACCAGCTCTGCTTGAGCTCATATCTGCAGCCTTCATTAGAGCATATATGTACTCTGATATGAATGTACTTCAAGGATGTCTTTTTTTAGTTTACTTCATTCCAAACCAATCTCACTGGAATTTCTGGAACAATCATGTGATATATTATTTATGTTTGAGCAAACATAAAAGTGCTCTTTGCATTGTTGTCCCAGCATGCAACAGCTACTTTATATCAGGATATAGTCCTTGAGGATTGTTTTTTTCTCCCTTTTTGACTTTAGTAAAGGGTATGAGTCAGAAAGATTGGTTTATAAAAAGATGAAAACATGAGTACTTTCAACAGCTGCGATCCTGTTTTCTAAGCAGATGCAGTGAGCGAGAGGAAGACCCAGAACAGACCCAGAACCACTGTGAAACCAAGCGGAAACAGTCCCACTTCTGAGTTGAAGGTCATCCAAGAAGTCTGAACTGCTGCAGTTCCTCGACTGACCACTAGACACTGACCCCAAAACAGACCCCAGACCAGATCTCCACTGACCCCCATGTTAAAGGTTTGCAGCTGAATTAACCATATTTACAGCCTGTGGTCACATATTACATTGTAATTTTAAACAAAGCATTTTGTAAATCTCAGTGAACTTGCAGAGTCACCATTTCTATGTTTGTTTGTTTTTACTAGATTTCTCTGTGAAATAAAAGACAATGATGCTGTTATTGTTTGCTGAAACAATTTGCATCATGAAGAGCTGCAACAGCCTGAAGAATGTTTTGTGGTTGAGGCACATGCACATGCAGAGAAGACTGCCTCCCACTGCTGCCTTACAGCTGAAATCACCAACTCAAGCTGGACTCTTTAAGAACTTCAACAGCACTTGTAAAGCTATTGGGTCATCTAAAGGTAATCTGACCAGGACTGCTTTTTATAAAATTCATGTGTTTCTGTATTAATGAAGACATGAAATGACTGTGGCTACTGAAACTAATTAGACTTTTTCTTTCTTAAACTTAAAAAATCTCCTTTGTATCTAAAGGAATTGCCCTCTGCTTTTACAGTGAATGCAGATTTAAGACTAATACACATTTGATTGACTTTGAAGAACCCGTGAAATTGTCAACATGCCAGCCCATAGTACGAGGTTGTGCTTAGGTTCAAAATGCAGGCTTTTTATCCCCCTTACCTCGAATAAAACAAACACTAAAATAATTGTATCTCCATGCTCAACATGCTGGTCACTGTCTGAATAGTGGCATCAGTGCTGTGGTGTAAATATTCATTCTGGTATTTGAGAAGCATTTCACTATCTGTGGTGAACATGACTGACTTGGCTTTTCAGCAGCTTGATGCTTGATGAACCTTTTTGGGTTTTCTCCACTCGTGTGAAATTGGAAGGCGTGCTAGGTATTGTAGCACCAACTTCAGCATGTGCAGTTGCCATGACTTTCATGTGAGTTGGATGGATCTCACACAGCCCACACACAAACACAAAAGAGTAAGATAAATAAATGAGGAAGAAGGGGCCTATTTGTGAGAAAGACTTTGGGCTGAGAAATGACAATATTTCCTTGGAGACGTTTGTCTAAAGCAATTAAAATAAATAAATTGATGTAGGTATGTACGTTCATATGGCTACTCTAAAACCAAACAAAGCAAACAACTTCATCGGGCCTTTTCCCCGTCTTTTAGGGACCACAATACCGCATCCGGACGTTCCACATATTCATTTGGTGCCCTGTTTTATGTTGAATGTCCACCTGCCACAACACGTCCCATTCATCCAGAAGTGGGACTGGAATTATGATGATACTTATGACCCTTTATCTTAAGATAAAAGCAGAAAGTAAATGGACACCATATTAGTGTTAAAACTGAATCTTGAAGAACTTAGAGGACAGAGAATTTTATTTTCTTAAAGGGATCCTATAGAAGTATAAATAAATGTTTAGATTAAAGGAAGCAGGTGGTCTCTAGAGTTTTTATGAGAGCTGACACAAGTAGTTATCTCAACTTTAAAAGTTTGTGAACCCAACAGATCACTTCAGAGCCATTTCCTTATTATTCTTTTTCTTTTTAATTTTCTTAAATCATATTAAATCTGATGTTTTATGTCCAAAATCATCTTCTTTTTTTTGGTTTGTTTGTTATGGTGTGAAATAACTCCGAGATTGGATTTTACGTGGGCGGCCATGGCTCCGGAGGTAGAGCGGCCGTCTGCCAATCGGAAGGTCAGTGATGCGATCCGTGGGGTCTACATGTTCAAATGTCCTTGGGCAAGATCCTGAACCCCACATCGGCCCCAGTGTGTTCATCAGTATTCGAGTGTGTGCTTGATAGAGGAGAAAAAAAAGCACTGCATAAGGCAAAAATCTGCATAGACTGAGAAGACATTATATGAATGTGTAAGAACTGACAGAAAGTGTTCTCAGTGGTCAACAACGATAGGAAAGTTTAAAAATACAGTCAATTTCACTTGAAGCACAACACAATGACACAAACAACAGCACTGAAGCAGACGTAATGCAAAAATGAAAAAGAAAAAATGGATATGCGGGGCTTTGAAAACAGACCCACAGGTCAAGCTTGAAAAAACGCAGCAGTGGGGAGCCAATCAGATCAGTCTATCCTTGGAGAGCGTCTCTGTGAGGGCTTAACGTGATGACGACACAGTTGAGACGCTGTAGACTGGACGGTGAACAGCGGCCGTTTGAATCGGCTTTGACTTCCATGACGGTCTCCTAGAGATGGTGGTGGATGAGGTCCACCTCACTTACAGATGCTAAACCTGTACCACCTGGTAAACCTGCTCTCCCAATAAAGGAAGCTCTTCAAGAAGTCATGTGAACATGATTATGTACACGTGTCCAGCTAACGTTTGTCAAAGATATTCTTTTGTTGTTGTGCACATGGATAATTTTCAAATTCAAACATTGGTTGATTTCCATTTTCATTATATTGGCATCTCTCTCCATCAAGCTCTTCTCCACAGCTCTCTTCTGTTGACTCTTTTGTGTCACTTTGAATGCGTTACCTTGTCCTCTGCTCTGATTGGTTGTAGTGCTAACCAACTGGTGCAGAGGCAGTTGGAGGAGTTGGTTGTTTTCAGATCCTACATCTGTGCAGATGTGGCTCTATCAGGCTACCACATGTTCAACGGAAGAATAATACTTATAAAGTAGCAGCTGCTTTATTGTGCCGCCACTGTTTAAATCGTGTACGCTTTATGCCAGAAACAGGCGCTTAATGACATCAGCTTGTCAGTAAACGCCGCTGCTGAACAACTCAAGGAGCTAGCAGGAAATCTGAGAACACAGCTGGTTGTGAAAGCATCCGGTTTGTGGCCGTTTTTATTAGTTATTGATGAAAACATTCAAACAGCATTGCAGTTGCTGTGTAACCAACCCTTGGAGCAAATGTTACTACTTTAACCTACTGATCCTCTAAAGCTGTCAGGTAAAATGAAACAAGTAATTTCAGTGTGAGAATTAAAAAAAGAAGACTAAGAAGAAGATGTGAGATGGAAGTGAAGTCACCCCATGGCTACAGTCAATACAGACCTGAGTAAACATAAATGGGCTTGGATCCATTATATCCTCATACGGGCAGCTCACAAGTGAAAATATTGATCAGGTTTCACCAAAGGCAGTGATATCAGACAAATAACAGCAGAACTACAGACAAAAATTTACACATAATTCCACACAAAGCACTCGCATGATCAAAAATTATAAAATAACTGCAGCGCTGTGAATATTTAAAAGGCATAAACCAGAAAAATATGGGAAGAAACTGAAAAGAAGTCTACAATCCTAATGACAGAGTCTGAGTCTGCCTTAATTCATACACAAACACACTAACCGCGCTAGGTGGCTTTGACAACCCACAAACAGGGAAATGTGGTTCACATGTGAAGGTTGGCATGTGGTTTGGCCAATATAATCCAAGAACCAGATTATTAAAGAACAGATGCTTTGAACACTGATTAGCTGCAACTGGCAGTCAATTAATTTCTCCTTTTTGAGTTTTAACACAACTGCTTTTTTGCTCATGTGAAGCTTCAGTCGTTAGTGTTTTGTGTTAAATGGTTTTCCAGGGTGTAAAGACTTTCTGCAAACACCTCTAAGCATTGAAGTGGCAATTTTCCAAATGCATTAATTCCAATGTGTGAACTTTATGTATTGTGCTAGTTTTATACCGCTAATGCTTTCTGAATTATATTGTATTATCTGGAAGAAGCATAAAATGAAGGTTTATTATTGCTTTGATGAATCGACATTAATTGAAAAGCAATTTAATCTGATGAAGCAAAAAATAAAGCAATAATGAAAAAGACAGTAAAATCCCCATTATTACTACTGAATCCATTCTTAGGAATTAAGATTCTTTACTTGGGTCTTTGAGGACCTGTCTTGGGGAGAACTGCTTCCACGTAGTATAAAACTATTTTTTAACATGTATTTCATGAACATCTATTTCATGAGGGCTCAGAATGTATCGTCATGTGTTGTTGTACCTCAATCATTGCCAAGACAGATGATGTAACTTCTTTGATCCTCTGTATTCTTAAATCCGCTGCATACCAATCAGCCCTGATGGAACCTAATAATTTTATGGTTAATCCTCTGTCAAGCCCCCTTCTTCCATCAAAGGGCATCCCTAAAAGGAAGCTGTCCCTGAAACGTGACGCAGCCACCGTGTGATGAAATCTGATGGTAAACTATGGATAATTTTGAGGAAAGAAAAAGGTCTAGATTTCATACTTGGACGTTTCTGGCCCTGCTAAAGAAAGCTCATCATGTGAAATCAAATGCAATCAAATGTGCAAATAGATAGCAGGGTCTAATTAAAGCTCCGACCCCCAAGGTACGTTCCCCCACTGCTGGGTGGGAGCAAACCCCACGAGTGCAAAGACAAACAGACTTATTAAGCCAAACAGGCTTTGGTGGTGCTGAATGACAAGAGAAACAGACAAAGACAGCCTCCGATGCTGGGACGGCAGCGCAGAAGGATTTCCGCTAGTCAAAGCATCCTCACTTCATGAAACTGTGTTATTAACGCTCAAATGCCAAAGCCTGCGTCTCCCTCAGAGAAGGAGAATCCTCTTCTGGAGCCTCGGCTGGCACCAAGTCAGTGCTGAAATCTGAAACTTAATCAGGGAAGAAAAAAAAGAAAAAAAAAGGTTGCAGATGAGACAAAGTTAAATATGTCATTTATTGTTGAAATTTTTTTTCAGGCTACAAACATCAAATCATTCCTTAACGCAACAAAACCGGCACGCTGCCAGGTGTTTATCTGCAAAACAAGAATTCAGGGAGCAGGGAGCTCCCCCCCCCCCCACACGTTGCCCTTCATACTTTTGGCGGTGTGGTCCTGATCTGACCGGCCTGACATGAATGCTGGTCTTTCAAAGTTCTATCAGTCATTTCAACTGCTTCCTGGTGACAGGCCAAAGAGAACAACATGGCCACAAATCAAAGGTGAGCTGAGAGCCCCTCTTTTATGAGCAGGCATGAGGAGATGTATTGTGAGCGGCTTTGAAATGCAAAGGAGGAGAGGGCTGTGTTTACATGATGACATTGTGTTTATCCATCAAAAGCAGACTGTAGAGAAAGGCAATGTTGCTGCACTATTTGGAGATGGCGAATGACAGAGTACTTGGCAACGCCTGGGTGGCACGCCAATCTAACAGCCAGGTCCCACTGGTGATAGAGGGCAACACTCATATTCGGTGCCACATCTTTCTCCAGCTTGCTTCTCCTCACGCTTCCACACAGAGAGCAGGCAGCTCTCTCTCTGCTGTCTGTGATCACCCCAATCACACGCTGTGATCTCCTCCAGCACCATCTCTGCATTTTGTGCTGGTTTCGATATAGACAGTAAAAAACACACACACAAAGATGAATCTGGATATTTACCCAATTTAAAACATCATTCTGCACTGAACTAATCAAGAATCAAGTGAATTTCCTTTCAATACCTGTTTACTTCTGCATCGTTTCCACATTTTTGTCAAATTGCTCAAAAGAAACAAATGCAATCACTAAAACGTCGACAAAGTCCTGAAACATGTTTCACGCACAAACTATCATCCTGTAAATTATGAGAGCTCTTGTCTTGTTTTGACAGTTACTGAAGATATAATCTTACACACACACACACACAAAATGTGGATTTTGTAGACAGAAGATAATAATTTGTCCACAAAATTTGTCAAGCACGTTTGTATACTCCATTTAAATACACAAAGGCAACTCCAAGTGCTTTACAAAGGCATTAAAGGGAGGCATCTGGAGATCTGATGAGATGTTTGAGACTTTCAAGGCCAGAAGCAGCATCCAGTGGGCAACAAAAAGCTGAACGTGTCCCCATGTGGGTTTGGAAAATGGAGAATACTGAGAGACGGGAAATGTCATGGTCATGGTCACTCACCATTGTGGGTGAGATCCCCCCCAACCACATCCCTTCATGCAACTGTGCAGTTTATGAAAAGTTCAGTGAAACACGACAGGGGAAGTTTCTCCAGCAGGTGGTCAGAAACATGTAAATATGGCCTGCTAGTTCTGGATCTGCTCTCCAGGAAGCTCCCCCGACACGTTCATCATTACTCCAGGGAACTCAACGCCTGAAAAACAGCGTGGTTCAGGCGGATATAAAGAGACAGTTAACTGTACCAGTGATGCTGATGAGATTTGGAGAACAGCCGTCAAGAATAACTCACAAGTGTACAGTTTACTAGAGAGCAAGAAAATGGAAAACATAAATCAGCATCAAGAATAAAGGATGATTCTGTTTACAAATAGCATGTGGCCAAAGTCTTTTTTTTTAAATAGTGGCATATTCTTTATTAGTCTGTCCTGTTTGTCGGCAGGGTTAGCAGAAAGCACAGATTTTGAACATTAAATATTTACTATTGATTACCGTATTACAGTGTGCTGAGTTACAGCCTCACAGAAAACTGGTGCAGTTGCATCACTGATCTTAAGTCTTATTTAGCTGGATATTTTACATACAAGGGACTCACAAGTAGACGTATGAGAGGTGTCACAGCATATCAGGAACTTTGTGCTGCACAGTTGGAAAATAAGGCCACTGGTTTTTGGACTGGTACAAAGGAGGAGGACAAGTAATGCAAAAAAAAAGCATCACTGTGAGGAAACTGATTGAAGCATCACAAACGCTCTTGAATGGGTTTGCTCATCTTTGAAATTTGGCACACAATGTGTGCAGCGTAAGGTTTAGTAATCTCTTTGACAGTGGTACCTGCTCAGTTTCTCTGAAGCCACCAAGTCCACTTTAATACTATTATACAGAACTTAAGTGTAGTCAGTGGAGCATTGTCCATAAATTGTATCCCTTCTCAAATAGCATGGGAGTCTGAGAGTAAGAAATCTTTTTAGGCGTTTGAATTTTAGGGTTGGGATTTTTACCAGCAAGCCCAGGAATTCACTTAGCAAGCAGACAGCTCCACCAGCTTACAGGGAGACATAAATGTGATGGAAACCTTTCATGTTGTCCCTTTTATAAAGCTGAAATGATCACAGTCAAGTCTATTTTAAAAGTCAGAAACCATTAATGGAAGGTTTTCAACTATGATCTTGACTAATGTGGGCACCAAACGTAAGAGTCGCTTGGACTGGAGGGTGAAAAATGTGTATAATTTCTACGCTGTGAAGCACATTTTTACAGAAGACATATGCTAGCCCGCAGGCAACTGCAACTTCCAGTGGGCTAACACAGCTGGATAATATGTTCCACCACACTACAAAACCTGCTCAGAAGAATCTTCAGAGATATGATGAAGACCCCTGAGGCACTGCCAGAGCCTGAGAAACATTTAAAGGGGTCATATTACAGAAACAACTTCCTACCAACTCAAAAATCAGCCAGACCTTCAGATTTGGAGGGTACTGTGACATCACAGACCCAGACCAAAGTCAAATTATCCAACGTGTCCATCTTCTTATTCACCCAAATTCACTTTATGTTGCATGTACTGCTGCATGTGGGCTGCAAAAAGCTGTTAGACCAAAAGAGGCGTGGCAGTTGGAAGATGGAGGCGTGGCTTGTGCTTGTGCAAGATGAGGGTGAAGTAGAGCCCTCACCCTAAAACTGACTGTAGCAAACAACGCTGTAAACACATAGTCCAAAGCATGCTACAGAAATGCTGTTAACAACCCTATATTCCATACCCTTAGGCCGCATGCCACAAATCCCAGCTTCCAAAGGAACAGCTCCCAGTGTCCCCATAAGTCGTGCCTAAAAGTTCCTGTGTTACCATGTGGCTCAAAGGTTTACTGCACCTTCTTTACGTTGGTCTACACAATGTAAAGAAAGTGGTTTGAATGTTGAGGCTCACTAAGGTGACATATACAGCTGACACCTTTGTCATTTGGTTAGCTCTGAAACAGTCTTTCAGCTGTAATAATTAAAAAAAAGCCTTGAACATTACTGAACTGTACAAGGCTTCATATGCAGAAGTAGAACGATGGGGAACATTATACGTCAGATCAAAGTTCTTCTGGACATGCCTTCAACACAGGGAAACCTGCTTATTTTACATATGCATGACTCATATCAACAGATTTCCATCAAGTTACTTCCTGAGCAGATGGAAGCCATCTTCCACTGAATGTCTGTGTTGGTGCATCATAAATTATGTCGCCATGCAACGCACACGTCGGTGATCAGTGAATAGACCACATAAACATTGCATGACAGTGCTTCTTCAAAGATGAGGCTGCAGTCGACTGTGAACGAATGTGACATGTCACATTCCTCATGCGCACTGGCAACGTGCCGCTGGCACACACTTGCATTTAACATGTTTTTACACCAAGATCAGTAGCTAATATGTGATGTAATGCTTGTTAAGAGAGCTCCAACATCAGAGGAGATCTTCCCCAGAGGCTTCAGTGCTCCATGTAAATACACAGACACCCTTCCAGCTGTAATATGGAGAAAAGTAGGCTAAATCCTCAGTTACTGCACTGATGATTTAGTAGCTGCGTGAGGAGGAGTTTGACTGAGTAGACCTGCCATTCCTTGTTAATTTACCGTACCGATGTAAAGCAAGCTAATGGATATTCCTTTTTCCAAACTGTAAGTTTACAGGAACAGAAAGAAAAGAAACAACTGCAGCCAGCTGTCATCTGGACAACAGTGGATTAGGGGAGGGGTGTAAGTAATTATTCTTCTGTGCGCTTTATCTCGTAAACATTCACGGTGGCCAAAATCTAAAACTCCATGTAGCCATAATGGAACTTTGGATTTACAAAGCAGCACAGAATGTTAATACTATTTAAAGTGATCTAATTTACCCTGGGTTAAGGTTAGGGGTTAATCCCAACCCATAAAAATAAAATAAAAATTATTCATAAGTAAAGAAAAACAACTAAAACAAACAAAATGTTTACAAAGAAATATATAAATAAATGTTGGAAGAGTTCAGAAGAGAAAGAGGCTTTTTAGAAATATCCAAAGACTTCCAAACCGGGATGTTTGGTTTGCAGACCTGCTGCTCTTTCTGGATCCTCTGTCTGCACATATAAAAGTTGGGTGAGTGGGGCTCTGAAGTGTAAAATATAACCCGGCAGCCATGTCTTGAATACATAAACAGGACTTAATTCCCAAGCGTCCCTGCTTTGTCTTCATCAGCGCTCCAAGCTCGCCCATTTCAGATGCAAGTCATCTCACATTCCCCAAAACAATTCAAACAAATGGTTTAAAGGTCCCATAAAGTGCATTAACTGACTGATTAAAATTTGTTTTCTGCGGTCTCTAAATAGGGGATTTAATGTTGTTTTTAAAGAAAATTGCAGATGAGCATTTTTACCCATTAACTCCAATCTCTGAGACTCTCTGTCATGAGAAAAAGCTGCTTTTGGTTTGTTCATTAATGATTAATTCAATTCAATTCAATTCAATTTATTTATATAGCGCCTATTTACGACAAGTCATCTCTAGGCGCTTGAGAAACCCAGAGCTTGACCCCCGAGCACATGGCAAGTACATGCAAGCACATGGATTAAGTAGGCTACGCTCTGATTGGTCTTGTGATGAATGAGCTTCACGCTGATTGGTTGGTTTACTGTGACACGTCATCTCCACGGCAGAAGTTATCAGAGTTTATTGGCGCTGCGACAGTTACCAACCAGGTGGCCAAAGGATCCAAGAGAAGAGATTTCAAATCAGACTGGGAGTTTGAACCTCACCAGCGACCGCTGCGTCTACCGCGGGGACGGGGACGCTTTAACTGAGGAAGTTGAGCCAAGTTCTGCTCAGGTCAGATAGAAGCCCGACTAAAATGGGGGCAGCGTTTCACCTCCACCATAATCGGTCTTAATTAGATCTTTTATTTTGCTCTTTCAGTCAATGTACTGTCTGTTGGCGTTTATAGCTGGTGCTTACAGGTCATGGTTGTGATGGCGGTGTGGTAGAAATAGCTCCTCTCTTAGTGTCAGTCGATGAGTAAAGGCTTCTAGAAACTTTCCAAGTTTGGAGAAACGGTCCGGAGTGGAAAAGAACAAAAAAAAAAAAAAGTTTTGTTTTTAAAACAAACTGATTTTCCTTCTTCGTTTCCTACAAGTTAACAGGTCCTCAGATGCAGGTTCAGGCCTCCAGAGTCCAGCAGAAAGTGGGCTAGTCTTTGTTAATGTTGGAGGAGGATCCAAACAAGTCATGCATAACGAGTGTCAGACTGGATTGTGTTTCAGCTCAATATTTAAGCTGTAACATTTACATATGAAGGAGGTGATGACAGGATTTAAGCTTCACTGCATGTCTGTTTGACAAGCTAAACTATCCTTATTTAACTATGCCGAGGTGAAACCAAACTTAAACTTTATGGAGCCTTTAAACTTCCTCCTTGTTTCCTCCACTGTACGGTATACAGAAGGATGTGGGGTCTCTTGAGCATTATTTTGGCTTTAGAGAACTCAATCAGCTGCTCCCACATGTAAACAACTTCCCCACTGTTGTGGTCCATTGGGGCACCCTTAGGAGTAGATCCTTTCACCAGTTTATCAAGCCCCTAAATCTGAAATGATTTATTTATTTTATTCATTTATTGCTGTGTTGAAGACTTCATGTGCTCCACATCTACTATAAAGACAGACATGAATAAAAGCTGTGATGTAAAACAGAGATGAATAAATATCAATGCAGATGTACTTATTGAACAGACACTTATTTTCTGATGAAAATGAATTTAACAAGCAGAGCAACTGCACAGAAACAAATTATCACAGCATCCAAAGCTGTATGGCATTGTTGGGGACTTGTTGGGATGGATGCAGCATTTGTCAATCACACCATCTGTGTAATCAGCAGTCAGCATGACCTCCCCACACCCACACATATGACCATGATCACACAGTGCAGCTCTGCCTGCCTTCCCGCCTACGTGCACGTGTTCTTCTACAGTCATTAAGAGTACCTTTCAGTCAGTCTCCAGACTGCTCTGAACCTCCTGATCGTGCTGTATTAAAATGTAGATTAGCATCATCTTTATCGTGTTTTTGGTATGTTTTATTCTACAACAGCAGACGTTGAAGACATGTTTATTCCTTTCATGATGGATTGGACCTATAAGCAAAGCCCAGGCTGACTTAGCAATAAGAAACAAAGGCAGTACAGGCAGTTTCATGAAGCACATCTGTGATTGATTGCAGTGGTGGGATAATGAAGAAAGGCAGCTGGGGGTGAGGATGAATACTTGGCCCTGTATGTGGCTGCTGTGAATACGTGGGAGCAGGCCTGAATTTTATATTTGAGGCACGATGGTGGCACTCTCAACTTTGTGGCAGAAAACAACTTGGCAAGCAGGGAGTTTGTAAAACAGCAAGGAGGAGGCTGGGCTGGGTGGAAAACCGGGGTTTTAAAGAGATCAAGCATTCTGTGGCCAGATGTGTGCACGTCAGACTGACCGCCACCGCTACCCGCAATGTCAGAGGGAGGGCTGAGCTTTCATTTCTTTGCAAAGCCTTTTTAAAAACTTATTTCAATGAATCAAAAAAAACAAAGCGATGACTGAATAGACAGATAAAAGAGTGATAGAAAATACTTGTTTAATTTTTATTCAATCCTGTTGGTTTGTTAGCTGGCAGACATTCTAGAAGTAGCGACAGGCCGTCACTCTGAGAGGACGTCTTGGTCGCCTAACGGTTCTTTCATCATTTGAGCAATGATTTATTTATTTTTTTTTCACAATTGCCCATCTTTCGTCTGAGACCACTGAAATTACAGAGCTTTAATCCGGCATTAGATGGTCTGTTAACCAACCACTCGTATGGATCTGGTATGCTGAAGTTTTATTGTACATATTACATATTTCCAGTTGTGCTGTGCTATCATTCATTTTCTTTTATTTTCATTCCACGTGTTCTTTTACAATGTTTTGTTTGTTTACTGTCCTCCATTTCATCTTTTCCCATTGTTGCTTGTTTTACTTGTAGTGATTCACTTACCTTTATGTTCATATCAGTGTGTAATTTTAGTTTGATCTTTCTTTATATTGATTCTCTACTATTCTTACTGTTAAAATTCATCAGAGTATGTTTATCTTCATTTTATATAGAAATGTAGCAGATTAGCCTGGTTGTTATTGTTTGAAACACGTGGTTGGAATCTGGTCAGAAAACATGGGGAAGGCCAGGAGAGAGTAGGTTTCTCTTCTTTCAGGTAATGTCGACGGCAGAGTGCGGATTGGACAGATGGACAGAAGGGACCAGTCCAGCCAATGGGAGAGTCAAGTCTAAACCGCGGCTCCTCCCCACCTTAGTGATGCACATTTCTGTATAAATTGCTGTATTGTTTTGGACGGCCTCTTTTAATTCACCAGGGACTGCCTCTGTGAATGAGCCGTGATATCACGTATATTGCAAATTAAACATCATGTGAGAATTCAGCCAACTTAAGTTCTCCTTTTCGAACAAAGAATACACAATTGGAATCTTAGGAAAAAGATCATAACATTGGACAAACTGATTTAGCAAACTATAATTCCATACCATCTTCTGCTGTTCCTGTTTGTCAATCTACAATTAAAAAAAAGAGAAGAAGAAGAAAGTAAATAAGAAGAACAAGATAAACAAACCAGAATGATGAGATGAATGGTGAAAGAGCCGACTGGTTGCTGGATTTCTGTTTGATATCTCCGAACATTACAATGATGGCAGTGAATAAGATACAAGCTCAGAGGGGAAATTAGGCCCTTGCGTACTGGATTTTCTTTGCGAAACACCTGGTCACCACGTCTTGGTGCATGCAACTGCCATTTTTCAAAGAAAGGTGTAAAATAAGAACCACCATTGTTCTACCTCCAAGGCTAGCGAGATAAGCTGTGAAAAAGGAGACACCGCTTGTGTATATATTACAGTACTATTCCCCCATTCTCTAATAGAGTCAGACGTTCAAGAATTTCTAGCGACGTGATGTTTACGTTTTGCAAGTGCAATACTGTCAACATGATGCAGAAAACAGTAGAAGGAAACACATTTTTTAGTTTGCTCGTACTTTTATTGATTCTCTGTAAACTTAATGTGTAACTGGGAAGATGAAGGGATTAAGAAACTTCTAACTCAGAGGATGAAATGAGTTGGTATTCCAAAAGCACATATAACATAATGCACAACCTGAACATTTTTTTGTTTGTTTGTTGTATTTATTTAATTATTTATTTTTGTTTGTTTGTTTTTTGCACTTTTGAAGCTACAGTGGCTACATATGAAATATCTAATCTTAATATCACCTGGCATAATCACAAGGAGAGACTCTTGCTGAAAACTGGCAGATTCGGCTCAGAGGTTTTTCGATTGGTGGGATTCCTGGAGGCTTGTCAACGAGCACAGTTTATGTCTCATCAAAGTACAGGCCAGACATACATGTTTTCAACATATCTACAAAGAACTGATACTACATTTTCAATGTATCCTGTGAATGACACCACTAAATCTCTCCATAATGTTGCAGCCAGAATCAGAAACAGTGTCTAGTGTACCTGTTGCTCTTCAAAACAGATCAGATTGTGTCACAATGTCGTCTTTCAGAAAGGTCCTGCTGATAGAAGTAGATGTGGGAAATGCTGTAAAATGATAACTGAGTCAGAAAAATTTAACACTTCGAAGAAGAAAAAAAAGCTAATGATGCTAGGTGCCATACTACTTTTGACTCCATAGTTGGTTTATGACCAGTTGAGGCTGTCACAGCAAGACAGTCAGTGAAACTAATCGCTTTTATGTGGTAGATGCAGTAAATTGTTGTTGTTTTTTTCTTCCTCGTGCAAGTATAAAAAATGTGACTCAGCAACTCAATACTTAGTCCTAAAATGCACAACCCCACCAGTTGCCAACAACAAAAGTCTACCTATAATTTGCAGTTTGCACTCACATGCATTCAACAGTGGAACAATTTAACTTTCAGCCTTCGTCTTCAGTGGCGTACTGGACCTTGTTCATAAAACTGGTGGAAAAAACATATAATATACAAATAACATACATCAGTGCATCTACACAGTACAGTAGCCTAGCAACAACAGCACCAAATACAACGGAGAAACACCAAGAAAAATGTGAAACTCAAATAAAGAAGACTGAAAAAAGTCAAGAAAAAGATTTTGACTATTTTTAGTTTTTTCAAAGAGCCTGCACACTACTACGGCAACGCTATCTTTTGAGTCATCAGTGATTAGCTGCTAATGATGCGTTGATGTCAATGATACAATGACAGTTCGTTTATAACCTGAATTACACTGCCATAGTCACGAGTTACACAGTGTAACTTGCTGTAAGTTAATTATATATTGATTTCACATTGTGCAATATGACTTTAATTAATGTTCTAATACTATAAAAATTGTGAACCCCTGAAAGCACCCTGAAATCCCTTCTGGGATAAATAAAGTATTTTTCATTTCATATATATATATACATACATACACACACACACATATACATATATACACAAAAAAAAATCATAATTAAATGAAATGACAGCTTGAAAGTGGCATCAGCTCTTTCTTAAAATGTATTTTATGTACTTGAGTGAGCGATGTCACACTTTGCAGATTGTGGTCAGTGTTGAGCATCAGGGAAATAACATGGTGTAAAACTTAACAGAACTCTTTAATATTCTTTGTGCATCTCAGTATAACAGCCAAGAAAACACAGCATTAGCAAACATGATTAGCTGTACATCGCTGCCAAAATACTCCAGTGTATGATGCACTGAAGCATTGTAATAATACCATCCATACAGACTTCCAGACAGAGCTGCTGCATGAGTTCATTTAAACAGAAAATATGACAGCTGCTGTCATTATAAATTCATTGGGAGTCAATTAAGTCAGTGAATCAATTAGCAGAATGAACACTATGTATGTGATATCTTTTTAATTACTTGCGAACATTTTATGTCCTAATGCCATGTGGTCTGTCTGCATTTTTTTTCCCTCTCTTCTTTTGATTTGAGTCATCAGGGGAGGGAGGGGTTTCAATCCCAGCAAACTAACCCCAACTATTGGCCTTTCGGTCTTCCAGTAGGAGGATCTGAGACCGAAAGAGCTCCACTCTTAACCTTGCAGACCTTTTTCTTATTCTCTGTTACCGTCGACCCACTCGCATGGTCGCACGATGCGCGACCACGTGCAGCAACCACATGCTGGCAGCCCCCTCACATGACAGTCCCTTCGCCTTAACCTCACATCATGCCCCTTTCCCTTAAAGTGCTCTTTATTCCCAACTCTGTCCACCATCCTCCCCACATGAACCACTTTCCCCTCCTCTTACTTCACCTCCCTTCCTGTTTTTCTCATCCAGCAACTGTCCCACTTATTACTTCTTGCCCATTTCTCTCCCCATTACTATTATCCCTCTTCTACCTCTCTCTTTTTCCCAGTCAGAGTGCGTCCCGCTCCTGCCGGCAGTCAGAAGCCAAGTGCCTGTGACTGGAATCTCTCATTTTGTTGTCAAATGTGACAAATCAACAAAGACTTGTGCTCCCTCTTTTCACTTCAAGGTGCAACTTATTGTAGCATGTATTTTTTGTGTGTGTGTGTGTGTTCACTTCTTTTTTTAAAAAAAAAGAAAAACAAAAAAAAAAATGCCAGAGGCATAATTTGCATGTTAATCAATATTAATGTTGATGTCGGGGGAGGGGTTTTAGAAGAGTCTTTGTGGATGCTAATTTAGTCATGCATGTAAGCACATGCAAAAGCTCTGAAAAGGGGAATTACTGAAAGTATGAATGAACAAAAATGTATAGAGATTTCCTCACTCAAACATGCATTGACTGTTTCTGAGAACCGTAGTTGATACGTGCAGGTGAGTAAGGCTGTCCTTTCAACCTCATATTTAAAAACAGGCAATGTGCTAGACAATTCAGACATTTGCAACAACATGGCTGCATGTATAGCTTAGTAGCATAGATTGCATTAGACTGTCTTTCTCTGCTGCCAATCGAAAGGCCATACCCCTAATTATAAATAAATGTGTTGCTTCACTGAATGAGTGAATTCCCCCTATCTCTAAGGGAAAATCCAACTCCTTTCATCATCGTATACCCACAATTTTGTTCTTTTAGTCACAAAAAGCAGTTCCTAAACATAAGTGAGGGCAGGAACACAGATCGACCTGCAAACAGCTTTGCCTTTTTGCTGCTTCACACTAGGTCATGAATCCTTCCTGCGAGAGCTGGAGATTGTGATGCAAGCAAGACCACCTCATCTGCAAAACGCAGGGATGGAATCCTGTGGCCACCAATATGGACCCCTCCTGCTCATTGGCTGCACCGAGAAATTCTTTTCATAAACGTTATGGACAGAATCGACAACAAAGAGCGGCCCTGATGGACTCCACATCCCATCCGGAACAAATCTGATTTATTACTGGCAATGTGAACTGAACTCTCACTCCATTTGTACGGGGACTAAATGGTCTGTAGCAACAGGCTCAGTATCCCATACTCCCACAGCATGTCCCACATACGCCCCTGAGGGACCTGTTCAAACGTCCATGACCCCTCCAGGACTCTAGTGAGGATGAAGAGCTGGTTGAATCAGTGCTCCCTGGCCAGGACTCTCTCACACGCCCTCCATGAACTGATATTGTGAGGTAACACATACCTAAAAGCTTCTCAATGCTTCCTTCTGCTCAAGTATACATTGACTGAATGCAGAAAATGATGTGTGTCTTTGCATAGCTCCCTTTGTCCGAGCTGTTTGATTACCGCATCTGCTCTTGCTGATCTAAACTGTGACCTTTGGAAATGGAAAATGTGCAGTTTGAACATAACATGTAAACTAGGCATGTACTTTGCCGGGTCAGAGTTAATATATGTAATGAGGTCTAGAATGAGCATAATTGGGAGGATTTGGGTGGCGGGGGACATAAAAAAAATAAAGATGCACCAACAGAATCACTGGGTGGATCCGAAAATTCTGATCTGAGTGCCGGTTTTAATGAGCACAGGTGAAAGAGCATCTTATTGTTTTATGGCATACCTGTCTCCTCATTAATCTTTAACGCAGTCGCTGGAAATGCCAAACATATGGCTCTATTAACATATCAAGCCCATGTATCACTTGAGTAATTGGCCCGCCTCTGTGATTCTCAGTATGATTTACAGAACTTGCTGCCTGGCTTTTGATTACATTTTCCACCTCCCGCCAAAAAAAGAGAAATAAAGAGGAAGGAGTGTTTTGGCATCCTTCATAGGTGAACAACAGCAGCACTCTTAGTTTCAACACTTCAGCCTGGAATTTCTGTAAGAAGTCAATCAGATTTGATATATCTTTTTTTTGTAATTTCCTTTTCAATACCGGCAAGTCCTTGAATTTTTTTTTTTTTTTTAAAGTAGAAACCAGCTTTGCTGCTGATTAGATCTCTCATCGCCACACTGATCAAGTGTAAGAAGCCAGTGTGCTCTATCCCAGAAATGCTACTTGTCCTAGTTTCATCGCAGCAAACATCTCACCTTCAATGCAACAACACCCGAACCTCAGAGAGAATTTAAAATGAACGCCAAGTGATGCACTACGCCTGTCACAAATTTGAACATATTCCCATGATTGGTCTGTGAGATATCTATAGACTCAAAGTCTTTTTTTTTTTTGTTTTGTTTTGTTTTTTAAATCATTCCATTGCAGCTTATGTTGGCTGGCAGTCAGCCTGCACACATTTAAAGCTTACAAAGTCACTGAAAAGCAGACAGCCACGTACAAATACAAGCACACACACTTCAGAAGAGCTGCAGGAAAGCACAGGCCGATCGCGTCATGCAAATCGCTGTCGCTCTTTGGGACGTGTTGGGCATCTGAATAGAAATGAATAGAGGGGATTGAGGAAAGCAAGCCAAAAAGAAATGAAAACATCGGAAAAGAAAAGACATGCAATAACGGTAGTTCTATTTTCAGAAGCTTCTTTACTCTTGACCCCGACTGGTTGCTCTTCACGCCTGCTTGGTCTTGGTGACGGAGTGTGTGACATGCTGTCGGACACTGCAAAGGTCAGGATGATAAGCATATGGCATTTGGGATAATAAGAAACAACAAATATGTATGTCAGCCTGTGTATACGTGTATAACACCAAATGCCCCCTCTCTCAGCTGGTCACCGTTTACAGGTGGCTAGCAAGGTGACACGGCATGTTGTTGTCCAAACAGGACCTGGCCATATGCTTCGACTTCTGCAGAAAGCTGTTTTTACCTGTTAGGCAAGCATATGTCTGTGCCCGAAGATGCTGCTACATCGGCGGACTTGTTCACCGGATTGTTGTCAGCATTTGCTGTCTTCATCCACGGACATCTGGGGAGGGTGACTGTGCAAAAGTAGAGGATGAAGCAAAGTTTCTGATATCACCGCATGTCAATATGGGGACAGGAAAAGTTTTATATTTAAAGTTCTATGCTATTAATCTATGCCTTTTTAGTGCCCTTTGAAATATGAGCTAATTGTTTTAAAATTAAGCTCACTTTATGATAATTGCTGCCATGAGGAAGACAATGATGGACTGAAAAACAAATGAACAGGTTTGATGTTGTTAAAGCTAATATATGATACTCTTGAATACATGAACACATATTTAAAAGTTTTAACCATGTGCTGCAGAGAAGCTCAAATCCCATTAGCATTATTGTCGAAACAGGATAATTATAAATTGCAGTTCAGTAATCTATGGCAAACTCAATTAATCTTTATTGGTGACCACTGGAGGAGTGAGGACAGTGTTCCTGAGTCGCAACATTGATCTTGTTAGCACTTTAACACAACGTTAAAGCTGTGAAAATGCACAAACTTTCAGTGCTGTAGGTGGGCATGAATTTGTCTAATGTTGTTTGTTGCATTTCATTGTAGTACTTTATCAGTCGAAGTAAGCGGGCTAATGAGCAGCTGTGCATTCGCAGTGATCTCGTGAAGGCCTCGGAGTGTGTGTGCAGGCTGACAGAGCTCCTTTTCCTCTCCCAGAGGACCGATTCAATTTGCAGGGCGAAAAAAATGAATTAACCTCCGTACCATATTAATCAAAACCTGTCCACAAAATATCTGTTTTATGTAATTAAAGACAGAAAAGCAAACATTTTTGTCCTTATTCGACAGTCACGAATCCCCTATGTATCAGAAATTACAAATATATTAAAAATCTATATTTAAATTATTTTACTATTTTTTTTTCTTTTGGATTTTGTTTAAAAAGGTCCAAAAAACAATTTTTTGCCTGGTATTTCCTAAGCCAGGCTTGACAGGGTTCCTGTTTCTGGTCAATGGCTGCTTTATTCAGTCGGCTCTGAATCAAACACAACTGAGTAAACACCATTTAAAAGAATAAATAAAGTCTACCTGGTTGTTCCTGTGGTACACACACACACACACACACGCAGCATTGGAGGGAAAACTAAGGCCAGCAGTGACGGGGTCTCAAGGAGACGTCGAAGAAACTGGCAGCGTAGATTCAAGTTATTTCTCACAAGAATCCTGTCAATGAACAAACACTCTCCATGCGCCGTTTGGCCAAGAAAACCTTTTATCTGGCCGACATCCGCAAGATGTATATGTGCTGTCTGGGGCGCGCCTCCAACAGTGGGCCGACCCAACCGAGCCCACAGGTTTGATGATCTGGGAAAGTAAATGAAAAGATTCACGTCTTCGGCCGATGTTTAGCAGATTTTATAATTAGCGGGCCAATGTATGTGTGCTGTCTGAGATAGCACTGTTTGAATGATTTAATGTGATTGGTTTATGAGTAAATCGTTTCCCACGTTGGGTGTGTTCTCATGATTGCGTCATAGCTGGCTCAGGCTATGACAAACATCAGGAGCAGGAGATGGTATACAACATTAAAGAATATGTGGTTATTAAAGTAAACACCTAACAGAAGGAACTAAATAATGAACATACCCAAAACCATAAGGATCCTACGGGGTGTGGAGTCTGTAAATCAGTGGTGTAAGTGTGAATGTGTGGGACATGGTATGGTGTGTGTGTGAATGAAAAGAAGAACTCAAACATAACTGAAATAACACATGGAACCTACAGCAGGGAGTGGAGGCCAGGTCTGCCTCCTCTGGATCTATCCCCAACTGGCAGGAGCATGGCATGCATAGGAGACACTGGGCCCAGGTGGTCTCCATAAGCCATCAGGACAATGCCAAACCCAGGCTCACCTATTGGGCGACAGTTAAGTAGACACCCCATCCATTACTCATAACACTACTGTGTGGGGCATCACAATTGGCTGAAACAAGGAAGATATCTGATTGGTTGTTGATCATTCTGTGTTTAAAAAAACAAACAAACAAAAAACATTTGTGAGTTGAGACAACTCAGGGGAGTCTCAAAATTCACACACACAGTTTACATTTGTACATCAAGTTACATTTTTGTGTGCATCAGAAATGAACATGTGAATCTTGTCCTGCACATTTGTGAATACTGAGACTGTTCTAGCTCCACAGGTATCTACAAAAAAAAATAACACTTTCTCTTGACTTGCTGGCTTGGAAAACAACATTTTCAGGACTTTTAAACTGGAAGAAGTATTGTACTGTCAAAAAAATACAAGACTTGAAGTTAACTTATACATGTTGAGTTTATCATGATGGTGATTTCACAGCTTCAGCAATATATTTGCTTCTAGTTAAAAAAAAAAAAAAGGAGGTGGCGTCATCACTCTCCGAAGTATGTGCAGTATCTGTTATGCGCTTCTGCCCACAGGGGCGATCGCTGGCTCCAGGCTTGTTGTTTCGAGATACAAGGTGTGTTTGGACACACTCCAGGGTCCCATGGGCACTCACTCAAGAGAATCTCCTTCAGGTGTACACACACCTTGTGATGTGATATGAATCCACCACAGAGATTTCACATGTGCCGACATCCAACCTGAGTAACAGGCTGAATATGAAAAGGAGCCCTGCTAAATATTAATCAGCACCTCTCTCTCTCTCTTTTTTTGTAATTCTTATCTTTTCAGCTGCATGTGTGTGACGTTTGGCAGGATGCTGGCAGCAATGTGGATCAGCCCAGGGGAAGCTGGGAGAGGGAGAGACTTGGAACACACCTCATCACAGGACCCCACCAGATGCTGGAGTTGTTCACCCATCAAGCATGAAATTTTGTCTGCAGGGAGATGATTTATAATTTTACTCTTACCGCTGCAGGGAAACAGAGAGCGGCACAGAAAAAGGGGCGAAGAGTGATAAACATGTAGTTTTTCTCTCTGCCAAGAAATTCCTGAATGTTTCCCAGACTTTTTTTTTCCTTCTCACTCTCTTTTTTTTTTTTTCCCCCCCCGTGGCTGCAATAACTTGGAGGTCCTGAATCAAACAGGAATAATGACGAGAACTTGGTGTTTTGGGGGGGGAATTGGTGACAGTGGACACTAAGTAGTGGAACAACACGTCTCTCCACTATACATGACATCATTCCTGTTGCATCAAAACAATAAAATAATCTGCATGTGTGAGATGGAAAAGTGTATTTTATTACAATTTTAGTACTATTTTGTACCCATATGCCTGTTGATAATTGGAATCACATCTATATGTATATCTATTTTATGTATCATAGTCAAATTAATTAAAGTTTGGAAAAGTACAGCTCTATTTGAAGAAAAAAAAAACTCCATTATTACTTTGCAAAATTACAATTTTGATTGCTTGCATTGACTTGACAAAAGTAAAAAAAAAAAAAAAGTACTGCACAATAAAACAACAAAATCATGTGACTTACTCAGAGACTGTTACCATGGTAACTTAGTATGAATATAACCTGGTTGAAAGGAGGTTATATTATTTTCTTTCACACTTTCAAAGCTAAAACTGGTTCAATTTTACCAGGCAATCAATTTCATTTTGACAAAGCCTGAACAAAGACAAGTCCTTTTATTGATTGATGAGGCCTCGCAGGTCTGAAGGAGCTGCATTTGCCTTCAAAAGTTAAGAGGAGATTTTTCTTTCATTGTTGCGGTGCATGTGCTTAGCTCGGAGTTAACAAGCTCAGAGCTGGCAGGACCTACTCCAAATCCCCAATTTGAAGCTGGAAACTTAGTTTGTCTTCTTGGAGTTTGTTAACCATCTTCTATTTGTTGAATCTCCTTTCTGAAACAGGCCCAAATCGTGCAGAGGCCTTCAGTCAGTTAGTAGTCAGTAACAGGCAAAGAAACCTGATGCCATAATTTAATCATTGCAGTCTTGGACCTTGCCTCACCCCCTTGATAAAATTACTAGAATATTTGTCCATTTTCCTGACCAGGGACAGGAGTAACTGCTAATATAAAATGTAACACTTACTCTAAATATTGACTATACACAAGTTTATTCAAAACCTTTATCCTCACTCCTCTAGAATGGTGAAGCCATTCAACATCTACTGGTAGCTATTAGCACTGACAATTTTACTCCTTCATTGATGGTGTTAGCATGTATCAAAGAAAAAGATGTCATATACTGTAATTAAAATGTTAAAGTCTGATCTCAAAATTGGTGTTGTCTAAGGCATTATTTGACAGGCGCCCACAGACACAACTTGCAATGCTAATGAGAAAGTCATTAAGAAACTCAGACCTTTTCTTAAACATGAGACATAGGAAAAGGGTGATAGTCATCCTTCTCATGCTGGTGATATCTGGCATCCATTTACCTAATGAGTAATAGCAAATTGATTGGTGGAATAAAGTTAAACAACTCATTTATTGAGGCTGTCTAGAATTCATTTTTCCGCATACCTGAAAAAAGTGCTTTCGTTTGAAAGATGGTCAGTAATTACAATCCGAATGCCTCATTGCACAAAATGACCATAATAATACAGTATGGGTGCTAACAGGGTTTCTGATCAATACCAGTCTTGGGTTGTAAAAATCCACATTCAATAACATCCAAAGAACAAATGTTCTGAAGTGATGGATTACCTTCTAATGTTTCTGTTGGCCAACTTCACTAATTTGTTTGAAACAGAGAGGCATAGATTCTTTTGTCTTTTTTTTTTTTTAAACAAGATTGAAGTTGGCCCTTGCTCAGGACTTCCACCTTAATCATTAACTGCACCTCTGCACTCCAATATAAACACATTTTAGTTGGTGAAAAATGGTCATTTGAAGCAGATTGTGATTGGCGTGCATGCTTGAAGCTGCACGTATCATCTATATTCCCTATGGCTCCTCGAATCCACACAGAAACGCAGACTAAACAAAATGAGTTTAACCGAAGTGTAAAGGTGCCATTCATCATCTTTTATGATTTAACAGTTTTTGATTAAACCGTCATGATTTTCTAATAAACCTTCATGATTGTGGATCTAAAGCAATAATTATTGAAATACCAGTTGACACTTTTAGCTGCAATGACTGCTCTCTCGTGGTGGGAAACCATGACCTCGCCCCACCAACTTGGGTTCAACTCACTGCTTTGTCGAAAGCCTTAAATAGATTTTTCTAACCTTCACTTATCCCAGAAAAGGTTCAGTGAGCAGGCATGGCGTTTTAGTTCAGAGCAGCCTAACCCTATTTTTAAACACTTAACACACATTCACACCTGGGTATTCCACTATTAGCCTCACAGGAGTTCCGCTGGAGTTGGTGAGAATTAATTGTCTTGTTCAAGGACATTTCAATGGGAATTCTGGTGGAAAGGGAGCATGTTTCTCATTAACTTCCCTGAACAGATTTTCCCAGCCATTTGGGGGACTGAAGTGGCCATCTCTGTCATCTCTTTTTTTAGTCTGCATGAGTTATTTTGTCTGCATGACTACCTAATTGCCCCCAATCTCAGCTTATACAGTTGTGTCCAGGGTTGCAGCACTGGATTCTGGTCTCTAGGCTGCTTTTCAAACAATGTCAACCTTGGCCTGCTTTGGTCATACCCCCTTTTTGGGCCATCTCATTGCATGATAGGGGATGTGCAAACTGAGGAAACCTTTTCTTCTTTAAAAACTGCTTTGTCATCTCAATGACATTTTCACAAAAAAATCTCTATCCAAAAAATGTAATTGGCTGATTATTATTATCTTTATTTAACCAGGAAAAGCACCACTGAGATTATAAGATCTTTTTTCATCTCAAATTGAAAATGACAAAGATGAAGTCACAGTGGAAATTACAAAGATGATGAAGAACAATGCTACCAAGTGGAACAATCACATTTGTTTGTCGGCGTAGGCATAGCTTATAGCATAGAGTTTCCCCCTACAACATAGATACCCTGTTGGTTCCTCACTGAAGCTTAAGTCTTAAGAACCACAGTGAAATTAAGGTCTTTTTCCACCAGTGGGGGAATGCTGCCTTCCACATTTATCAGGAATGGCTCCTTAAGAAGAATTTTGAGGATCGTTTAAGGGGACGATCACATTCCTGTTGTGGGTTATGAACTCAGAGCTGGATGTGTTGACTCAGGGCTGATTGGGTCCACTTTAGGTGGAGATAACATTGTTCAGCTGCCTCAGTGTCCTCTGAGTACAAGTCATCTCTTCTCATTCATCGTCACCCTTATAGAGCATGCAAACAGCAAACAGACATGCAGCAGCCGACTCAGTTCTTCCAGTCTTGATCTTATCGTTTCTGTTTTGTTGTTTGTTTGTTTTTTTATTACTTTGCCGTCTTCTTTGTCTTTTATGTATTGGTGGTTGACACAATGAAAGCGGTGCACTACCGCTATCAGGTGGAATGGTGTGATAGTTTGCAAAGTCAATGGATCTGAGAGGCTACGTCAATGAGAATGGAGGCAGGACAGCTTAAAGGACCAATGACTTTATCAGCCTTGTTACAGTTCCAGCCTGCTGGGTTTTAATCCACATCCCCACTGATGAAAACGCAGCTAGAGAGGTAGGATCAAGAAAAACATAAGGGTTTTGCAGTACGTCAAACTTGTTACCTGCAGTACTTCATCGTGTCTCCTTTAAGATCAAATTAAAATTCAAAAATACTTTGATAACACCCAAAGGGAGATTCAGTCATGATAAGGATATTAAAACAATTGTAATGGTAGATCTAATGTTATAATTACTTATGTGATATGACAGAAGGCTGGAAATACATGGAAGTGATTTTACTTACGATGTTTTTGCTTTATATAGCATTTTTTATTATTTTTTTCCTGAGAGGACTAAGAGTCTTTGCATTTGAACTGAAATGCAGGAATACATTACATGGAGGCTGAATGGAAGCTGCATGAGGATTTAACAAGGAAACAAATATCATAGGCCACATATTGTTCGTCTTTGACATTTCTTTGATGAATGTCTTGCCCAAGAATACTTCGTAGGGTTTAGAGATGTCTTTGACAGGTGATCCATCGCCCTTCTGGTTGTAGGAGGGCCTGCTCTACTCTTTGTTCTGTGGTCAGTCTGCCTTGCACGTGACTCATTGTGAGTTGGTCCTGCAATGAAATGCATGGATCATTTTATAAACCTGAAGACTACAAAACAACTCTTAACCTGTGTCCTTTTACCAATTTTTACAGAAAACAAAAATGGTTGCATAAAGCGCTTAAAGCAACTGTGTGCAGAAATATCACTTCTGACCACATGGGTGTGTACAGATCTGTTGTATCGACAAAAGAGCCACTGCCAATGCTGTGCTGAGCAGTGGGAACGGTTGACACATTGTTGGCACATTGAAAAGATTCACTTCATTGTATCTAATGCTATTGGCTGACTTTCATTTTTTTTCTGCTCCCTTGTGGTCAGAATGGGTATCGCTACATCAAATGGTATCAAAGTGTGTCTAAAAGACAAATATGATAAGAACAAATGAAAAAGGAAGAAATTAAACAAGCATCAAATAAAAAAAAGATAATAATTAAGAGCTTATCTGATTTTCTAATCGGTTTTTAAAAGGAATCATTTCTATCAGTGCGACATGAAAAAGAAAGGCAGCACATTCTGAAAGGCGGGTGAGTTTTAAATTCATTGTCAATGTCTATTGATTGATTATGTCAGGGTTTGGCAAGAAATATGGCGTTCTAAAAGGTCTGAAACATATTGAGAACCTTTACCATGGACCTTTTTTGTAATTAAACTCTAAATTAACTGGTACCCACAGAACTGCGGTCTCACGCCAGCATTTTCAATCTGAAAAGGATTGAAGGCTTTTTTCTTCTTTTTTTTAAGACCAAAAAAGGAAAAAAAAGAGAATCAAAAATGAGAAGAAGGAGAAGCATGGCGAGGAATATGCTCTGTTGCTCCACTGGAATACCAGGCTTTTTGGTTTGAGTCTTGAATTGGAATTCTGTCTTGTCCTTGGGGCCTCAGCTCAAGTTGAGCGTTGACTTTTCTCGTCAAAATTGATCCCAAAGGAAAGTACAAAGATTCCTTCACTTAAAGACAGTCTCTAGGGAGAATCTTCAGATCCCACTATGTGCACTTGAAAATTCTTTAACAGAAAGACAAACCAAAAGGTCCCAACCACTCAAGGCAGCAGTCATCCACCCACATATAGTGTTTGACCGACTGGTGGCTCAGATTCAAGCAGCAGCAAAGCATCAAAGTTACAAAAGAAAGCATAAGCCACGTTGGTTCAAGATATACACCAAACAATTTCATCTGACCTGAAAAGTGTGATCCAAAAGTATCAGTTCCATGACACAAAAATGGGTTTCCAGGTTTGAAGATGTCAATTTCTCATGGAAAAAAAAGCTTCTGTGTGCAGAAAGCATTGACACATTTATGATGAAATAAATATCTACACAAGTGCAGACTTTTAGTTTGATGGAAATCAGTTCCAAGACAAAGAGAATATTAGTCTACCACCAAAACTGACAGATGAATAAATTGAGCACGGACATAACTGTTGGGCCAAAGTCTCATTAGAAAGCTTCTTTTAGAACAGGAATTCAGAAGACACTAACATCAGTGCAGAAGGCGTGAAAAGAATGCCATTGACATTTTCTTTGCATTATTAGAGGTAGATGTAATAATTTTAAGATTATAGCTTTGTTGCAGGTTTTTAAAATTCTGCTCAAATTTGTTCTTTTGCCATACACATCTGCTGCGGTGCTAATTGACTGCTAATTAGCCCGTTTGAGTAAACAAGCCATTTAAACCTTTGTTGCCGGAGGGGGAATGCAATAAAATTAGAAGTGAAAAGAAATAAGAAAAAAAAAAAGATTGGGGTAACTGTTCACTCTGGGGTTTAAACTGGGTAAAAGTAAAATGTTTCACCAGCCTTTTTGGATATAGCATGAAAGCTGCGTGAAATGTAAATGAATTACATAATGTTGTTTTTTTTGTTTTGTTTCTTTACTTTTCTTGTTTATTTTTATTTTCTTTTATTCCAGTGAGGCTGTACAGATTTCCACATTTCCACAAGGGATATTGTCTGCTTCAGAAAATAAAAACCTGAATTTTCCCATTTCCATAAACTCACACTGGTGTTCTGTGATGTCATAAGGTGGTAAACAAGCCCCTTTTCATTTTCTTCTTATTCTTTTATTTTTTTCTGAACTGTCTTGAACTGATGATTTTAATGTAATTATTTATTATTGTCATGTCTGTTAAAGGCTTAAAAGCTTTGTCATTTTTGTCAAGAAATGTGCAAGACAATTACAACATTATAACAATGTTTATCAAGGGAACATTAATGTGATTGGCTTATGGGTAACAGAATACTGCATAATACCATTTTACAGTGCAAAAATTAAGTTGACATCCCCGGGCTCGAAGGCATTTGAGATGGACCACTGTGCAGTGATAACACACGTTGTGGCCAGAAGAATCAATCTTTTCTGGATGAAATGGATCAGATACAAAAAGAACCATCCATACAGAGTCTGTGATGGACTGAGTATGGTATCAGTGCACTGAACAAACTTCTGTGATGGCAACATTAATGCACACACATGCACACCCACACACACACGCACATAGACAGAGAGAGAGAGACACATGAACCCACAGTGGACATACAAAAATAAAAATGGCCAGTTGGCACCTTCCCACAAGGCTGTACA
>JBAMYA010000006.1:13692469-13707758 GCA_037176975.1 Arrhamphus sclerolepis | reverse complement strand
CCATGCAGTCCATCCATGTTTCAGAAAATTTAATTTTATTTATTAAATGAACACATTTTGAACTCTTACAACAACAAAACAAATCCCAGAGTTGAAGGTCTCTTTCAAATGAATTAGAAAGCTGAACTTAAATTATCCATCTAGCAAACAAAAATGCCGCAAGCCGTCATGCTTGAAATATTTATTCTGGTTATACTAGCGGTGACCCTTTAACATAATCTGAAGAGAGTTGGTTGTCAACTGTTAAGGCTTTGGAGAAGTAAATTTATGAAAATGGGAAAAATGCATGTTCTCACTTGTTCTCCATTACTATTATGAGATACTTTGACTGAATACATCTCCAAAAAACTACAGTAGAATTAGCTTATGAAATATTTAATCTGCTTGTAGTATATGTAGGCAAAAAAATAATATGTATTTCATTAATACGTACTTTTAATAAGTATGCAGGTTATTTTCTGCTAATAGAATTTATTTATTTTACCTGGTAAATGGGACTTCTGCTCCTGAACCTCTGCGCATACTGTCGACTGTATGTATGTGGTTTCACAAACAGCCAAAGTTTTACAAAACAAAAAAAAAACCAGAACAAAGTAAAGTAAGCCAAATTGCAGAAGAAAAGAAATGCAGTCGACTTGATTACAGAACAAAACCTTTTGGGCTAAAAGTGACCAAACAGAGTTTGGAGCTTTCTAAAAATCAATAGAGAGAAGCCGTAAACCAAGTCAAAATGTGGTTTTAAGGCTGTTGCCTCAAAGCAAAGGGGTTCCTTCTTCATCTGTTCAAAAGCATATCAAGTTGTTTTTTGTGTTAGCCCTGCGAATGACCTGAGTTCTGTAAAATGATTTTACTTTACCAAAAGCGTAGGTTTTCATTTCTGTTTTTTTTTTTCAGAGTTTAAGTTGAGCTTTCTACCACAGCACTGCAGTTGCATCAGGCAACTTGATGACTACTGAGCTTTACACATGAAATACTACCTTATATGTTAGTTATGCTTTATTTATTACCTTTTTAAAACTGCAGCTTTAGTTACTAAGTTACTAAATATAAGAAATGGCTCCCAGTTAGTGTTCAGGAAGCAGACACCCTTTCTACCTTAAAGATTAGGCACTACACAAGTAAAGCAAATTTAACTGAAAATCATTATCTCCTCAGATAGAAATATAACTGGATTTCCTCTGTGATGCAAGGTTTGCAGCAGCCAATTGAGAGAAAGCATTTGTCACAAATGTGTCAAGAGTTCTGGGTTGAGTCGTCTGCCTGTCACACTGATAACGGTAAAGAGCAGATTTGATGGGAAGCAGTAAATAGCTGAAACTGTTTTGGAGATTGTGGTTTTAGACAAACTGAGGTAAAATATTTTCTTTTCATTGCCATCAAAGATCTGATATCCTGAGGAATAATGGTTGCGAATTTTAATCATTGCTTCAGTTAACTGTTGGATTTTAGGTTTCACATGAGTACAGTGCTGTATCGTGGTGTCTTGAAGATGACTGAATTCATAAATTCACTTTTTTATTGTGAGAAATGAATGAAGAATGATGACATGGAAGAGCAAACCTCAGCTGGTAGAAGTTGTGTTGTTGGGTATCCATCCTACCCAGTAACAGCCCTCCTAACTAGTTTCCTCTTCAAATGAAAGAACTCGTCTGGCTCCTCTGAATCTGGCTTTGTTTTCCAGAGGGTAGTACCAAGAAACTGACTCTTGACATGACTGGATGGGCCAGGGGTCGGGAACCAGCGGCCCCGGAGCCACATGCGGCTCTTTCTTCCTTATGTTGCGGCTCTTCATGGCTTGTAAAAATAAGCCACGCAGAGCCGATTGAAGTGTATGTTATTTGTCCCAAAACGTCATGTCTTCTTAAGTGAAAGTCTTTAACTTCTTTCTTCAGACCTTGTCAATTTCGGCGATCAGCACTCGCGACGTTTGACAGCACCTGACGTGTCAGCAGGCAGATTTAAAAGCCGACATGAATGGAAAGCCCAGTGACACCAAAACTGCACAATATCTGAACAAAGTATTTTATTTGTGTTTGTTCATTTGTTTAATTGTAGCTGTAAATTGTAAGATTATTGTGATCTCGAAAGATTAAAATAAAACAAACGGCTCACGCCTCACAGACAGCAGCTTGCAGTCCTGCTTAAAGATGAAAGTGACTTCTTACAGCCCTGATCTGGAGACGGTTCACTGGTCCATGTTAAAACAATAATATACCGCCATAAAACCAATAACCTACAGCTGGTCATCTGACCACCCTGACCTGCTTCTGATGGTTAACTGGATAGAGGATGCATGTTAGATTAATCAGTTACACGCTTCCATTTTTCACAGAAGCACCAAACTGGGTAGTTTATCATATACATATATATACATGTACTGCAGTTTGTGCGTTTGCTTAAGCAATAAGCAATACTTTAAACACCATTTTGGCAAAATGAGTAAAGACTAATGGTTCAGTTTGCAGTTTTGAACACAGCCTTGCTTTTCTAATGTTGGGTTCTCACTATATGATTTTTACAGTCGTACAAAATTCATTGAAGTCATATTGCATGGTGTGAAACTGATAGGTCTCACTGTGGGATCTACCACCACCGTTTTTGAGTTATGATGGAACATTTTTACCACGTTATACCGCCAGTTGCACTAATAGACTTTCCTTTGCTGGTCATCGTCTTTGTTTGCTTTGTTTTGGTTTTCCTTCATTCTGGCAGATTGCTGGACAGTTCTGACAACTGTCTGACAATGGTTTCTTAACCAGTTTGTCAAAGGAACATAACCAGGATGAGCAAAAAAGGAGGTCTTTATTTGAAAATGAACACAGACGTAAGAAGAAAAGGCAAGGAACATGGCAAAGGAATGGATAGACTGCATCTGTTTGCTTTTCTGGTTATCGCCTTCAGAGCTACGCTATTCAAACTGCCAGCATCTTGATCTCTCATTGGCTGTATCTCAAATGAAGAGCCATGTTGTGGCTCCAAATATTTATCCATCAGCTGTTAGCGCATCTCTGACGAGTCCTTGAGTTGTGTCACTCGTGATCCAGGGCCGACTGCTGACAAACTGCTGATTTTCCACCAACCGGTCGTGAGCTCTGCGACTGGCTTGTAAGTTGTTCAGGCTAAAAACACCTATCCTAGCATTTATTTGATGTTTTTGGATTTTCAGATTCCCTGTGAATGTAGTGCTTTCTTTTCTGTGTATGATATTCACATCAACCTGCCTCCGACTGACAGCCTGCAACTGGGTCCACCACCGACAACACCATTCCTCACAATATTACTGTGCAATTATTAGATCTTCCCTGAGCACCATGAGCACAAAAGGACTAGATATGTTTTTAAATCTTCGAGAGAAAGTAGCAAAAAACATGACCTGAAGCAGTTTAGCAAAGGCAGCAGGAAGTGAGCAGTTTTACTGTAAAAATCAATAGAGCTCAAAGGAGTGTAACACTGACAAATCAAGATAAGCTTTCAACCACCCAGGTAGTCATAATAAGTAAGTATACGCAGTATTAGAGTAGAACACACAGTAAAGCGCCATCTTGGAAACATTTAGAAATGTGTCTGTCTGTGTGTGTACACAGGAATGGGCCAAGATATCAGCAACAGTGGTGAAAACCTTCCAGAAAACGTTTGACCTCTGTCATTGCCAACAAAGGATATATAACAAAGTACTGACATGAACTTTTGTTAGTGACCAAATACTTATTTTCCACCCTGATTTGCAAATAAGTTCTTTAAAAATCAGACAATGTGATTGTCTGGATTTTTTTCCCCTCATTTTGTCTCTCATCGTGAGGTTTACCTATGATGAAAATTACAGGCCTCTCTGATCTTTTTAAGTGGGAGAACTGGCACAACTGGTGGCTGAATAAATACTTTTTTGCCCCACTGTGTGTGTGTGTGTGGATATATATGTACACACACACATATATATGCCCTGTGGAGATACTTCAGAAAATCAAAAATGGAAATATTTGTGTATTTGCTCCTCTTGTCTGTAATGTTATTTGTGCAGTATTTGTGGCGTCTTTACACATCCTCCTGCTGGGTGGAAACAAGACTGGAACTCCTGCAGATCTGTAAATGTTAAGAAGGAGGACTGGGAAGATGGCAGAAGAGCTGCCTGCCACTCATCATCTAAGGGCCAGCGAGCATGGTTGAAGTCTGCAAGGCATAAGGTCACCAGATCCATGTTTAATGTGAGTGTGCAAGACGTGCATGTGTGTGAGTGTGTGTGTGTGTGTGTCACTTCCACCATTGTGGCTCATCTTCGAGCATCACTGCAGGGGCTGAGGATGTGTCACATCAAGCACAGGCCAGTGAACAAGTCTGGGGAATTGGGCTCCCCAACTGTTTGTGTGTGTGTGTCCATACATCTGCAGGCAGGTAGTGAATTGTGCTCAAAAGAAGGAAATGGAAGCATTTATGTTGTATCTGTCGATGCCATATTGAAGATTCTTTCTCACTGTGATTATTCATGAGTTTCATGCATGTGTGCTGTCTTGGTGGTGTGTAGCTCTTGTGTACGCAGAAAGAAACAACATGTGGTGAAGTCTGTAGTGAGAGTTAACTATGACAGACAGCGGCTGTCATCAAGTGCCCCCCGTGATGACAGCATCTCCATCTCAGTGGTGTGGCCAACAAACATGCTCATTAATCTCAAATTTCAAAACAATGCAAGCAAGCAGGGGGTTTTCTGTAGTCTGGTACACGCAAAAGACAAAACCTGATCGAGAAGTCAGAGTAATTGTAAACAACACTCGTCTTTTCTTCCTTTTTTTGCAACTAAATCTTTGAGTTTGTGTCAGGACTATTGTTGTGCTCTTCCAATGGAGGTACGGTAGTTCTTGGTCCACAATAGTGGACATATAGACAGACAATGTGGGGATTTTCCTCAGTGGGGGGCTGTGGTAGTTTGATGGAGCCCTGTTCGTTGGCATACTTCTCCATTACCAGAAAATACCCCACAATGAGAATTTGGGGAACTTCAAGGAGGCCTGGACAAGTCCCTGCTGAAAAACTGCTGGGCAGGTCATTAAACTGACTGGGCATGCTGTTCAGGAGATGATGTTCAACCCAGTCCATGTTCCATGAGCCTCACCACATCAGCATATATGCAAACCAAGAAAAAGGAGGAACCGGGGCAACAATCACAGCTTGGTCCATACTGATCTGTTCTAGGATGCTGTTTGCTTCTGGTGGGACACAAGGTGAAGACAGAGCAGAACCGTGGTGCTTCAGTTCCTGAAGCCAACCTTCTCATTGGTACCTTCAGCCACTATGTCTCCATTACAGTGTAGAACCCAGTCATATCCACTGGCCATCATTTTGCATCGGTTTCAATTCAACATCAACAGAAGCGGAGCGTTTCAGAGGGTTGCTTTTTATTCAAGTTTGCTAGAATAGTTTTCTTCCCAAGAGGGAGTATTTTTCTTGCCACTGATGGCGTTGCCATGTGCTCAAGGGCCATACTCTGGGTTTCTAAAGCACCAAGATGACTTGTCGTAAATAGGCGCCATATAAGTAAATGGAACTGAATTGAATTGAGAATAGGAGTTTACCTGAAGGCTTCAAGTTCACGTGACAATTATGTGGTAATCTGCTCATTTAAAGCAGCATTTATCACCATCCTTCATCATCCACCTATCCTTCATCACCCATCATCATCCTTTCTGCTATTAACCTTACAAAAAAATGTTCAATATCAAACAAAATGTGCTTTTCCACTCTCCTCGTAACTAACTGAAATCTCTTCTGAGACCCTCTGACTTACCTCTGAAACTTCTACAATTTTTCATCGGGTTGATGTATGAGTCAGAGTCCTTTAGTGGCGTTTGATGACAAATATAGGCCAGATTCTTAAAGCTATGTGTGTGACTTCCTGCCTGCTTGATATGTGGTTCAGCCATAACACCAAAGCAGACTCGGAGTAAGAGACTGAAGCGGATCCTGACTGAAAGAGGGCCTCTTCTAAGAAGCCTCTGTGGCATGGAGCAACTGGGCCGCAGCAGTTCTGCACCCAGTGGGACTAATGCTTAACTCTAAACCCCAACTGATGGAAATCTACCTGGAGTTAAGTCATGATCTCCCATGTTGATGCTGGACCAACAGTGTTACAGTTTCACCAAGTTTATTGTAAATCACTCCACCTGTCGATGATGTTGTAGCTGGCTGTTGTGCTACTGGATATTGAGATCAATTCACAAGGCTAAACTGCACTACACACTGAATAGAAAGTACATCTCATCAATGTTCTTTCTAAGCTTTGACAATGATTTGTGGCATTAGTCACCAGGAGGGCTGTTTCCCCTGTTTAAATCACAGCTAAGAATCCTTAAAGTTCATTATTTCTTATTCACCTGCAGCTCATCTAATCCTGGGTGATTTTGTCAGAAGGTTGTGGTTGGATTGGGGGGGTAACGGTACATAAAAGTCTCGGTTCGGTACGTACTTCAGTTTTGAGATTTCTTTTTTTTTTCTTCTCAGTACAGTACGGGAACAAAAATGCAAAACATGAATTTGCTTGTTGTTTATTTTAAATGTGCTTTATGAATAAATGTGATTGACTGACTTCTTCGTTGCTCGGAGAGTGCTGTAAAGCAGTTCATCTCCAGGACTATAGGGGGCGTACCGTTTTTTTTTTTTCTGGAGACCAGCCTGCTATCCTGTCTGTGGACATTGCATAAATAGAGA
This sequence comes from Arrhamphus sclerolepis, assembly GCA_037176975.1. NCBI lineage: Eukaryota > Metazoa > Chordata > Actinopteri > Beloniformes > Hemiramphidae > Arrhamphus > Arrhamphus sclerolepis. Next base: position 13,701,062 of record JBAMYA010000006.1, on the reverse strand, counting down.
ATAATAATAAGCAGCCACACACAGACTGGCAACGCTTTCTGAAACAAACCAAGAAAGTGGGTCATGTAGAAACTCCAGTTATGCTGGACCTCCTCTCTGAAACGGGAGACCAAGAGATGGAGCTGGAAAATGATCAACACTGAGCAGAAAATGCTCCGTGGTCAAGCTCAGCTGGGGTCCGTTTCAGAAAGCGGGTCATGAAGAAACTCCATAAAAAGTAACAGGTGAGCTGAATGAAAGGAGACCCAGTTCCCGCTCCACTGTAGTCGGCTCTTCTGATAGCTATCTGCTAAACAGTCCATGGAAATAAGGCGGATTGCTGTTCATGTGCTAGTCGGCCTGCACAGAACACTTCCTCATGTGTTTACTTGTATATAACGCCTCCAAAGCAGGTCTACAAATAAGAAAATACCACCCATGTAGAGGGGGCGCAGCCGCTTGAGCACTTCCAGCCAGCTACCAAACCAGCCAAACAACCAGTCTGCTGATGGATAATGGTGAGCTGGGACAATGCTGCTGTATTATGATAAAAAGGCAGAGCAATGGCTTTGCAAGGCTTCATTATTGCTTGGTAGGTTGAATGAAAAGGTGGCCAGACAGGCATCATTCTGTACTTTTCACTCCTGCTTTTCAATGCACATTGGCATGTGTTGCAGACTGGGGACTCAAAGCATTCTTATGTAATGAGATCAATTTGCACTAATTGTTTATTGGATCCGTAGGTAGTATCCTGAGCTAATTTTCCATTCAATAGTCTCAGTAAAAATAACGCAAGCAAAGGACTTGGAATATAAATGAAGGGGCGAAACACAAACTCCATCTACTATATTGCTGCTGCTCAAACAACGTGGGGCACTCATGTCTTTTAATTAATACAACATCAAGCACACGCTTAACCTTCAGCACACAAGAAGAGAACACACTAAACAGCTCCTGCATCAAGGGAAAATTCAGCTCTGTCCAGGCCCAGAGACTCTTTAGCATCTGACTGCAAAATATTCATGGCTGTAAGATGGGTTAGCAGGATAGGCAGAAAGGCAACACATAAGTGGATTTGCAGTTAACATAAAATATTGCCATTTCTTTACACCTACCAGTTTTTTAACAGGACTTTATAATTGCAATTAGAGAGGAAGAGCTTCGAAGCTCTATGATAATTGCTGTGTTAACAACTGCACATTTTCAAGCTGTGTATTAAAAGACACGGGTCAGTGAATAATATACTAATTTTCTTGTTCAGAATTATATTTTGGTAATCTAGTAGAAGTGTTTTTTTATGCTTTAAAACAAAAAATAAAAAATAAAATAAAAGCAAGAAGAAAGAAAAGCATTCAATTTTCATTCACTTTTCCCACTACACGCAACACTTACGTAGTACTGTCTGTCTTAAACTCTTATTTTCTCTTTAAGGCCCCTGACTAACAGAGCCAGCCTGGTATGATTGATCACCTCAGCGCGAGGCAGCTGCTCCTTTCTTTGTATGAGACATGCAAATCTAGTCCCTTGGCCAGCATTGAGAGAAGAAAAGCCTGAACCGCAAACAAGGCATTTTAAACAGTTCAGGGGTGTTTTCCACTGGAGAAAATAACTCCCTTCCATGGAACACAGTAGCTTGTGTACTCTGCAGACTCCTGAAATGTACAGAAAAAGCTAAGAAATGAACTGTATATAATTCAGAACACCAAAAATGATGCTTAATGATAAATGCTGACAAAAAAATGGTCACGCTTTAAATACAGGTCCATGCTGCTGCATGACCTTGTTGTTTTAAAGTGCCCATAGTCAGCTGCAGGAGACCGTTATGGGCTCCAACTCCACCAAACCAAGATAGGGACAGAATTAAAAAAAAAAAGTATAAAGAGCAGGCTTGTCAGTGATGTCAAGAGTGTAAATAATCATGCTGTCACTGACTCGATACTTTATGGGGCCTTTTTAGCATGCTACTCCTTTCTGGATTAGCATATTGGCACGAACCGTGACATGTGGCTGATAATAGGCTAATTAATCCATGTAAAAAGACCATCATATATCAGAGAAGTCTATAAATGATGCCGTCTTGTCACATTGTCTGAAATATTGTTCTCATAAAAGGTAGTCAGCGGTAGTCATATTTTTTACATATTCTTTACAACATTGCGAAAGACAGATAACAATTTATTGAAAATGCATGACGTCCCTGTCGTCACATGAGGATTGAAGCACGTGTTGAGCTAACGTTAGACTATTTCTGACTTGAAAGCTGTGTGCTAGTCAACCCATGTTGAGTTGATCACGGCATTCTACCTTTGTGGGGGCCTTTCCTGACTTAACCCTCACGTTTATTAAGGTGTGGGACCAGCACGATGAGGAGCTGGGAGAATGGTAGGAGTACTGGGTTCAGGATCCTGCCCAGAGACACTTTGCACATGATTGGGCTGGGGTTCACTCTGGCGACCTCCCAGTTGGGAGGAAAACCTCTTGTACTAACTATATCACAGTCATGAACACACACCGTCACCCAACATCCCATTTTTCCACTGACTGCTATGTCATGCCCAAACATGATAATGCATGTCACAAAACTATCTCTATCTGAAATACATCATTCCCCAAGCATGCAGCAGGCTGTCACAATCATCTCCCCTGGAGAAATAAAATAAGACGCCTGCAAGAGTTCAAAGATTGTAATATGCAGACTTTCAAATGCAGAAACATCTCAGAAACAGCAGCAGAGAGAGAAAAAAAAGGAAAGTGAAGCTCATTGGCACGCATCATTTGGCAAGATGACAGCTCCTTAGTAAAGGGAATTGGCACTGCTGTTTTAGTGGGTTCCCCGTCGAATATCATTGCCTCCTCTTCATCTCTGCAGTCATTGTTTTCAGTCACTTTGAGAGAAGTAATTGTGCACCTTTCAGCTCCTGCAGAGAAGGTCGTACCACCCTGTCGGCAAACAGCAGAGTTTGTTGAATTTCTAATGCACCCTTCTCCAATACCGTAAACCTGCACAAGTCCAAGTGTGGGGGGAACCCATACCAGTGCGATGGTGACTTTGCATTTCTTTGGAGCAAACAGAAATAAATGAATGAGAAATGCCAAAGTGACTGTTTTACAGGGGAAAAGCCAAACTGCTAGTGTGTTACATTTCGGGGATCATGTGATGTCATATCAAACTGATGCTCAGCAGAGAAAAGCTTAAATGAGGTCCATAGCGCTGCCTGTGCACCAGAGCTTCAGAGCTTGACAGAAAAAGACGAGCTTCTGTACAGAAACTATGAAATCAATTTGTCTTCATAAAAAAAGTAATTGATAGTGATGTATAGTATATCTCTGAGCTGGGGCGAGCAGTGTAAGCTCGTTGAAAGGCCCTTCATATTTCATACTTTGTTGTTTGTTTACAGCTCCAATGATGCTCGCAGATATTCAGAATCTATTAAATAAACAATGAGGCTATTTAAGAAAAAATAGGCCAGAACAAATAGATTTAAGACTGACATGGTGTGTGTGTCTGTGTCATTCTACAGCTGGAAGCGTGAAAAGAGGTTCTCCAAGCACACAATCTTCTGCATCTGCATCAGCCGTAACAATTGTATAGTTGCAGGATAAGAATAAAACCCAAAACACTTAAGGATTTCATTTCAAGTAAGCTTGCTCCACACTCTACCTTGAACTTGCTTTAACAGCCAAGGAAGCAACCTGCCTCAGTTCTTTCATTTAAGTCACTATCTCAACCATCTTGAAGACAAATATCAGCAATTTGTAATCTGGTATAACGCCGTATTTTGTCCTGCCTACCTTCTCCAGCTCTCATGAAACTGTCCATCTCTCATGTTTGTCTCTAAGGCTGCTCAGCTCTCGCCACTAACTCAAAGAAGGGATTGTGTGGAGGTGTGGACACGCTCTTGTGCGTTTCAGAATAAAAGTGCTGTGAACAAATAAGGCAAAGAAGGTTTTATTTATCTGATTTACTGCCTTTCTTGGGCAACTCACACAAGTTGGACATTTGTTTATGTAAGCAGTCATCCAAAATTGTGGCATTGTAAGCTTTTAAGGTGGAGACGGGGTTTAAATATAACACCCCAAGTTAGGAATGGCTGATATGGGGACAGGTCAGGACTGCAGGTAGGTCGTTCCAGTAGCTGCCTGTACCCTCCTCTATCTCAGCTCTGGGGTTTTGTGTTATGTCGTGTTGGGGACAGATGGGACAGATGTCATCTTTAAGGCAGCTCATGTTATTATTAATAATAAGTGACTGTAGTTTAACTTCCTGCATTGATGTCATCATTCAAGTATAAACTGTGTTTGCTAAGCGCTCTGATGCAACCGCACACATCACAAACCCTGATCTTTGAATGCGTTACTGATCTCTGGTAAAGAGCACCTGACACCCATGAGTCTCCTAACCTCTGAGCCCAGAGATGTTAAGATGAAAACTCTTCATTTTGCACTGTAAAAAAAATGTTTCCAAGAGAAATCTTTTACTCTCATTTGCTCACGAGCTTCTATTAACTTAATTTTTTTTTTTGATCCCACAGGAGGGAAGTCTTCCTCTGCATTGAACCCATCCAGGGTACTACACCCAGAGTAGTGGGCTGACAGGTTTCAGGGGCCTAGCTCAAGGGCACCTCATCCGTGGGTGTTGACATGAGGAAGCACTGTTCAGGCACTCTCCTCACCACCACCATTGGTACCAGTTGGGGATTGAACCTGCAACCCTCCAGTTACCAGTCTAAGTCCTCAACCAGTAGCCAAGGATTGATGGTTCTTGATGCAGACCTTCTAAAACATCAGTATCACAGGTGTCTTTGCCTCTCATTCTCAAGGATTTCTTTCAGGTAACTTGAATCATTTAAAGATGTTGTGCACTGTAGAAGAAGACATCCAATATTTCTCTATGTTAAGGACAGAGAGATCCCCCACATTAGCCCAGAAATTTAGATGCAGCGCTGGAAAATTAACATTTGCTCAACAGGTCCATCTAGCTGCCCTCGGTTGAAGCTCTTCAATTATGCCCAAAAGGTAGAAACCGCTAACCCTAACCCTAACCCTAACTGCCTCCTGGGTGAGGAGGCCCTATGGCCCGTTTTCAGACGTAGGGTCTGATCTAAGAGGCTACCTCTGCTTATCTTTGATCCTCAAAGACTGTCATGGACACTATTTTTGTACCAAATCACCAGATACACTCACCTGTTGGCAACATCGGTCTGAAATGGCATCGTTTTTTCTCCTTTTTCCTCACCCTCATTACCACTAAATTGCTCCCATAACTCGTTTTTGGAACGTATGTACATTACATATTGTTGGAGGTATACAATGTCAAGCATCCCATAATGATGAAGCACATACTGTATCCTTTGCCTGAACCCCAGGGAGCCCTGACCCGTTTTAACCCCTGGCCATTACACGTCTGAGGCTGTGCTGCTGTGACTAAAACACACACGTACAGCAGAAGCGAGCGCGGCTGATGGTGTGCAGCGGCCAGTATTGGCCCCGTCGGTACCAACAGTCATGTACTCGTGCTCCTATTATGTGGTTCATTTGCTGGTATATTGCAGCACTGCAAAAATCAAGACCACCGTCTAATGCAGCTGGGGAAGCAGCCGCCAATCCTTGTCCATTATGAGAGCAGCTCAGCCCGCCTGTGGTGAGATTGTGCTCTCGTCAACCTAAGACGTATAAATCAAAATGGCACACAGTAACTAATGTATACAGCTCAAAATAAAAATAAAAGACAATCTTACATCCAGCTCTAAAATATGACTTGATCTAAACAGAGCATGAATACACACACACACACACACACACACACATACAAAACTGCTGACACGGACAGAAATAAGAGTCTCATATTTTCTTATTGGAGGCATTGTGAGAAATGGTAGCAATTAATAGCTGGAGCTATTAAACGTGACATATGTTGGCCAGGGTTTGGCAGAAGAAGAGCTTGACCTTATGCTGCCATTTTGGAAAGCTAAGCAGAACGAGCAGCATGTGAGTCTGTAAGAGGAGGAGGGTCACTGCCAAGTCACATTTTGCACTCGTCCACAGCGCCGGAAAAATTCAGGCAGCCCAAACCCAGATCTGAACTTGAGGAACAGGAAAGAGACGTCCCTTCCAATGAAAAGCTGTGGGTCTTTGCACCGAGATAAGGCACTAAATTAGCACTTTCTTGTGATTCAAACAGGACAAGCTTTTATTTTGTCTTGCGTATTAGCAGATGTCTTCTGAGCTGCCGCGCTGTGAAGTCAATTATTCAAATCAGCTTGTCTTTGGAGGAAATAAAAGTGAAGACCCAGCCCCCTTTTGATTTATCCCAGTATCAGAGCCCTCCATGGGTCATTTATCAGCTAAATGGCTTTTTGAATCCATACTCTAAAGTTCATTACAGCGTTTAAAGATTTATTCAGTCATAGTTATGGTTAATTCATCTGAGACGTATTTAAATGCCTTTATAGTGTTTTGTCATGGGGACATTTTTTAAATTGAATTTCAGATACAAAGCGAGTATCACATATGGCGTACCTGGGAATTTTCCCATTTGACGCACAAAGGCTTGGAAACGCTGTGGTGGGGTTATGGGGGACTTCTGGACACTGTTGATCCTCTGACACTCCAAAGAGAAGTTCAGAGCCCAAAAGTTAAAGTGTGTGTCTCTGTGTATACAAAGATACTAAAACCAGATGATTATGTGTGAAGAAAAAAAAAAAACCTGTCACACAAGCATTTCAAATCGTCCAAATTTAGTGACGTGCCTCAGGTGACAAACTGACGGCATCCCCCCAAGAGGAATACAGATGTAACCGTGATGATATACATGCCACACAAAGAAAAAATTAGATCATTTCACCTCATGACATCTTCTCTGATGAAAAATGATGAACACTAAATATAAGACACTATCCACAATCACAGCAGCGTAGGGGTTTTCTCATTTTTTCTTTTTTTTAAGGGTCCCTGCCAAAGTTGTCATCAATTAGTGTATTTGTAGCTGAACTGTTGTATAAGAAAAGAGGAGGTACTTAGATTTACTCTTGCTATGTTTGATTAGCTGGCAGTTCAACTAAGGCTGTACGATTAGAATAAGACTGGAAAACACATTTCAGAGTTTTGGTGGATATGTGTGTTGATAAAAATATGATAGTAGTTATCTGTGCTAATAATGGCACACAATAATGAAATATTGATAGAAAATCATTTTGGCACATTCTCAGTGACCATGTTACCAACGCCTGGGTCTCATGGGAAGTTATCAGCACGACCTCAGGAGTTTTTCACCGAGTTCATCCATTTCAGGATCATGTGAGAATCACACAGTAGTTGACATACTCCAGAAACTAAAGCCATTTCCAATCGTGTCTTGTCCTTTCTGCCATTTTTCTTCTATAACAGTACTTTTCGACTTCTAAAATTGAAACTTTCCTCGTATGTGGCTCACCCTCTTATTTGCGTACCGGAGGCCATCATAGGTCTGCTGTTGGTGGTGGTGAACTTCAGTGACGCTGGTGTGACTGCGACAGAAACTAAAGAATAACTTCTTCTGTCTTGCGTTTTTTATACGGTTGTATTTTGGACTCTGGATCTCTATTCGTTCCCCAAGTGGAAACTTCTGGTATTACATGCTCTGCCTGAGTCGTACGGAAGCAAGAAACGTACAAAACATAGATGGTTGCGTGCGCATATGCATAGTCAAACTGCAAGTATGTGCCAGGCCTTAGGTTACCGAAACGTCAACGTATGAGCCTGCTGAGTGGCATCATTATTTTATTTTATTTATGGAAAATCAACGGGATTCTTGTTCCTTGTGCCTGATTTCCTGCCAGCTCAGTCTGCCCGTCCGTTAAGTTGCTGAAGAGACCCTAGCATATATAAATCTAGCAGTGCAGAGCTCACGGTCACTTCTGAAGCTTTAGAAACGGTGGCGGTTCTCCTGCTGGGGATGTTCTCACCAAACCAGTCTGACCAGAGAGACACAGCTGAGCTGTGGTGGTCTATCAAGATCTCCAGCTCTTGGCAAAAAAGGACAGTGGAGATTTGAAACTGCTTTCCAGCTGGCTCAAACCCTATTTTGTGGTTAAATATTTACTGTAGGTATTCATCACAGAGGTAGAGTGGTAAGTCTTCTCTGATAATCCTGCAGGAAAGGTATTCCTGGGAGATTCTGCTTTTGGAGCGTAAAATCTAGGAATGGTAACGTAGATTCCATATTCCTCTTCATAACACTTCATACAACATTTATTTATTTATTTTTTTAAAGACATGGGATTCAGCCGTTGAAAGAACTTTTGAGGGAGAGCTTAGAGAGATTATGAGTAATTACAGCTCGAGAAAGTTTACTCTTTTGCTTCAACATAGAATTTTCCTTCGGGGATAAATAAAGTATTATTAAAGTGAACTGGTTTGAATTTGAGGATTTACTTTCCATTACATGAACTTCATCATGAATATAATCCAACACACTGCGCAACATATTAAGTTTAAGCCTAATAGAAAGAAAAGAAACGCTTTCCTCCCTCTGTTCTTGTAACGTAGCTCCTGTGACAACTCCCGTACTCTGAAATAAAATAATCATTTTGTAGTTGTTTTTGGATAATAAACATATGTATATGACGCATATATA
>JBAMYA010000006.1:13660958-13673835 GCA_037176975.1 Arrhamphus sclerolepis | reverse complement strand
ATAGATAGATAGATAGATAGATAGATAGATAGATAGATAGATAGATAGATAGATAGATAGATAGATATATACACATATATATATACATACATACATGTATGACTTTAAAGGATTCTGCCACATTATGGCATTAACCATTAATATATATGCAGTTATTAAAAAAAGGAAGAATCTGGGAGAACAGAAGTCTAGCGAGAGCGCCATGCGGAAAAGGTTACTACAAGATGCTAAAAGTGCAACATATGAAGCAGCAGTTGTTCATTCAGCCAGATACCATGAAAGGGACCAGGAAGCCCATTAGTGGTACTTGCAGTCATTAACAGAAATAGGAGAAGAGAAGGACATGTGAGAAGTGAAGAGGAACAAGTACAGAGGAAGGCTTTTAAAACAAAAGCACAATCTCTTCTGCCCGACGGTAACATTAATCCAACTGGTTCCTCCCCGTGCTTTCACATTTGTCAATTCCCCCAAGTGATATGTCACACTGGCAGTGCATACGACAGGGTAACGCAGGGCAAGAAGGGAGGGAGACAAAAGGAACAGCAACAATGCTGAAGTAAAAAGAAAAAAAAAGGCTTTTTCTGCCTCACTGGGTCATGTGTCAAACATTTTTAAGAAAAAGAAATGTGGATCCCATCCTGTCAGGAGAGCGGCACTGCTGGAATAACAGCTTTGAAATTCATTGCAAATGACAAGCAAACAATTGCTCGACAGTGGTTACAGCTGGGAACAGGTGTGTGTCGGGCTTCAAGCCGGCCCCATTTATTTTCTCATCCGACACGGTACACTAATAGCGAACATTGCTGCATATTAAGCCACCGAAACACATTTCATGTTGCACCGCACCATTCCTACCACAATTTAACGTCATATCAACATTTTATTTACACTTAGATAATCTAGAGCACAGCAAGAAGGAGCAGGAAAGAAGCCATCTATGCATGATCGGAAAAAAAGAGAAAAAAAGTGTCAAGACAAAGCAAAAACTGGGGGAGTTTTGCGAATAAAACAGAAGCAAGAAAGGAAGACAGAGTTAATGGTGTTGCAGCAATGCCACCCAACTTGTTACGGTACAGCTTAATATCTCCCAGCTGCTTTAACCGAACCAGAGAGCAGATCTTCAGCAACCCGACTGCATCCACAGTGTGACAGCTCAAGGCGTTCTTGGAAACCTCTTGTGATTCATGTCCTTTGCAGGGCTGCTGAATTACTGTTGCCACTTGGCAGTTTGCTGGTGTGTCTTTATTTTAAGCGGTGGGGGGATGGGGAGGTGACAGACACCAGCAGCAGAGAGCTCTATTTTGCAAGACTTATGTGACAGGATAACAGGAAAATGCAAAATCTGATGAACACCTTCCAGGTTGACAGCACGCATGTGTTTGCATATGCACACTTCCTGAATGTGGGCCTTCTCAGAGAAGCTCAGGCCAAAAATAGGATTACTCCATGTCTTGGCAAGACTGAGAAAGAGGAGAGGAAGGGAACTTCAATTTACTGCTGCAGAAAACATATCAACGCAATATTCATTCCTAATGGGTCTGCTGTTTGTTAGAAAACTGAACCGATTTCCTCCGATCAGACACCACGCTGTCAATCTGAAAGGAAGGCTATGATTTAATTACAAAGCTGTTATTTGTGAACAAGTATCTGCAGTGATTCATTGTAAATATATTCATTTATTTCAACCTTCTAATATTGCAGATGTAGAAGAGATCCCTCTGACTGATTAATGGAGCTGTGGAAGCACAGCAAACAGCATCCGAGCAACAGCGTTTTCAAATAAATTATATGTTTCAATAAAACAGGATTTTTTTTTTCTAAAAGAACCTGTTGAACTCGGCGGCTGAAAGGAAATGCCACTTAATATCACTCAAGGTAATAAACATATTCTGTTGTCCATCTTCGTGACCATCACATCCTCCTGTCGAAAGGATTTTTAACTATTTTTAATTCATGTCTGTTACAGACTTGTCAGTTGGAGGTTAATGGTTCTTTTGCTGTCTGAGGTCCAGTGACGTCTGGGTATGTATGCATTTTCCCACACAGTCCCAAAGTTAGGTGGACGAATCTAAGCTGTCTAGAGGAGTTGAACATCTCTGGTTGATGCTGTGATGGAGCGATGACCTGTCAGTGGTGATCCCCAACAGCTGGGAACGACTTCAGTTCCCAACGGAACCAATATGGGATGACGCAGGTGTAGAAAAAATGATGGTTGGATTGACGGTTTAACATGATTTTTACTTGCTTTAAATGCTTCTTCAAATTTCTTCACAAATGGATCATATTTCATAAATGTACATATGTATTGGATGGAGCAGCTGACATCCCGCATTGACAAGCTCATTGGGGTATTTTCCGTACTTCACAAGGTTGTTGTTAAAAATCTAAGTAAAACTAATGGAACTGGGTAAGTGTACTGGATTTTGCAAAGCTAGCAGGAGTGACATACTCTAACTGAAGTGAAGATTCAGTGCAGTCTGTCAGGTTAGGAGGAACACATGAGCTGGCATTATTTTAATTCTGCATTTACTAATCTTTGGCAGTAAAGTGGATTATCCAGCACCCTAAGCAGAGAGGCCCAGACCTCCATCTCCCCTGCCACCTCTTCCAGCTCTTCGAGGACACCAAAAGCCAGCTGAGACATACAGTCTCTCCAGCATGTCCTGGGTCTGCCTGGTGGTCTTCTCCCAGTTGGATATGCCCAAAACACCTCACAAAACACCAGATGCCTGAACCACCTCAACTGCTCCCCTCAATGTGGAGGAGCAACAACTCTACTCTGAGTCTCTCCTGGATGACTGAAACTCTCTCTCTCTCTCTGAGGGAGAGTCCAGCCACCCTCAGAAGGAAACTTTCAGCTGCTTGGATCCACGATCTCCTTCTCTGTGGTCACTAACCACAGTTCAAGATTGTAAATGAACACAGGAACAAACATTGATTGGGAAACAGAGAGTGATGCCTTTTGGCTCACTTCTCTCTTCAATCCCGGGACCCAATGGTCCCAGGAGCTATGTAGCTTGGGGCATTGGCCCCCGGTAGGGTCTCCCAAGGCAAATTGGTCTGAGAGGACGGGCCAGGCCAACTGCAATTCAACTGATTTATATGGAAGAAGTTACACCAAGAGTTTGATGTCCCTCATGCACACAAGGGTTACTGGGGCCCAACCCTGGAGCCAGGCCTGGGGGATGGGCTCATCAGCGAACACCTGGTGGCCAGACTGTCACCTGTGGGGTCCAACTGGGCTCAGCCCTAACAAGCTACATGGGTTCATATTCCTGAGGGCCAACCACCTGCAGGGTCTGTAAGGGTCAGGTGCGTTGTGTTTTGGGTAGCAGCAAAAAGTGTGAGCCTTGGCGTGCTGACTCCAGGCTGACAGAACTGGATTATAATAAACTGGAAACTGTCTGGACTTAGATTATTCTTAATTGGACTGTATTGAACTAGTTTGCTTTTGGCGTAAAGAGCCTTGAGATGAATTAGGGTTGTACAAATAAAGAATACTGAAGTGTAACTGTGTGAAAGTGTTCATACACAGGAAATATGTTGCATCTAAGTGAAACTGAATGTTCATATTCAGCGAAATACAATACCAGTTACCAGCTTTAGATATGAATAAAATGTGAGTAAAATTACTTTGGTGTTCAAGTTCGGGCTAGTCGCTAATGATGGAATAATCCTTAATTTACTTTGCAGCATTCCAATGCCTTTGCTTATAATACTAACAGAAATCCCAGTTTAACCACAGAGGGAGAAAGCACTAAGTACTTTAAAGTACTATTTGGTGAGCTGCCAGTATATTAGTCGCCAGCCAAACTCGAAGCAAAGATATTCTGTTGCAGAGGTAGACATACAGGTCAAGTAGCCACTTCTCCCAGCAGCAGCCACTCTGCTCTTTTAATGGCCACATCAATGAATGGGCATTTCCAGATATCAGCTTCACAGGTGTCTTAATTTTGTCGGTTTCACTGCAACAGAAACGTAATAATTCAACACTTGCTTGCAAACAAACTGCAGCACTGACATCTGCATGAGTTTCCACAGATTAAAGATTGGATCGAGGTGGTTCCATTTGTTGTCCCACTCTTTTGCTTGCATGTGCAGGTGCATTTCACATACGGGCACTGAGAGAAATCACCTGACCCAATTACATAACATGGACCCACTTCATGACTCGAGTCTCTACAAGAGTCTAAGAAAATGAATTATGTCCAGCTGTTCTCTCAATCCTCTGAGAACCTGCAAAACTGTGCAACACTGCTCCCTCTTCATTACAAAAATAATAATATTTTAAGCTGGGATGGAGTCAAGCCGCCCCACAACCCTGAACAGGATGAAGTCAAATATTGATTTAATGTCTTTGGCTGGGTTGTCAGAGTGATCCAAAGAAGACCAAATAAATAAATAAATAAAATCTGCTTTAGCTCTGTGATTTTAAGGCTCTCCTCCAGCATGTCATAAACTGGCATCACTGGCTACTTGCTTACACTGATTGAACTTCTCATGAGCTTCCCTCTCACTGCTATATGAGATGCTTACACGGCACGCAGCATGAGGACTCATGAACTCATCACAGTCTAACACAGCATGGTCAAATCTCTCCTTTAAGCACTGGAGAAATATCAGAAAAATTCACAAGCTCTTAAATGAAACATTGCTTCCCTCACATGTTTTCCAACTTCTCGGTCATGCATAGTGCATGCATAGTAATGAGCCTCAAATATACACACGGCTTCCGCGGGTATTAGAGAGTAGCCTTCAAAACATAAACAGGCAGGGTTTTTGTGAAACCACACAACTTGTTAAGTGTGAGGATGAAGTGTCACAGTTTTACACTTCAGGCCCACTTCAGATTAGAATGTCTTCCTCTTTCCTCTCATCCCAATTATCTTTGTTTTTGTCCCTGCTCTCACTACACTTAAGGTCACAGTTGGCCATGAGCACTCATCTTCACTAATTCAAAAAATGTTAAGTTTTTTTTATTTTATTTTTTTTATGTGATCACAAGGTTGTCACTAAACTCAGCTGAATTCCATCATGGGAATGTTTGCGCCTACGGAAACGCCTCATGTGCACAGGCCGCAATTAACAGAATTAACATTTATGAGATTCTGCCTTAGCAAAAATTTAGAACCACAAAAGGAAATTTTAAAGGTTAAAATGTTCAAAGACAACTGGCTCAGTTAAACTAACGGTTTATATCATTTCTAACTCCACCTCCATCTCTATGAGAAATTTCCAGTCAACTCAGTGCTCACATGCTCTGTAGCTTGTACTGAATTTTTATGGGATTTTATTCTAATGTCACTCTAATGTCATTGCTATATTTTTGACCACTTCCTGGATTAAGTCCAACTGCCTTGACTGAAGCCTGTGAGGATTATAATGGTCCCATGACTAAGAATCTGCACCAGCACCAGCTCCCACTTCACAGTTCTGGCCATCTCCAGTGAAAGATGGGTGATCGTGGGAAAAATTGGCCGTTGAAGCTCAACAGCAGTTGCAATAGATCTCACAGTAGGAAAGATGAAAAAACAGAACCGACCAACAACGAGATGCATTAGCACATTAACAGCAACCTGCTGATGATGTGATGACTGTGCATTTAGAACCTGAAATGCACTCAGATTTATTCCTACGGTAGCGACGATTCAGCGTATGTTCAATCGCACAGTGACATGCTGTGAATTAATTAACTAATTTTATCAACTAAGCATCCAGCGTGAGCTGAATTAATCTTATATGACTGTAAAAATCGTACAGTGTGACCTCAACATAAGTGATTACTCCATTGTCCCGTCTACCAGGGCCAGATCTTCTTAGCCATGGAAGCGTTCCAGCAGTTGTGCCTCGGGCCTCTTTTTGCATTTTTACTATGCCTTGTTTATTTGTTTTTATTTACTGTTAAACCCCTCTCTATACTGACAGGGTGAATCTGACTTCAGGTGTACCAAGTCCTTTGGATTTGTCATTTTTGTTCAGGATGATCACTTGTAACTAAAAGCACCAAGGCTGGATTTTACTTCTACTGCCTGTGTTCCTGAGTAGATGTTGGCACAGAGATGGCGAAGGAAAGCAGAGGTCAAGCAAAGGGGATTAAGGAATAAGCATTTTGTAAGAGTCTGTAACCCTTACAGAACACGGACATTATGGGGAATTTAAAAAACTATGACCAAGATTTTGTTTCATTTCCTGACACTGTCAGATGCTTAAAGCATTTTAGAACTGAGTTTATAGTTTTACAAAAGGAATGATTAGCTTTAATTTCAAAGTTTTTTGTTTTTTTGGCGGGGAAATTAGCCAAAGTTGGAAAAAGAATTAGTTAGCAGTTTCTCTGTCTACTGGCCAACAATACTATGAGAAAAGTCGATAGCCCTTTTCTGGCATGTGTTTATGAATCAGCAACTGATTCGCTTTGTGCATCACATCAGGTTCTAATCATAATGAATTATCTTCCTGGTTTCTTCTCTCCTGACAATAACTGTTTTCATTTATCATCGGTACAGGTGCAGGTAGCCAATGTTTGCCAGCAGCTGTTGAATAAACACACACACACACACACACACACGGCCAAAATAATCTCCAACACTTGAACCCAAAACCTGATTAAAAGGCATCCTTTCACCACAAACATCCACACTGTGATGGAACCTGCCTTCATCCAATTTCCTGCTTTTTGTTTGGATGTTTTTTTGTTGTTGTAGTTTTGTTTTTCTTTTTTTCTTTTGTTTTTTTTACAGACCTTTAACTCCCATCTAGCGGCATGGATTGCTAATATATCAACCTGAGCCAACAAAAAGGGGCAAATGAAACAGAGAAATCCCCCATGTGAAAATGTTTTACGTTGCAGTTGCTATAAGCATATTTAGCATTGCATATGAACATGGCTAAAAAGAGGAAAAAAATAAATAAAAGGTTTTGGTAGATTTTACTTCCACGGCAACTGTAAATTTACCCCAGCAGGTACATTTCTATAAATCCAGAAACATATTCATAGTCAGGAACATGGCTTATTAAGTGTGAGCTACATTCCAGTTTATGGTGTTAAGGGCTAACTGTGATTTGAGCTACTTAGTGCTGAACATTAACAGTGAATCTGAGTGTGAATTAAGAGCTAAGAGAGAAAATTACAATCTCATCTTAAAGATAACATGGCTTGTTCCTCTGTGGGTCAGCCTGAAAGACGGCTGAAAGGCTGAACCATCTGAGCTGACAGCATGCTAGTCACCTGGCAGTCAGTGGCTAGTCCATTCAGCTAGCAACAGATGGCTACCATAGCTCCCATTTAGTTCAGCAGAGCTCCATTAACCTCATCTCAGCTGTCATTTCAATAGCAACATCTGCAACAAGGGTTAGTTGGCACTGTAGGCTAGCATGCGCTAACTTAAACTACAATAGCTCTTATGTGTGTTCTAACTGCCAGGCTAGTTCGCTCCAGCCATTAGCCCATTTTTGGACTAACTGGGCTTGGGCAGACTCACTTGCCACGTGCCAACATGGCGTCCCACAAAGCTCCAAACAATGGGCTTCAAAACAGCTCCTGGGTGATGCCACTGGGAGGGTTTTCCCAGTTCTTTTTATACAGGTAAAGGCAGAAGTTTACATTGCAGAATATTATGCGCCATCAAGGACTTCTGGGACCACACCCATCACTAATATGAAATGTTTCTCCCAGACAGAGAGGAATTGTACAGGGAGTCACAATATACAATATAAATGAAAATGTGGGACTGTAGAACTGGACCCATAAGTGGGAAGGTGCCATGGGCCCCTTGTCCCTGCACTTTTGACACCCTTGACTCTGAAACTTTAATTTAAATCTCAACTACACACCTGGAAAATGCATAGCGGATGGTTAAGACATGATTGGGTTGGAAAAAAAAAATCTGATTCCAAACATACGGCTGCCAGAACGCTCCATACTCGCTCTGCCGTGGTTCCAGAGTAAATTTGTTTTTTTGTCAACAAAGATGCACAGTACATGATAAAAACAATCAGTTGTCATGCCTGATAGTGATTATTTTCAGCTCACATGCTGCATGGCAAGTAATTTGTGGATTCACTGCACAGATGACAGAAATGTCAAATACAAATAAGGGTTTCAGGGGAACATTTTAAGGTGAGAAATTTCGTTAACACGCCTTGGCTGTCCCTGCTTTCAGACAAAATTATTCATTATATTTAAGTACACCTCATACCCTCAGAGTAAATAATGTGGAAGAGTAGTTTCCAGCCATTCACTGCAGGTTTACTGAAACCTGGCAAAATCAAATACAATGACAACTGTACTTGCATATAAGAGAAAAATAAATAAATAGTCCATAGACGATGCCCATGATGCACCTGTCGCTTTGAGTTAAGCCTGAGAGCACACGGATGATGTCGTACTTCCCTGCAGGTGATTGTGCACATGCACACACAGTTTCATGCTTCCCACATTAACAGTTGTTCCCTTCCTCTCGCCTCAGGCGGTGGCTCTCCTTGGCTGACCTTAAGGTGGACTGCCACAGCTAGTTTGCGTCAGATACCTTATGAAGCGGACCGGTTTATGGCTGTGGTACACAGGTACAGAAGGGGGGGCCAGGTATGGAGATCATTAGGGGATGAAATATTTATAAATTGCCATTAAAGCTGCCTACATCCTCCAGCATTACAGGAACGAGATCAGGATGTGACTTTTACCTCCATATTTTGAGGATTTACAACTGAAATAATATTGATTCGCACGGCATACAGAGAAATTTAAAGAACAACCTTACTGAATGTGAAGTCGTGGAGTCTGATTTCTTTTTTTTTCCACTGGGATGATAATCTCACAAGTCAGGACAAAACAGGGGTTATGCTTTACGTAATAACTCTAAAAATGGTTAACCATCGTTATGCAGGTTATTTTTATACATTTAACTGCGGAAGACAATGTGGAAGTATAGAAGCTCCTGCACTGAAATCTGTGTATGCGTGCTGTCTGGATGAAAATATTACAGATGGTGCAAAAGCTGTTATCGATTCTAAATTTCCACCTTTGCGTTCAATCACAGTGAGGAATGGCAGACATCGGTAACATTACTGTGCATTAGTCAAAGGTACAAACGGACCGAGCTGAGACTAATGTAAATATGCTCATTTTACTATAAGTTTTAGGGCTAGGACAGACAGATGATCTTTTAGCAATGCTATTTCAGCTTTTTCTTTATAGTAAAAATATTTGTGGAGGCATAAAGCAGCTATCTGTGCCGTGTTATTTCCTCGGGGTTCATGCATCATTTTGAAGTGCGGATGCCCCCTCCCCTGCCTGAGTCAGCCTCATAATGTCAATGCACAACAGAGACGCAGAGCCTTACTGGACCCCCCTGGCCCTCCTCCCTCCTGCCCTCACAACCACAAATAAACAACCAGCACAGCATCAATTTCCCAGCCTGTTTGTTGGGAGATCGGGCCGTGTTTTGCAGACAATGTGAGCCTCCTGTCAGCCAGGTCGGCCTCTGACCTGGCTGACAGCTTTTGTGTTTGGGATCAAGTATGAGGCTGACAAGTGCGTCTGCAGGGCTAACTATGATGTAGCGCTGCACTGTCAAAACATATCGAAGACCAAATTCCTGCATATTGGCCCACAAGGGTAATTGGCTGCTGCCTGGTAGGTGTGCTGTTTAAATAAAAATGGGCCTCATTAGTCAAACTGCACAGAGCGGTGTTAATGTGCCGCAAAGTCATTTACACCATAAATTTATTAGTGCTTTGGCGTACATTTATGTATGATGTATTCATCTTTTAGTATCTAATTACATACTTAAGTATATGTTAGCCTATATTAAAATTTTATCCCACCAAATCTAATCAATTTTTCATGTTTCAGCTTGATGAATGAGGAACTTAAAGTTCAGTTTTCCAACATCACGCCAAATTACAGCCATCAAAACTGGAAGTTGGCATTAATTGTAACACCGAGGTGTAGATGTTGAACAGACTAGAGGAATCAAAGACAGCCAACGATTCGTCACACATCCTCTGACTCCTAATGCATTCTGGGAAGACATACATATATTCTGCCTTGTCTCTCTTCACATTCCCATTTTCGATGCACATTGAGCTGCGTGTGTGAATGGCAATGGCTGGCAGGCTGACACCGGCTCACCAGTCGTCAGATGCCCGAACCGGTGACCCATCTTACCTCGCAGGTCTACCATCCAATCTACCTGTCACTTCTGCCAATGACAAGACACGGAGAAATGGATAGCGAAACGTTGCTGCATATTGACAGTGACAGTTGCAATTCACAGGCAAGGAGCGGCTTATCTCCAGGGAGCAGCTTCCATTTCCTTACTTGAGAGAAAGAGAGACAGCCTGAGACTGAGTTGGAGACATGTCCAGACAGAAGTCTATATTCTGTTCTCACCTGCTCGCCTTCAGCAGAAAGCATAATATTTGGTCTGAATGTCCCCTCAGGTAGCAAAGGGCAAAAGCTCTTACAGAGAAAGGCCAGGGCAGGGAGCGCCTGGACCAGGCTTTGATATTGGAGCGCTAAAGAGTGGAGCCTTCTGATTTTACCCAACCATGTCAGTGGGAAGAAAAAAGAGAAAGAAACCAAAAAACAACAGAAGATGCAGCAATTGTACCAGCTATGTGCAATCTCAGGTTTTCCTGGTCTACAACCTGAAGTGCCTCTGGCAAGACACAGAAGCCCACATTGATCGATTTATCAGCATGTGATTCCACATGTGGTAGAGAGCGAGAGTGGCACAGATGCAGAGTTTATGGGCTTGAGAAGTGCTGTATGACTGAGGAAGGAGGTGGATGTGGCTTGTAGTGTGACGCTCTTTGAGCGGTTAACAAGACCAGAAAAAAGCCACATAAATGCATTCTATTCCCCATATTCAATGCTGCAATGAGCCTGAGACCACGTTAGAGGGTATCTCAGGTCATAAACTGCTTTCAGGCACGAATCCTGCTTATTGGCCAGTTTGCATCTGAGAGGTCGAGACAAGGTGTGACCATTCAGACAGACCTTTAAATGTCATTTAAACTCACACTCGTTTGTACTAAACACAGTACCCCAGAACCTCCACTCACCTGCAGCCTCCATTCTACACCCAAACTGCTCACAGCAGACCTGCTGAAGGTGGTTTTCCTTATTTTGGGTTTAAATTAATAATAAAATATTAAATGAATAAATGCACAAAAATCATTGCAGTTGGACCCACATTGACGGGCAGATGTAATTTAATAACAAGTCAATGGAAGTGAAAGTGCTGAAATCTTCAAAGGAAAAGGGCGAGAGCATTTCTAATTTTATTTCACCTGTTTTGCAGTCATCCTTATTAACATTTGTGTTATCTGCACAGGGAGGCAGGTGATGTTACGACATTTCACAAAATAGGAAGTTGCTTCGATTTTAATCAGATGGGTCCATTTGTTTTAGCAACAACCTTAGAAAAAGAACTGTTTGCATTGATTTACTTACAATTCCTGCTGACAAATATTTATGTCAGATATGGATGAGACCTTCAGATACCGTGGCCATCGCTGTTTGCTGGAGTCTGAGTACACAGAGGAAGAGCTTCCAGAGACCAACAGAAGGACGGGGAGGGCAAACCTTGGATACAATTTTCTCCAAACTGTTTCCAGTAGGTGCCCCGCCGTTAAAATATTTTCATTTTCCATCGGAGTGATGCCGGTTAACGTTCACTCATACCTCATCAGCCCCAGTCCACCAAAGGTAACCTGTTGACAGCTTTTCAAAGTCTGGCTTGACATTTTAGCATTAAAAAAAAGAAAGCACAGCTTGGTTTTAAAAAGTGACTTTTCCTATTCTTTCTACTTTCACTCCAATTTTACCCTTTTAAACCTCCTGCCAAACCTCACCTCCCACAGGATTTCAGACCGGCAGCTCTTATAATACAAATCAGAGCTTATCAGTTGCAAATACAAGCACTTTTACTTTGCAGTGCATAAATCCACCGTGTTATTACAGTGCACTGTAAATGTTCATGGCATTCTCACTCAATATGAGTTCAAAGGATTTTTGAGCTTATCAAAACACTGAAACACAAAGGATGAGGGCTGAAAGGTGGAAAAGCTGAAGGCGCAGACTCGAAATTGTTGGAGTTTCCCTTTAAATTATGGCTAAGTCAACATATACAGTTGAAACCAGACGTGTACGTACACTTTAAAAAGACACACAACCTTTTAATTTTTTTGTCTGTCCTCACTGTCTGACACTAAATAGGACTAACGTTTACTGTTATAGGGCAGTTAGGGGTTCCAAAAATTATTTCCATTTGCTAAATGCCAGAATTTATAAAGATATATTGTTTTAAAGAGATTTTTTTTATTACTTTCAAAGTCAGAAGTTTCCAAACACTAAGATTACTATACTTGAAACAATTTGGGAAAGCCCAGATCATGATGTGGCTGTACTTTGAGACACGTCAAACACACCGATTCCTTGTGTAATATCACTGGAAAATCAAAAGAAATCAGGCAAGATATCAGGAAGAGGACTGGTGGGTTCTTGGGTATCCACCTTTCTCTTGGCTGATTTTTTTATTTTATTTTCATTTTTGTCCATGATGTTGCGTTAAGGTGTACCCCTCACACATCCACAGGTGTGCCTCCAGTTAACTTATATGGTGTCAATTAACCTATCAAGAGCTTCCAAAGCCGTGACATCATGTCTTTCCTAAGTTGTTTAAATGTATAGTTGTCTTAGTGTACACAAACTTCTGTCTTTCATAAAAGTCATAAAGAAATCTAAAACAAAAATGCTCTCTCTCATTATTCTGGTAAATAGAAATTGGTCATCATATAAATTAAAAATATACATATATGTGTGTGTGTATATATATATATATATGTATATATATATATATATATATATATATAT
>JBAMYA010000006.1:13639972-13652867 GCA_037176975.1 Arrhamphus sclerolepis | reverse complement strand
TATACACATATATGTATGAAATAAGCTCACCAGCATTAGAGCAGAGGTGCTACAACATTTCCATGAACTGTACACTTCTGACGGAAAATAACACTAAAAAGCCTGAAAGCAAGGCAACACCATGAAGGTTGTAATCATCTATAAAAATCAGCCCAATGAGCAACACGCAGACATACACACCAACAATTACTCCGATGATGAATTGTAACAGGACTCCTTCCACTAATTTAAGAAAGTCACTTGGGGAAAGAAGAAGTTAGTTGCAAAAAAGTCATTTTCGGCATTCTACATCTGTCAGTCTGTGTTTTAGCCTGATTAGTGTGCACTAATTGACTCTGCTAATCACACCCCCAGGTGAGATTGGGAGAGACAGAGGGGGGGATGAAAAAGTGGGCGAGGTGGAGGGTGATGGAGAACACTGCGAACTGCTAGGCTGCAGAATGGTGGAACAGCTGCTCAGGTTTTTTATGTGAGTGCCCCAGAGAGCTGCTCCATCGGGTGCTCGTGGTTTTCAGCGCCGCTGTTTGCTGCAGAACGCTGACGGCTGAACTCAGGACTACTGCTTTTGCATGGAACGTGTCCCATTGATGGAAGGGAGAGGAGGCTTTGTTAAGCTAGGACTGAGACACAAGTGGAAACAACTCGACAATCTGGCGGTTATCACCAAACTGAACATCTGGAGCCAGAAATATACATAATATATGACTGCAGTCATTCAAGCAGAAAATATGACAGAAAGTGAGATCCTGTCAGGCCAAAACAGACCGTCCAGGATGAAACAACCAAGATACATCAGGAAGATGGCTCTCAGTCATGAACTGCCTTTCTTCAAGAAGAAAGCAGCACCATGGAAGGAGAAGGCCCTGCACCGTGTGCACCAAGTAGTGGTCGATGCTCAGAAGTCAGTCAGTGTCTAGAAAAGGCTGGAAAAAGACACTGAGACACAAGAACTCCAGACTGAAGAAGTATTGATGATACAGCATTTCTAAGTGATAGCAAAATCATGAAGACGAATGAAAGACTGAAAGAGTTATTAGAACACTCAGGGCTGTAACCACCAAACTGGGGAAGCGGCTCCAGTAGATTACAGGAACAGCATCCTCCCAGTCCTAACGATGACCAGGGAGTATGCTGGTCATGTATGACCACCAGCAGGTACTACAAGGAAACACGGTGCAATGTTCAGCATTGGCATTCACATCATCCATCCAGCTGGTCAGAAAAAACTCCCCAGATACTGATCTGATGGGAACTGGTGGTATGTGAAACCAATCCACAGAGACCCCAGCCCACATACCAGAGAACCCAAAGGATCTATTGCTCGCATCCTCTCCAGGACACCCTCAGCTGTTCTTCTGAGACCACAAGGACCTGTTTAATGAGCAGATGGTGCATTTGTGTTTACATGGGCGCTAACGTGCTTTAATGTTGTGAGTCAGGACAGAAACAAGCTCTTGTCCTCTGACCTACAAGTCCCCTTAAACTGGTGGATTTGGGGAAAAGAGGTAAAGATGGATCAAATAATAAACTTGCAAACAGGCGTTGTGACTTTGCAGACCTTTCAGCCTGAGGAAAGTCTTTAATTTTATCTTGCTGAAGACAGTCAAATGTAAGCAATCCCTAATGCCAACGCATAAATTCAACACATGCTTCACATTACTCAGAAAAAAAAGGAAATAAAATTAAATATTGGTACGAGCTGCTGCTCAGTCAGACAAGCAAACTCATGAATTTTACATAATTAACTCCAGTAGGAGGTAATAAATCTGTATTTCATAGATTTGACTCAGAATCCTCTTATGTTTGCAGCACAATTCAGTAGAAAATGTAAGGTCTTGGAAACATACACACTATTTTTCAGACATCCTCATGAATTTCACAAAAAGAAGTGCTGCACACTCTTCTCACAGTTTCTGCATCTGCCCACAGAATCTTTATCTGCAGCTTTTCTAGGTATTGAATTCAGTAACTGTTTGACATTTTAGCAAAAATGACTCAGTGTTTTACAACTACAGGGCTGGAAGCCGTGTACCCCCCTTCTCCCGTAGTCGGTTAGCGTGCAGCAGCGCTAAATAACTAATGACAGTGTCGAGTGCCGCAGATACACAGGACGCTCAGGCTCAGATGAAAAATCATGGTAGAACATCTGTGTCATCCGTTCCTTGCCGCAATCATTTCTTTATTTTCCTCTGCTCTTGTGAAATCTTTTTTTTGTTTGTTTTTTAATTTGTTGATTTTTTGCTCCCTTCTCTTTTTTTTCATCCTCATTCTCTTCTTTTTTTCTGGAATAAAGAATTATTTATTTCTTCAACAGCAGGGACTTGTTTGTCACCCAAATACGGTGTCTTGTTCTTTTATTCTTTGTGCCTGAGTAACTGCTTTGTCTCTGGGTGCCTTTTATACGCCCACTGACGTGCATTTATGCACGCTCTTAAACACACACACACAAAGCCCTTGAAAAGTTGAAAAAAATAAAATAGAATAAAAAAATCTCTGCCACGCGATATGTCTGGCATAAGTGCCACCAACTTCTAGACATGAATGCAAATGAAATAACTGTTTTTTTTTCCATTTCCATGTGAAATAACTGGATTGTCTGTCATTCAGGCATCGCTGATTCACATCCACAGATAATACTAGACGAGACCACAAACACCAGACACCAAGAGGCAAAACCTCTCCACCGTGGTACAGAGCCAGAGTGAAGTTTAAACACACTCGTCTTAATCGTTTAAAGCTGATCACCTCCTTCAAAAACATAACTGAATCGTGTTCGGAAACAATAAGACTCACTTTGTACTAATCAAGTTTTAGGATCATGGTCGGAGCCTCAACAACCCTCCTGTCACACAGTTTTACGATTCCAGTTCAGAAGGTCCGGCTCAGAACTCCCCTACCTGTCCATCTTTACTGTCCATCCTCAGTTGCTCTGATGATAGACGGCAGCTCTTGTTTCAGACATGTTTGAGTGCAACGTGACATGAGCCGGCTGCCGAGCTCCTTTCCTTCCTCCGCCTGGGTGAGTATAAAGGTAGCAGAGTCCACAAAGCTCCTGAGTTTGCAAAAGAGGAGAGGAGGAAGAGGAGCAGAGAGACCAGGAGGCTGGAGACCAGGAAGTGTGCTAAGTTTCTTTCCCAGCAGGGAAAGAAAGTGTTCATTACGTTTTGTTTTTTTTTGTCTGCTCTTAACAAAGCCAGCCGAGCATGCAGGGATGTGCAGCTGCAGGTGGGGGTCGGCAGCGGTACCCTGTCTGGCCCAACTGGGGCCTCAGAAGTTAGAAGCTCTTCTACCACTGCAGAAGTATTTTAATAGGATTTCACTCGTGCTTGTGTTTGATTTTAAGCCGTGTCAGTAACTGTTGGGTCTAACTGCCTTAAACATTCTGGAAAACAATGAACAGCTGCTTTTCTTTCTCTCACCCATAAACATGATTGATGTGCGATAAGCCTGGTATTATCAGGGACTGGTACGACAGGAGGCAACACCCAAACAGTGTTTAGTCTCAACAAGTGTTTCAGACCACTTTCTGACCACACAACTTCCTATCTTCAGATCAAGAATCTTAAGAGTTGTTATGGTATTCACACTGCATGACTAATGGTGAATCAGTCTCTCTAATTACCTCCAAGGCACATTTTGAATGAATAAATAAATAAAACGTGCAGGGAGATTAAAGGAAATGAAAATATTGGTTGTTCAGCTGAAACTGCACATAGAGATCGCTATGAACTCAAGAAAACGCTCACTCAGATTATACAAGTATGATTAGCGATGCCCCTGAACATGCATGTACCATGTGAATAATCGATCATCGATCAGCAGCAACTTTTTGGACCAAGGTACATTTTTCTGTTGCGCTGTACCCAAATCTTTATCCCCACCACAACCACAGAAAAGGAGCACCTCCGCAGTCTACATCACAGGACCATAATTATCGAGAGTACAACATGTGCTCCAAATTTAGGAGCAGCTAATTAAACCTGATGTGGCAGTCGAGGTGATCTCAGTTCAATCAGAGTGACGGAGACGACGGAGCTGCTAACAGCTAACAAGGACATGAACGCGAGTGTGAAAGAGGATCATTCTCTCACTTCTAATGTGATCACATGTGAGCTAAATATAAAATATATATTAAAAATGACTGTGTACTTGCAACACTAACCTGTGGAGGCTGAGTGTCAATAATTCACCTGGGGCCTCATGTACAAAGACCTGCGTGAATTTGCTACTGAAGCACAACGTATCCAAATCCAAGTCCTCCCACGCACTAAAAAAATCCCGATGTTCAAAACTGTTCGTACGAAGGGATCCGAGAACATTTCTTTGAACATCCCAATCAACGTGGAATTGAGTGCACGTTTCAATACCCGACCCCTCCCTGTCCACCTCCCCATATAAATATGCAAATCATATGTAAATGAGCCGTGCACCTGAGATTCTCTTCTCTGCACGATCAGAAAACCGAATAAAATGATGAGTAGAACGGAAAAAAAGTTTACTGAAAGCAAACGGTTGTGCTCTTTGGCACGCTGTCCTAAGCAACAGTCGCAGGGAGGGTGGGTGGGAGAGTGTGTGTGAGGCCAGCGTTGGTCCAGCGTTCAACCATGAGCCTGAAGGTCGGTGGTTTGAACCCGAGTTCCTCCTGTATCCACTGATTCAGAGTCGGGGAAGGTTAGCATTGTTTATGTGCTGTGGAGCTGCAGCAGCACAGCTGAAAAGCTCTACAGATTTCACACTTTACGCACACGATTATTAACATGAGGACTTTGCACAAGAGACAATCAGGGCTGTTAGATCTGAAGCTGTAGCTTAACCAGCAAAGCACAGCAAGTCACTAACTTTAACCACCGACTAGTGATGATGCTGTGAAGACGGGATGGACATTGGGGGAGAACATGATCACATGATCTGTACATTGATGGAATGAAGATGTTTCCTGTTCACATCTACAAA
This sequence comes from Arrhamphus sclerolepis, assembly GCA_037176975.1. Classification (NCBI taxonomy): domain Eukaryota; kingdom Metazoa; phylum Chordata; class Actinopteri; order Beloniformes; family Hemiramphidae; genus Arrhamphus; species Arrhamphus sclerolepis. Next base: position 13,647,914 of record JBAMYA010000006.1, on the reverse strand, counting down.
TTCATCATGTGATGGTGCTTTTATAGCGATGTGTGTGCAGTCGATAGCTCTGATTACATCAGGAAAACCGGCTCCTCGCTGTGTTGCGCTCCAACGCCGCGGCTCTGCGCACAGTTCCAGGAGGATTGTCCTCGGGAACCTAAAGCGGCTGATGAGCCAGTTGTCATCATGAGCCAGCAAATCTTCTGTCTCTGAACACACACTCTACTCGGATCGGACCATCTGCAATATCTTCCAATACCACTAAAGCAGCCATTGTTTTTAATGCACTGCACCACTTTGCACATGCTTTTATATCCACTCGTGTAATTGCAGACACATGGGTGTGTTAATTGTTCATCAATGTTAGTTTTTCATGTGTCTGATATGTGCAGATCACTCAGTCTGAGGACTGATGACAGTTTCCAACATCACCTCTAAATGTCGCAAATGTAACAACAGCTGTAGAATCGTGCGTACACCAGCCATGACGTTTGTGAGGCACCGCACATTTCCACGTTCATTTCACTCTTCATACATCTGAACTTTGCCATGAAAACGAGTGTAACCGCCACGTTTTTGTGCGTATGAACCTTTTGTGCATGAGGCCCCAGGTTCTTGAAGATATCTGAACCACATGAGGAGTCTGGAGCTGAAAAGCTGAAAAACTGAATTAGGTGCTTCCACCTTGACCGTACTAGCGAGTCACTGGTTTTCGTACCCCAACAGAAGGATTCCAAAAAGCAGTGCAGTATGATGAGCTTATTTTAGTACGGAAACAGAAATAGTTGCGTACCACGCTCCACCACTTTGTAGTCCCAAGTACGCACTGGGTTCAGCACAAAATATAAAGAAGCAAATCTTTTCCATCTGCTTGGAGACCATTCATCGTCTCATGCTGCTATATCTGCTATCATTTTCTCAAAATGTTAAATATTCCAGATTTCAGGGCGAAATATGTTCCTCTAATTTACTTTTTGTCTCATGGCTGAAAGCGGAGAAGGAGAGCCACTTCCTGCCGCTCAGTCAGTCTGGTGCTGGGTTGTATCTCCAGGAGATGCTAAAATATACAGCAGTGAAGCTTCTCTGTGGGCCTTTGTGTGGGAGGCAGCTGGCAAGAAGTCTTCATTAAGACCATGGAATCAACAATGCACATAAGAATTCTTACTCGCTCTTGATCTGCTTTCAAAGTGAATGCAAACAAGTTGGCAGACCAGAGGCCAGAAGTGAAACTGAACAGTGCTGTATATGGCACCAGTCACGATTACACTAAAAAATAATAACTAAAATAAGACGAACACAAACTGATCCAAGCAAATGTCATCACTGTCACACTGGAAAAACAATCATTATGACTGACTCGCAGAACGACAGAGATGCACAACCAATGAACAAGACCTAATAAAAGAATCATTATTCATTTCAACTCATATCTAACATGCTTTCAAAGTTTGGTTCTGGGAGTCTGGCACATTATGGACTTACTAGGAGATGCTGTACAGTCACACATTAAGTTATACTAGTGGATAACTGCTTCTTAAATAGAGTAGATCTATCACATCTATTGCTGTTTTATTTTAATTTCATTTATTTATCCATTATTTACACCCCCCCACCCCCCACCCCCTCCTGCTTTCAGGGTTATTGTAAATGTGAGCGATGAGACCAAGACTGGACCTGAACATTCGCATATCTGAATTTTGTTCCTTGTGTGGGCATCTGGTTTTCAGTTTGGGTATCTGCACTCTGTTTCCTTCCCCGCTCACCCGTTGTTACCTGCAGCAACGCTTGGGTTCATTTGTGCTGTTATAGGAATGATGGAGGCCTCAGCTGTGTGGCAGACTGGGAACTGAACGGAGACAGTTTCAAATTCCTTATAAACCTCATTCATTCCTAGAAAGGAATGATCTTTTTACCAAGCATATATGTTACTTTCCAGTTCGAGCCAGTCCAGTTGTGCACGTCTCCGTCAGGGTTGCACAGTTAGAACTCAGAACACTGTCAGGAAGCAGCGTTGCCACCAGCAACATCCCACAGTCCCAGTCACTGATTTGAATGATTGACTGATTTCGCAAATGACATAATTTCAAGTGTGCAATCAGACCCCAACAGCGACCCCCTTCACATACGAATGAAGCAAGTTGTCTTTTCTTTTTTCAGTGATAGATTTGTAAAAATAACACTTCTGATTTAGTTGCATAAGAAAAAAAACAATATTTAAGCACTACTAGATTACTTTCCACATGCAGAATAAAAAAAGTTAATTTCTTACTTCACATTATCCAGAAAAAGGCAAAAAAAAGAAAATGTGAACACAATCAATCCACCTGTACAAGAGTGTAAACCTTACCTGAAATAATAATTAACTGTCTTCTATAAAATGTGTAGCATGTGTGTCATCATGCTACACATTAGCAAGAAGTTCCACAATTACTCCATAATCTTTTCTTGTTTTTTCTTTCTTTTTTTAATAACACAAATTATGAAACACATTTCGGTGTAACTGGTCACATTGATAACAAAAAAATGTCCTGAAACAACGAAAGAAATACTGAATTATGCTGTTTGTGAGGAGTTGGCACCTCCTAAAGGTATCCCTCTACACGTCTTACCAGGCCTTCTGCATGCTGGAGAAGGGTTATGAATGCACCGCTGTGATCTTCTTCGCAGGGCAGCCATGCTTCCTAATTAATGAGTTTGTGTTTGGCTATCAAGCATTACAGTTGGGGGAAGTGACAACAACTATTTGTCGAGCCAAGCGGGGGGACAGAGGCTAAAAACACAGAACGAACGGAAGAAAGAAGGAGCAGATGGGCCGGTGTCGCAGAGTGCAGAATGAAGCATACCTTCATCCATCAATGTGTGTGTGCTCCACACACACACACACACACACACACACACACACACACACACACACACACACACACACACACACGCACACTGTGGATTCATTGAGGCAACAAAGCACAAGAAACGGTTCTGCTTTCTCATCAATGTCAAACTAAATCCGCCACTGAGCGTAAGATCTCTTGACAGCAGCAGCTCGCGGTCAGGAAAATACTACGCCGAGCAGGATGTCGACTTTGTGCAGGAATGACACCGTACTTCATGTCCAGTTAATGATTCCACGGACAGGCTTAAGTTCTGTGTCCTCACGTATCAAAATTCTCCAACAAACTTCTGTTAGATTGAATATCTATACTTTTAAGTGGGTGCCCTCATGCAGAAACAGCCCTGACTGGAGGCCAAGCTGCCAGTTTGAGGTGAAAAGTGTCAGATTTTGTAACCCTGGAAATAAATGCTTTTCATTCACCCCCTTCCAGCGTTCAGCCACATTGATTGCAAGTCATTTCAAATATGTTACAAAACATGTTTCTGATGGTAAGCAAGTATTATTTTGGCCTGCACCCTCTTAGCTACTGATGTGAAAGAAGACAAAACAACCCATGACAGGTTGCTTTCGGGTCATTTCATGGTCAATTACCATTTCATTGGTTGCTCATTGAAACATCTTTTGCAAACAATGCCACTTCAAGTTCAAACAGGACTATGTGCCACAGCACGGTTTCAAATTCAATGGTTAGAGCGCCTCAAGAATGTGGCTAGCCTCTTAGACTTTGACACAAATACAAGCGTCTATACCATCTTTTTTGTTCAGACACAGCCTAGTTGTCCTCTTTTCTTAATGTAAGAGAAATGAATTTAGATTCTTGCTGGGGAGCATGGATACAAACATCAAGGAGCAAGTGCTCCACGTTGTGACCCCGTAGGCTCTGGCTCTGCGTTGGGTTGATGCGTGTGATGTTAGGCTGGCTGCCCCTGTGAATTCCCTGCCGGGGATGATGGGGATTAGCTAGAAAACTGTCTGAAAATAACTAAATAAACAATGAAAGAAGCAGCAAGAGGGGAGACAAAAGACAGCATGGCCATGACATTGTTTTTTGAACTCTGTAGAGGTTTGCCGATGTAATAAAAGGTGACAGCAGAGAGAAACTGAGAGGGATTTTAAAAGCTGAGTGCAGACTGATGGTGTCAGGATGTTTCTAAAATAAAAGCAATTTCAAACAGGCACTGATACACTCCAGTTTGCCCTCCCTCTATACGGAATATTTGGTATATATGTATGTTTAAACTAGAGTTGTGTTTTCTACTTTATGATGAGACAGAAGGAAAAAAAAACAACATCCATTTCTCAAACATCAGGCAAGACGGCCAGGAGCTTTATAGAAAATTGGGTGCATAATGCAGCTATTCACTTCTCATTTTGGTCCCCAACATATTGGAGGCGGCCAACAGAATGGCAATAGAGCTGACGTCTCCATCCACCTATTCATGCTCATTTGTTATTTATTCATGAGAAAAGAAGCGGGGTGCCAGCTTAATGCACTTTATATCATTGGCTCACTTGTGCTATTCAAATTGGAATGTAATTTGAGCTGAAAACTTTTCTCTCATTCCTGAAATACAACTTCATTCAAACTTGTAAGTCAGAGGTAAGAAAAGAATATTCTTTTGACAGCGTAACAATAACATGACAAGGTCAAGTGAGTAACAAATTTATCCAACATTACTTGGAGAGTATGCATGTGCAATTCTGCAGATTATTCTTTCAGGCGGTGCCATGAATACACTGAATAAAACCTCAATTGCCACACCTTTTCTCTTCATTTTTCTCATTCCATCACATGCTCCAGTCTCCATTTTGCTCAAGGATGTGGAGCTTCATTTCAACAATTTCTGCCCATTACAACAAATATGAATGTCACCGCACCAAGGATGCCAAGCAATTACTATACTCCCATGGAGAGTAGGGATATCGCTCTTCATCATAATAAGGCAGCGGTGCAAAATAGAGGTTTTAATGAATTATTAATAAAAACAGCAAAACCTACTATAGATGGCCATGGACAATGCTCAGTCTTGGGGACACAGTGACAACGCGAGAGTGACAGAAACAAGAGAAGTCAAACAGTGAGACAGAAACAAGCCAACAACAGTAAATATGGTACAAACAATACAATAAATATACAACTAAACTCAAGAGAGATGATGTGAAATGTCAAGGGAACCATTTTAAAAATGTGAAAGCCAAACCAACAGTGTAAAATTTGATGGGAGGATGATGACAACTGAAAATGACTTGTCGAACAGGAAGCGCATCATTATTTTTTCCACTCTAGATGTCCTTGAGGATGTCAGTAGTGTTCGGTTTTAGACATTTGACGCAGCTGCTATTCACTCGTGCACGTCATAGGAGGAGATTATGTGCTGGAGATGTGCTCTTACAGCTGCAAATACGTTGGAGAGCTCGAAGGAACATCTGACTGGAGCTGAGAGGAAGCGGCAACCATCCCACTTCTGGGCTGAAGCTCATCGAGGATGGATGTCGTGTTGTAGTTCCTCGACTGACCACTAGGTGCTGGCTCCAAAAACAGAGCGAATCCCTGCTAACTCCCACGTTAAACTGGCCAACTTTGTAGCAGAATTAAACATATTTACAGATGATGAAAAACATATCAGATAAATTTATATTAAGCAATAAAGCTGACCAATCAGATGCCTGGACATCATTTAACATGCTTGACTGACAGCTAGCAATTGGCACTGCCAGCTTTGTCCCGCCTCTTTGTAACATGGCGCTGCACAGTTTGGGGACATGTGGATCTAGAAAGGTTCTCTGTACAGATCTACGGGTCATGTGACCGGATGGTTGGTCCAGTATTGCCACTATAGTGACTGACAGCAGCAAAAGAGTGACAGCTCACAACACATAATAAAAAGTAACTCTTGCTAACATGTGATTGGAGATGCAGCTTTGATATGTTGTCCCACCTGCTGAGATGTTTCACTCGAGGACTGATGGAAAGAAATGCAATTTTCACAACATCATTTTCTGACTGCAGTTCTCACCCTAAAGCACAACTTTCTCCCTGCCACGCTCAGAGCAGTCCGGCCGGACTACTTAGTTAATGGTGTGCCCCCTCCCTCCAAAATCTGCTGTGTTTACTTAACCTTTAGGAAGTCCTCATTAGCCAGCTCACTCTGGAGAGCCTATTGGGTTGTCAGCAGAGAGATAAATGACCAATGGGTGAATTGATTTGACTCATACCTTGAGCCAGGATTACGTTGGCTGGTCAGTATGTGCTGTTGTAATTAGTTTATCAGCAAGATGGAGGTTTTCTTAAGTGATTAATCAGGAGAGCTCTCTGACTCCAGACTAATGGCAGGAACAGCAAGTGGACCGAAGGGCCATCTGATTGAGCACAACTTCACTGATAAACACACAACAGTTGGTTCATTGTCCAGGAGTCCAATTTCACTGACACAATACCAACAAGTCACCTGATCATTATTCCTTACAGCAAAATGTTATCATTATTATTTTTATCCTTAAAGTGCCCATGGCTGGGGTGGGATGGTTACAAGATGGTTTCTCACCCTGGTACAAAAATCTCCTGTTAGCAACTCCTTCCTTCCAAACCATTTAGCACATCTTCTACTCTGTATATTTTTCCCACTGACATCACACAGGAGTAGTTTTGCATAACCAAACAGCATATTTATCTACTGCTGGCCATTTATGCAGTCCCCGGAGTTTATCCGAGTTAGTTTAGCTGTTGTGCTTTAAGCGCCCCTAAAAGTATAGTTTTCTCAGGCAGGCTTTGATGAAGTCTTTACTCATGAAGAATGTTTCATCCACTGCTGTCAAAAAAAGTACATACAAACCAATTTTTGTACTTGCTTGATACACATGATCCATTTTATGTAAGTGGACTGCATAAACATGTGTAGCATCAGCCGCAACAGCGGGATGCCTGCTAAATGGGTTTCTCGTTATCAGTTCAACACGAGACATTAGGGTGGACTGAGTCTTTTAAGCATTGGTTACATTAATGTATGGTGTAAACACACCTGATTCTAATTAGGACTTATCATCAGCTTGTTACCAAGGTCTGCACATGACTGCCAATGACACAGTCATGTTGATCATGGTTGTGTTGAAACAGGGATCCACCTAAAACATGTAGGACTACGGCTCTCCAGGACCAGGGTTCCCTACCCCTGCCTTAGGTCTTAGTCTTCATTCAAGCCTTTATCCTGATTTATGCTTCTGCAGAGCAGTTATGTACATATTGTAGGCTACGCGTGGCCCATGCATATGTCTCTAGCATTTAAACTTGAGCGCTATAGTTTACATTGCTCTGTAATTACACCACCAACCACTAGGTGGCAGTGTAGGTTCTTTTTCTGTAGGGCTGTAGCTTGCACCGCCGAGTTCCCTTGTGTTTACCTCCTATATGTGGTTCAGTTATAGCAACAGACAAACAAATACAACAAGTAGTATTTAACTTGAGTTCGAGCTGATGAATGTTGTGCAAATTCGAAAAAAAAAGAAGAAAATCTATCAATTACATTTCTTTCCACAACACATAGAGACATTTGGAGACATTTGAAGGTGCATGCTAGGTTATGTCATCTGCCCCCTGCCTGAAGGGTCCTACACAAATCAGAGCATCCTCTGCACCAAAAAGTTTAACAGGAACAACAAACCTGTTTACTGAAGCCCCGCCCCACAACTAGGGCTGCAGTGACTGATTGACATGACGACAATTCATTGAAGTGGAAATTTTCTTTTTTTTGAGTTGCTGCATCATATAAAACCCCATAAATATAGTGGACATAGAGGTTGGAGGAGAATGTACATTTGTTATTGTAACACACTACTGAAAGAGCAGATAAAGTGCTTTACAAAGGCATTACGATAAAATAAATTAAGTTAAGAAATAAAAACAACAATTTAAATGTGCAATTGGACCTAAAAATGATTAAAAACAAAGAAAAGTAAAAGCAGTGCTGTAAAGTCCAACTAAAGAAAGAGTTTTCAGTTTAAATGTGTCTGGAGTTGGAGAACATCTGACATCAGAGGAAGTTTATTCATCCATGTCCAGCAGAGGAGATGAAG
>JBAMYA010000006.1:13586564-13639872 GCA_037176975.1 Arrhamphus sclerolepis | reverse complement strand
AATTCATTTTGGAGTAAGGCTGGAGCATAAAATGTGGACAAAGTGAAGCGCTGTGAATACTTCCTGGATTAACGGTAAGATTAACAGAGCGATTCATCCTCTGAAGACCATGCTGAGAATATTTTACAAAATATCTTACAAACAGGCTTCATTTGTTCTGAAATTACCATAAAAGTGGTCCCCGATCGACTTCCCACGACAGCGTCCCATTCTCCCCGACTGTCCTCTCTAGGGCGCCTACATCTGGAGACATCCTGCTGCGTTTGGGCCCTCCAGCACCACCAGAACAGAGCAGAGAGAACTTCAAAACATGCCAAAGTTTTCCCACTGTCGTTATAAAAACTGTTGTGCAGATATCACTTCCCTACAAAAGAAACACTATTATAAACTCATGCAATCCCAAGAATTGCCCAAGACATATATATATATATATATGTATATATATCCCAGATTACAAAATGATCTAAATATATTACAGCAAAAACTACAGATATACACACACACACTGGTTCCAGTAGAGGTCAGTAAAGTCGTTGGGTTTTTCCTTTTCCTGTCCATTTCCCTGCTCAAAAACTGCATCTCCACATTTCTGCGTCTCGGCTTTTTTTCCTTTCTTTTTTTTATTATTATTATTATTATTATTATTATGTTTCAATTTTCACGATCTCGATCAAGCTCAAGATTGTGAAAATGGAGGATGTGTCAACAGACGCCAAAAAGAGGAAATCCTATAAAACAAAAACTAAAAAAAAAAAAAAAAAAAAAAGATTGTTCTGGAGCTGAGTGTTACTTTAGTTGATAAAAGTTAGGGGTCTACGGGTTTTTGAACCTCGTCTGAAAGTACAATGTACAAAGAAAATAAGACACTTTACATTTTTGCTCAAAAGAAACAACGGTTTAGATATACAAAAAATACATAATTATTAAAAACAAAAATGAATAAGACGCTATACTAGATCTGAAGTTGGGGAGGAACCTGGAGGTTTACGCTTTGATTTTGTTCCTCCCCAAAATAAACTCTTAAAAACAGCGAGTTCACCACTGGTGCTGATGGCAGCGCACATAGCCCATAATTCAAATAATTATACAATGTACAAAAGCTACTCTATCGTTCAAATACAAAAGTTCAAAGGGGGAGGACTGACAAATGCAAGTTGGTCACATATATACATTCTCACGTTCAAAATGATGCACAAGGTTGAAGGATAAATGTACACGGATGACGATACCGAGGGCGAACGATGATTTTCCTTTCCATCAAATAACGATAAAGTAAAACACCAGGGTGACCTACAAGGCCCCATCTGGGGGTCTGAATGGTTAGCTTATTGAGTCCATCATTGAGCAGATGCAGGGTTTAGGCATCAAACGGCCACGTCGTTTCCAAGTTATGCATTAAAAATGAGAACAAAAATAACCTGCAAAATCAAGAGATTCAGCCAGCAGCCAGTTTGCTTCGCACAAAGACTAATATCAGCGGGGAAGATGGCAAAATTCAGGGATATAAAAACATCAGAAGTACCAGATGCTTGTGGAGCTAGGTGGTAGCTTTTCCAAAAGTCAGCAGGAGGATCTATTTAGGTTTAAAAATTAAAATAAAAGGTGTCAGACTGTCCCCACTCTTTGGCACAGAATTGTCAGTGTCTCTTTTTTTTGTCAACATGGCAGATCTACATCTGTGTGGTCAGAAGTGCCGCTGCTCCACAGAGACCACTAGGGGTCACACTGGAGCAGAACAATGCAAGATACAAATGGACAGGGCTTTAAAGGGAATATTCAATTTAAAAATGATCCGTTTCATCCGTTTACCAACTCAAAAACTCTTGATATAAAACAGCGCTGTGACTTTGGGGCGACCTGGGTCTGAAAACTTCTGTGAGCCATTCAGATTTGCAGATCTGTGATGTCACAAACCCAGGTCAGAGCTGTTATCGCTAAAATCTGTAGCACCAGTTTCAAAAATAGTACAGATGAGCGGGTTGAGGTGGAAATGTCGTCACTTTAAACTGGCTGTTCAGGAAAAAGAGAGCTCTGAAGATGTGATTGTGCTGTGTACAAAGACTTGACACAAAGAAAGCATAAACCCAAAAAGGTTATTATAGGTCTCTTTAAATGGACCTTAAAGCTATTATGCATCAATACCACTTCTGGCCACAAGGGGGCATACATATCTGCTGTGTTGACTGATAATTCTGTGCTATTTTAGTCGGGAAGGTCTGGCATCTTGTAACATCGATGAATCTCATGACTCGAACTTTTCTTGGGATATGCTGCCCCCATGTGGCCAGAAGTGGTGTCCTCGAGAGCATAAATCAGAACATGATCCATAAAAGCTTGTCTCTGAGCCAAGTCAACCCGCTGCAGCTTCAGAATAAATTTATCCTCTCGGTTAAATGATTACTGAGTACGTTTCCTTTAACAGACGCTCATAACTTCAAGTCAATTGTGGAATGATGCTGGGAAAGAAAAATAAAAAAGAACTGAAACGACAACTAATTTCCCCACAAAAAATGAAATTAAATGTTCTCGGAGGCAAATTTCCACACATGGAGGTCAGTGCTGGAGCAAACTGGTACAAAGCTTAAATTTTAACAAGAACAAAGGAAAAAAAAAAAAAAAAAAAAAAAAGGTGCGATGGCGGGTAAAGGATTGGCAGTGGAGCTGAAGTGAAGCTGTGAAGAAACAAAAAAGAAAGACTGAAAACTGTTACTGGAAAAATAACGATATGTTGGTTCCCACAGGGACAGTGTTACACTGGTGACATGGATCCAGTTCTTACTGTTGGTGAGACAGTTGAGAATAAAACAAGTGTTGGCAGGGGAGGAAATATAATAAAGTTAAGCAATATAAAAATACAATACCACGAAAAAAAAAGAAAAAAAGAAACAATACACCATTTTTGTTTTTACAATTGTTCATTATTGCAGACGTAGTCCACTAGGTCTGTGACTCCTAAAAGGTCGTCTTCGTCGTCTTCCTGTGCTGCCAAGTCCTGGCCAACGAGACCGTTCGGTGCTATGGCAGTGGCTGGTGTGGAACTGATGTTTTTGGGCTGCTCCAGATGTGGGATGAGACCCGGAGCGGCGGGAGAGGGCCGACCGGCGACGCCCTCGAGGCTCTTCATCGCACTCTGTCCGTTGGTGGGCTGCAGCTCCACCAGATTAGAGTCCACTGGGTTTGTTCCCTTTGATTCCTCGTCTGCTGCCTTCTTCTCTTTCGGTTTCTCTTCCTGCTCCTCCTCCTCCTCATCATCATCATCGTCCGAGTCGATGCGGTTCACCCGTTTACGGATGGGACGGTCCTCCTCGGAAGATTCGTCCGAGTCATCGTCCGAGTTGTCCTCTTCAGAAGCTCTCCTGCGTTTCAGCGCCAGACGCCTGCGCCGCTGCCTCGAATCTTCGTCCGAGGAGTCGGCTCTTCTCTTCGGCCTTCGGTCCCTCGACTCCTCTTCTGAGTCTCTGGAGAAACTCGCTGGGAAGAGAAAAGAAATGCTTTTTAATTTTAACCTGAAGCTCGACTGTGACAACACAGAAAATAACTTATTATTATGCAGTAATATTGTACCGTTTATACGGATATCAACTGATCTGATCCAAATTAATTTTTCAAACTAAAAAAAAAAAAAGAATAAATGAGCACATGTTTCCATATGTGCTGAATACAAGTAAAAACAACGACATGAAATGTATTCAGGCTTCATGTCGTAAAAGCCACATTCAGGAATTTCTAAAAAGCTCAACATATAAAACAATAAATTAAATATTGATTTAGATTTAGAATCACAGGAGGACCATGTCGCTCTCCATGGTGCTGAAATGTAACAGACTTTTTTTCCCCCCTCTCATCACATGTTCAGGTACATGTTTCTTTTTATGCAACTCTGCTTTATCCATTCATTCATCCATTCCTCCACTCCTCCATCCATCCATCCTTTTCTGCTTATCTGGGGTTGGGTCATGGGCCAGCAGCTTAAGCAGGGAAGCCCAGACCTCCCTCTCCCTGGCCACTTCTTCCAGCTCAACCAGGAGGGTCCCAAGGCGTTCCCAGACCAGCTGAGAGACATAGTCCTTCCAGTGTGTCCTAGGTCTTCCCCGGGGTCTCCTCCCAGTGGGACGTGGCCCGAACACCTCACCAGGGAGGTGTCTAGGAGGCATCTTGACCAGATGCCCGAGCCACCTCATCTGGCTCCTCTCAATGTGGAGGAGCAGCGGTTCTACTCTGAGCTCCTCCCGTATTACTGAACTTCTCACCCTGTCTCTAAGGGAGAGCCCGGCCACCCTGCAGAGGAAACTCATTTCGGGCCGCTTGTACTCGCGATCTCGTTCATTTGGTCACCACCCACTGCTGGTGTCCATAGGTGAGGGAAGGAATGTAGATCGACCGGTAAATCGAGAGCTTCGCCTTCTGGCTTACAATTTTTACCTCTATAAGCTTATATCTTTGATTTTCTATCTTATCCTCAAATAAACTGCTTAAATGCTGCATATTTATGGGAAACATCTGTGGAATATTGACTTAAATAAAATTATTATATACACTGTAACTTCATTAAACGTAGCTGTGGCACATACCTGACACATTTATGGAAAAAAGAAATGTTGTAACGTTCCCCCAGAAAAACCTCAATAAAGCTGGAAGGCTGTACAATAATTCAACAACAATATGTATCACAATAGAAAGTGTGATTTACATTCTCTTTATTTCTAAAACATTATTTAGTTTTATAGGATGGGGTTTAATTGGGCTATCTGATTTTTTGGAGGTTTGTGGGAACAGTCATCCTCTCTAGACAGTTTCTGTTTTTCCTTTTATTCATGTTGATGTTGGAGTTATATCGTATCAACCAAAATCAGAAAAATATATTGTGATATACATTTTGGCTGGTGTGTCTAAATAGCATCGTAACATTCCTCACTCCTCAAAAACTGTTGCAAACTCTGCAGTCCATTTTTTTTCTTTTTATTTCATACCAAAATGATGCCAGATTTTCTTTTCCATTTACCTATCCAGGGAGCAAACACTGAGATTCCAGCATTGGTGTCCTCATAACTCACCCTCACTGTCAGAGCTGTCCTGGTGCCGTCTGGGTTTCAGTTTGGCCCGGTTACTTTCTGCCTGAGAGCCTTCAGACTCCGACGTCTCGCAGTAGTTCACCTGCCTCTTCTGGCTGCGCCGAGACCGCCGTCGACTAACGTCCAGATCGCTGTCGCTGAACTCACTGGAGCCCTCCGTCGCTGCACACAAACAAGGACAACGTCTCAGAAGCGCAGAAGGATTCCAGTATCCTACATAGCTGGTTTATGTTCTCATCCTCCTGATGATTAAAAACTCACTTTACTGTTAAACATAGCTGAAGATCCTTAAATGTAAAAATAACTTCCATAACTATGACTGGATTATTGATATATCCAGGTTACTTCAGTGGTGCTGTGTGATCCACATGATTGATTTGGCACAACTTTAAAAACAGCACTTTTTTTAATCCCTAGATTTATGTATCGGTCATAAACTGAAAAAGTCAGCTGAGTGTTTTTTAGTCCTGTATTTTTACATCCCAGATAAATGACAAGTTGATTTTTTCCCCAAACAAAATCATTTCCTCTCATAATACCACATGCCATCTCAGAAAAATATTTAAACATCAATTTATGTATTTTCAAGTTTAAATCTATGGGTTCATATATGTGACATAAAAAAAACAATTATTAAACAGTAACGCATACCAAGGCCTTCTGGTAAATGTATTGTGATTGTGTTTTTTTTTTAAACAAAAAAACAAAAACAAAACACAAAATGTATGATGAACATTGAAATGAGTATTTCTGCTGCCACTGATGGTGTTGCCATGTGCTCGGGGGTCAAGCTCTGGGTTTCTCAAGCGCCTAGAGATGACTTGTCGTAAATAGGCGCTATATAAATAAATTGAATAAATTGAATTCAATTGAATTCCTGCTGACTTTATGTTAAGCTGCTGTCTGACTGTAGAGGGCAGTAAGGAGTTAACTTTGATTCCAAACCGATGTGAACAATCCAGGACCATCAGCTTGCAAGAGCCAGAAGAAGCTCAACAGAAGATGAACAGGAGCTCAGTAGAGCCCAGCTTTTCTGAACTACAGAAGAAGCTATAGTGAAAACTAAATAAAAACTGAAAATAACAATACAAAACTAATTAGAATTACAGTTTCAATTAACTTAGTTTTAGTATTTCATCCCTCCTGGAAGTGAGCAGGTCAGGACATGATGTCATGAATTCTCCATTGATGAAACAACTAAATCCATGGATGAGTCCAGCAGGGAACGTCTATGACTCTGGATTTCTGGAAGTGAGGGGACATATTTATCCTAAAATAATATTGCAGTAGTTTTAGTCAGTTCTGCTGCCTCCCAGGATTTAGTGGTGCGTATTTTCTCTCAGTTATAGCACCTCACACACGTGGCAGAGTTTAGAGTTAAGAGGATTATCGTAACAAGAGTCCCTGACTCGGCCTGTACATCAGCAAACAGCAGCAGGCCGCTTCATGAAAATTCTTTATTGTGAAATAGATCCCATTCTGTCACTTCCACCAGTCCAGAGCACAGCACACCAGCCACATCAATGGCTATGTTATAGCATCTAATGTCCTATTCACACCGAGGACCTGCTGTAATATGTAATAATATTAATCCAGAGCAAATGTCTGTGGTTTGGAAAGTAAAGATTTCACCCCAGATTACCCTATTTCAGCCAACGCAGAGGTCAGGGGATAATTTTAATCCCATGTGAACAAAGATCTCAGTCACAGAGAGTTGAGGGAGAATTATTATTTCTTCTTGTCGCCTTTTCCTGCTGTAAATACAGCAGCTGCAGTGGATTACATAATCACTTATTGTATTTTGGCTCAAAATTCAAGAAACTTTTCAACATTAAGCTTCATGTGGAGGGCCATAAAAAGTTCAGAGCAACAGAAGAGTGATGATGAGATGCACGGCTGCCATGTGGTTTTCTTTGTGCCTCATCCTGCACCCCAATTAAATGCAGGGTCTCGAGTCCAGAGTCTCACTCCTCTTTTGTGCTGCCACTGCACCGGATGTTACACAAGGCTTTGACATCACAAAGCCAGACGCATTTTTCAGCTTATCTTGTCCAAATGCGCTATGAAAAGCACAAATGACAGGGTGTAATTTAAAAATTACTGCAGGTCCCCTGATAATACTCGTCCAGTGCAAACAGGACATAAGAGACACTGTTCTAAACAGCCAAGATGGCTCTGATTGGTTGTTTTCCCATCAAAGGGCATCCAGAGGCAGTTTCTTCTGCAACTGGTGGTCAAACCCAGAGGAACAAGATCATTAAGATAACTGGTCAGGCTGCTGCTCTCTTCAAGGAATAGATTGAAAACACACAAAAACAAAACAACTGTTACAAAATAAAGTGAAAACAGAGGAAATGTGGATCTGGGGAAAAAAGCTGAAACACAACAAAACAAAAAAAAACAAGCATGTTATTGATACCTATTTCATCCTCCTCATCCTCCTCGTCCGTCTCCACTTCCTCATCATCTGAGTACCCCCTCGGTCGCCGCCGCTTCCTGGAGCTTCGCCTCGTCGGAAGCTTTTTTGTCCGCGAGGAGGCGTGACGTCGACCGCTGCTGTTGCTGCCGACCTCGCTGTTGTTGGAGTCCGCCTCCGTTTCCGCTTCCGTCTCGTTTTCCGTGACGACAAACTCTTCCTCTGAGCTGAACGCCAGAAAAGAAGGGAGACGCATGAAGATAACGTCTGGCACGCAACGGCAACCCGCGGGGTGATGCGTTTACCAACAGACTCGAAAGCGCACCTTTCGCTGAGGCAAAACTCGTCCTCGCTTTCCTCCTCGTCCACAGTGCTGTCGCTGTCCAGGTCGTTGAGTCTCCGTCGCTTCTTCCTGCGCTGAGCGGCGTTGGGTCGTGGCGGCCGGCCGTTCTCTTTGCCCTCTTCCGCCTGGAGGATGGTAGAAATGTCTTTCCCTCTGTGACCTGTGATGTTGGCCATGTCTTTGCCCCGACCAGCTCCTGTTTAAAGAAAAATACGCAGCGTCACTTTAAATATCTGAGCTGTTTCCCTCTTAGCTCGATGACAGGAGATTGGAATTCTTACTTCTAAGTTATTCGATGGATTGAACAAGATAAAACAAGTTAAAATCACCTCCACCCTCTGCTTCTTTGATGTCTTCCTCAATGGCCTCCTCGATTGCCTCATCAAATTCATCAAATCTGCAAAAGTAACGTGAAAATAAATCAAAAAGTAAAGAATGACAGTTTTTAATATCGTTTTAGTGACATGAGGTCACTAAATGAATAAAAAGAGAACTCCCCAGTAACAGGAAGCAGTGATTGGTTGTTCGGAGAGCACATGATATCAGTGATTTATGTTTCTGTCCAGCTGCAGACTGGTTGTCTGGACTTTCAGCTGTTAACGTGCATCTCAAACCTGTAGCTGATGGACTTCTTCGCCCTCGTAGACCTCCGTCCCCAGCTCTTACTGCGCTTCTCCTTCTTCTCCTTTACTACGATCTCTGGCTTTTCTTCTTCGACCTACAAAGAGTTCAGAGTCGTTATTGTTGTTGTTCAGGTTACAGTTTGTGTCCATGTCAGAGGCCACACAGCTTGTTTGTGTGTACTTACAGCGGGCGTGATGATGTTCTCAACACTGATTCCTACATAAATTAGACGCTCTTTCCTGCAGGAGATGAAACATCAAGAAATGGTGGAAAATCACTTATAAAATAAAACACTAACGCTCACTCCAACTTAAACATTTCATCTAATTAAATGGTTTTATTGAACAGTTTTGTCTGGAGTCCAGACGAACTCTGTCAATACGGGTATTGATCACTAGTCGTATGTACATTATTTATGTATGGAAGGATGGATGGAAGGTCTTCCAGGAGGCTGAAGTAGAAGTTTAACCTTTAATTGTCCAAAAAAACCCTCCAACTTGATTTGATTCAGTTCAGAGTAGGGCTGGGCAATGACACAAAATTAACATGACATTCACAATCAATAATCGATGTTCATGTCAATTAGTTCTTTGAAATATTGATTAAATGGCCACAGAGAAGCAGGAAACATCTCACCTCCTCTCAGCCCGTTCCTTCTTTTTCAAGGCAGCATCCAGGTTTAGCAGCTGCTCCTCCAGTTTGTCGCAGAGCTGCTTCTGCAGACGAGAACAGTGGAAACATTTTTTAGCTTCATTCACGCCTCCTTTTATTTCCACATTTCTGAATTTGCGGCGCTCGGACAGGCTCGTACGTGCTGGCACGGAGGACAGAACCACTCTCCATCGGGGATGATCATGAGCGGAGGCCTGAGGCAGGCGGTGTGGTAGCCGCTGTCGCACGAGTCGCACAGCAAGATCTGGAGAAGAGATGCAGTCGTACATCATCACACATGCTGCTTCCTGCACTTCCTCATTTCCTAAGTGAAGGTGATGAGCACAGAGGTGCCACCACCCAGAGAACAGTATTTATAACACCTGCATGCATGGAGATGTTTTAAGCCAATATTTATTCATCAAATTAATCTTTGAAGTCAAAGACGCCTCGTAGACGTCTTGTCGGGTTTAAGAAGCCACCTTCCACGGTCTGCGACTGAACTGCGTTCAAACGGCTGCATTTCTCAGCAGCAACGCATGTGGAGGACATGGCAGAAAGAAAGAGACCAGCTGAAAAGATCAACTAGCTTAGTTGTGCCCCCGCTCACGGCTGCCTGCTGTTGCTTTAGGACTGAACTTTAAAAGATGTCACTTGTCTGGTTCTGTAACTGTGTTTATTTAGGTGCTTTTTCTTTTTCTTCAAAGCAAAATGATTAAAAATCTCATCAACTTGTATCAATGCTCGTGAAACAGCATCTGCAGGAAAGCAGTTTACAATTCTCGTTCATCTATTCACACACTCGCACTGCAGCACTTCTATTACAGAGACACAGTGGTGTCAAATAAATTTTCAGCTTCTAAACTGATCATCTCCTAAGTAGGTCAAATATCTTTAAAAAAACAAACAAACAAAAAAACTCTGAATTGTGTCAAGAACAGGTTCTAATATCTGAATTATTAGTGAGTGCACCTTTTATATGTGCCATCATTTACCCGTTTAGACCTCCTTTTGTCCCCGTGTCCTGAGCTCTAAACAGACCTCTACTTCTGCTGTGCTCAGTTCTAAAGGAGCAGAACTCGTGTGGTTCGCTGGGTTTCAGATCCTGACGGTACCCACCAGCTCAGGGTGATTTGGAAGACCGCAGTGTTTGCAGGGGTCATCGTTTGGAGGTAGATCGTCGTCCGAGGATGTTGAAGAGTCCGAGCTCCGCCTCTCTCGGTTCCGGTTCCGCCTCTTCCGGCTTCGCTCGACCTTGTAATCTTCGTCGCTGTCATCCTCTTCCTCACTGTCGTCCTCTTCTGACGACTCCTCGTCGCTGTTGTCGTCCTCGTCATCGGAGTTTTTCTTTTTCCGCCGTGTTCGTGTGTTGGACCACCGGGCCCTCCGTCTCTTCCTCCCCTAAAACAAACAAAACAAGACAAAAAACAAAAACAACAAACCACCATGACATAATTCTGAAATAAAATTCTTTGATAAAGAAAAAGAAAAAGAAGAAGGGCCTTGGTCTCACCTTGGGTTTGGGCTGCCCGTCCTGATCAGCCTTTTTTTCTTTGGGTTTCTTTTGAACAGTCTTCATGTCGCCCTCTTCCTCATCCTCCTCTTCCTCATTTTCTTTCCCGCCCTTGTCGTCCTCGCGCTTCTGGGACGGTGGCGTGGCTTGTGACTTCTCCAGTTTTCTGTCCTGGGTCTCTACTGCCTTCGGTGTCAGTCTAGAGATCCTGGCTGACCTTCGGAGAGATCTCCCCGTGTTCGTGTCAGATTCGGAGTCTCCGTGTCGTTCGTCTCTCTGAAGCTCGGCTTTCCTCCGCTGGGCCGGAGTATCCATTTGGGAAACGGCGCCCTCTTCTGATGGAGTTCCGTCTCCGTTCGCCACCTCTTGATTTTTGCTTTTGTTGCTCTGATCTGTCAGATTATTAACGTCCGCTTCTGTTTGCTCGGTTTTGGCTGGTTCCGTTATATCTAGTTCTCCTTTATCAGTTTTGGCCAGTTCTATCTTTTCTGTCTTATCTGATTCTATTTCTTCTGTTTTATCAAGTTCTCTTTTATCAGTTTTGGTTGATTCTATTTTTTCTCGCTGATCTAATTTTGTTTTTTCTGCTTCTCTTTTATCAGTTTTGCCTGATTGCATTTCTTCTGTTTTATCTAATTCTACTTTATTGGTTTTGTCCACTTCCATTTTATCAGTTTTGCTTGATTCCATTTTTTCTCTTTTATCAGTTTTCCGAGGTTCTACTTTATCAGTTTTGCTTGATTCTATTTTTCCTGTTTCATCAGTTTTCCGAGGTTCTACCTTATCAGTTTTGGACAGTATTTTTCCTGTTTCATCCTCTCTTTTATCAGTTTTCCGAGGCTCTATTTTATCAGTTTCTCCTGATTCCATTTTTTCTGTTTTATCTAGTTCTAATTTGTCACTTTTGTCCACTTCTGTTTGATTAGTCGTGTCTGCTCCTGTGTCATCAGTCTTGCCTGATTCCATTCTTTCTGTTTTATCTTTTTCCATTCTATCAGTTTTGTCTGCTTCTCTGTTATCAGTTTTTCTTGATTCCATTTTTTCTGTTTCATCTACTTCTAATTTGTCACTTTTGTCTGCTTCTGTTTGATTAGTCGTGCCTGCTCCTGTGTCATCAGTTTTATTAGTTTCTGCACAGACGTCTGTCCTCTTGACTGGACTGGACGGCCTCTCTTTCTCTTCGCACGCTTCCTCCGTTGTCGTTTGCTCAACAGAATCCTTCTCAGCCTTTCCACCTTCTTGCAGCTTTTTCAGGTCGTTCTGAAGGTCTAATGCCTTTTCTGCTGTCGGCCTGGGGGACGGGGCGTCATCTGTCTTTGTTTTACTGTGGATCAGAGCGCCTTCACAGTTGACAGTTTCCATGGCGTCTTCAGGTTTTTCCGTCTTTGACCTACAGCCGTCCTCAGAAATCAGCTCTTCGACGTCGCCGCTCCTCTCGGCGGGTGTACATGATTCTGATTTGTCAGTGATTGATGGTTTATCTGCTTGTTTAATGACTCGTGATAAAAGGGTGGATTTAGGGTCCTCAGGTTCCTCTGACTGGAGCGGTACCTCACCATTAACCAGATCGTTTGCTTTTTGAACTCTCGTTGGTTGGTCTGGAGCTGCTTCAGGCTTGTTCACCTCCTTCGTGGTACAAACGGCTAAATTCTGCACTGCAACGGTGCCATTTTTCTCAAAGTCTTCACTAAATTTCATCCCTCGTTTCTTCAAGGGGATTTTTGCCTGCTTTTCGTTCTTAACAGCCTGTTGGACCTCCTCTGAACTGTTCTTCTTGGGCTCCTCTCCCTTTTCTTCCTTCACTGGTGCACTCAGCACCTCACAGGGCGGCGTTGGTTCGCTCGATTTATCACCCGTGACTTCCTTTGGTTCTTCTTTGATGCTCTGAGGTTTTGTGCTGATGCTTTTAGAGTGGATATCTGTCTCAGGTTTGCCTTCAATGGTGCCGTTCAGCGATTTGGCCTCTGGAGCTTTTGATTTCAGCTGGTCCTCCTGCGTTAGTTCTTCGTGGATTTCAGACTTTGGTGAGACAGCAAACGCAACTTTTTCTTCTTTTGTCTTTAAGGAGTCTATCTTTTCTTCATCTGATGCATCTTCAGTCTTTTTAGCATCATCTGCAAAATATGCAGATTTGAAAAGTGAAAAACATTCATTAACATTCAAGACTGCAACGAACAGAAACGTTGTTTTCCTTTGGAGGAGGTGTACGATGACGAGGAGGATATTCTTTCAACTGTAGCTGCAAATGTTTGACGCACTGACTGAATGTGCAAAATCAAACGAGTGCGACCCAGACAAGCATGACTGAATGAGCCTGACGCTTGTGCACGAGAGCCAATAAGCTGCTAAGTTTGCCTAATGGAAAGCAACTTCTACGCCAGAGGGAAAATAAATAAATAATTCTGCAGTTCGAGGATTGAATGAAGCACAAGAGTTTAAAATTTGAACTGAGGTCTTTGGTGGGCTGCAGGTGACAGTCACGGACACCAGTGGAGTTGAGCCCTACAAAATATGTTCCTACGGGAGCACAAAGCTGCAGGACAGCTCTCAAAAAAGCACAACTCCAGGAGGAGGAAAGTGGGGAGAAGAGGCTCTTTCATTCAGCCGCTTTGAACGTGGGCGTAAACTATTCAAAAGATGAATAGTTCTGTCTTCTAGCCGTAATTTGACCGAAGCACATCACAAACATTTCATTAAGACCTTCAGAAATCATGTCAATTTATGGAAAAGGTACAAAAAGGAGATCATTAAATGCAACAAAACATTTTTACATAATCTGTAAAGAGGCCAGTATCAAAAGTCTGTTCTTTACCTTTACTTTCTCCGTTTTCGCTGTCCTCTTCACTGTCAGACTTCTTTTCCCCGTCTTGGTCTTTCTTTTCTTGGTCTTTCTTTTCTTGGTCTCTTTTCAACAGCTCAGGGTCAATTTGCGTCTTGAGGAGAGCAACAACTTCAGCCAAATCATTTCTCTCTCTGAAGTGAGAAAAGAGTGGTTAAGAAAAGAGCGGTTGGTCCAGACTGGAGACAGAAGCTGCAAACGCAGTCATGCAGAGCATTAGATAACATCTATCCAAAGCATTTCATTTCATTTCACAAAGCATGTTAAGGCAGATATGATCGCTCCCTCTTCAAAATCAAAAAGAGAATGTTTGCTTTTACTGAAAAAAATGGCACTTAAACCTTGGATACAACTTTGAGTATGCTTACCTGACGATGCACTTCCACGACGACCCGTCTAAATCGTCTTGCTCTTCGATATAAACACGGACGTTGTTGTCTTGGTCCAGCTGAAACCAGTACATCTGTCCGTCTTTGTCCCGGCCAATCGGCTGCAGGCGCATTTTATCTGGGTCCTCATCGTTGATGGCAGTTTTGAACTTCACGTTGTCATCGAACTGGCACTCGCACAAATACTGGAGAAAGATGGACACGACATCATTCAGGGTCCTGCAGCCTGTTCACGCCTGTCCAAAGAATAAAGTACTACAAATGTATGTGTTAGCTTGGAGCGACACAGCAAAGTTGGATTTCAAAGAGCCGATACTGTTTAGCAGACCTCAGGTCAGGAAGACTTTTTCACAGAAACGTGTAAATTTGATGGGTTTGGATTCCTTATAACTAAACTATAGATGTCACACGCTTACATCACCGCCCCAATTCTTCCAGTTCTCTTTTTTAATTAATGATATAGAATAGTTTGAGGCACAGGTCAGGTCTTGCTGCACTGATGTTATGAAGGACACCTGCTTCAAAAACGTCTACTCTAAGAACTTCTTCCTCTGAACTGAATTTCTTTCATCTGCATCGATGCTGAAATGAAAAACATGTTAAAGAAACAAGCCTGCGCTTGTATATGCAGGAAGGAAAAAAACAGCGAGCTCACTTTAAGTATTCCCGTTTTGCACTCCATCGTCATTTCCTTGTATCCCTTTTGTTCGAGTTCCCACGCCCAGGTCGTGTTGAACTCCTGGCATACCTGCAAGCAAAGCGAGGAGCGTATGTTTGAGCGCTTAGTCGATTTTCCGCTCGACTTTGTTTGAGTGCATGCACGTGTGTCACACAGCTCTGCAGAGATCAGATCGATGAAAAGCATTTTAAAATGCAGTTACCACAGAGATGCAGCCATCACCAAAGAAAACAGCCTCCAAGCAAACCTCTTCATATTATTCCTACTAAAATGGTTTTTTTCTTTGACAGAGGACTCAGTAATCTGCTCTTGCATATCCACAATTAATATTTCAAGCTGACCAGCACCTTTGCCTGATCTTTGACATATATTCATTCTAATAAATCTGGTTTGCTTCTAAATGTTGCTGAAATGGTGATATGAAAACACTGACAAGGCTTTTTCTTCCTGCAAACATAATCAACTATTAAAACTGGAATATTCGTCTAATAAAGGAGTACTTATCTTTGATTTTAAAACAACCGAAAGCAAAAGCAGACAGATCAACTACATATGGTCATTAAGTGAATATTTAAAGAATAGAAATCATTGAAATAACTGCCATGGGCAAGATTACCCTGGTTATAGGCTCTAAACGTCAGTTTTGATTAGTTTTTGATTAATTGTCCAACCCCAAGCCAAACGTCAGGATAATCGCTAGAGATGTTTCTTCTTCTGACTGATTTTTAGGTCAAAAAAGTGGTGCTATAATCTGCTTCTGCAAAAGTTAACGAGCATCAATGATCCTGATAATCCGTCTGACATGGACATTTATGAGAACAAACTGGAGCATCCAAGCACCCATACATGGGAACAAAAGGGCACTTTTGAGTCTCCAAGTGGCCATTTTTTCTTTAAGGTGTTTGGACGAAGCTTTTAGGAGGGAAAAAAATTCTTGTCGCCAAATTTCGATGGAAACACTGATTGTGTTTATCGTCTGATGGCTCAAAACTGACTCGTGTGCAAGTATACAAACCAGAGCAATCCCAGTAAAGCATTTACACCATGTGGTTCTCCAACAGCTGTCAATTCACCTTGTATGCACCCTGTATTACTGCCACTTTACTCCCAAAATCAGAAAGGATGACATTTATGTAATCCCTTAGTTTTACTACGGTATGCTACTGAAAATTAAAAACAGTTATAAACTAAATTAAAAACAATAAAGAAAACAGTTGAAAGTGTACAGTACAGGAGGTCACATATAAACGGTGGTTTAGCACCAAAGTGGACGACTTACTTTGACTAAATACTTCTCCCATCTGTCTGCTGACACGGACTTGCCAATCTTCCTCAGCAGCTTCACGTGAAGATCGACCAGGAGCTTTGGGACTGAGGAGACGTTTAAAAAGAAAAAAAGAAAAGACGTTACCAGGGTTCAATTAAAAGCCGTCTTTGGCTCATGTTTAAAAAAAATAAAAGAACAACAAATAAAATAAACAGATTTGTCACCAGCTGCCCTGATCTCTAAACATTAGTGATCATCTCCAGTGATCCAGAAGATCTGACCTGCAGTTGCCAATTCAGGCAGATTCTGATTTCATTTCTTGTAAAATCTGTTTTCAACTGCAAACAGAATACCAGAGCAGAGGAAAGCTGCGCGCCCTGCTGACTTTGTTTTCAGCAAAGACACTGAGCACTCTTAGCAGGGGAAGCTGGATTAAGTTGGTTCTCTTTCATGTTTTGGTTGCTGGCTGTTTCATTTCGTTTTGTTTTTTTTATCTTGCAGGTTGTAAAAATTACTCTCACAGACGGTCCACAGTGACTGTGTCATAATAACGTGCTCACTGAAAAATAATCGCACGATATAAGACTCTGGATGGACTGACACATACAAACTAAATGAAAATAAATAAATCTAAGCTGTGCATATGGTGCATGTATGGAATAAAAATCATCTAATGTCAGCAGCCAATACAGGTAAATAAATAAATCAATAAAAATAAATGTCTCTCGGCTAAAAATCTTCACAGGCTGCAGAAACACTGTTAAAATCTGTTATTTCATTTGCTCACGGTACAGAGCTCTCCTCTGAAATCAACTGCTAAATCTTTGTTTTTCTTTACCACCAAAATCTAAAACAAAATTCATACACAGCTTACATGTGCAACATTACAAACTTTACTTTTAAGGCATTAAATAGGACGTTATGCAAACATATGAAGAATTATACTGATTAAAATAGTGAATTAGGAACAAAAGCCAGACAGGTAAATAAAGGTCTGTTTTTGAGGAAGTGACCCTCAGCAGTTGTGCAGACCACTAAATAAAAGAATGCCATCTGATTTTCATTCAACCATTAATGGACTGCATTTCTAACAAGCGCGGCTTCAGAGATAAGTGGAGGATCGTGGTTTTAGACTGAACAGCAGACGTCAACTCAACACAGCAGCACTGAGATTGTAAATAGCAAAACTGACCAACTGAATGATTTTTTCTTCCTTTTTTTCTGCAGACTGGTGTGACTGTGAGTCTCAGAGCCTCTATGTGAGATGATGTGGTCACAAAAACGTCTGTTTCTGAGCTGTGAACAAAGCTGCATCTACGTGCCGTTCATCAATAATGCCTGTGAGGTATTCTGAATAAGCTGACGATCAGAAGATGATGTTTTGGAAGCTTGCTGCTCTGAAGCATTCAGGTGTACGTTATGAAGGGGAAGACATGAGCGATTGTTTTAGAAAAGGCAGCTGTTGCTACATCAGCCTCTAAAGACTTATGAAACCATTTCCAAGCAATTTGGTGTTCGATGCTACACGGCGAGGGATATTAGTCACAAGCGTGAAGTATTCACAACGGTTGCAAACCTTTCCAGGACTGGAAAGCCCGACAACTACCCACAATCAGACAGTGCAATGATCAGAAATGCAAAAGAAAAGCTACATAACAGGCCTCTCTGAGCATGCTTTCGTAGGTACAAACAAACCAAACTTCTGACTCATACAAGACACAATTATATCAAGTTACTGTTTTAGAATCATGGGGGTACTTTGTATTGCCCAGGTAGCTTTTATTCCCCCCCAGTAAAGGTAGAGGTCATCAAAACATGAAGGGTTAAAATACAGAAAATGTGTACTTTCAGGACAGTACATAATTCAGGGTTGATGATATCAGGGTTTTTTTTGTTTGTTTGGTAAATAAATCCATTATTTGGCGTTTGCTGCAGTCCCGTGACAAAAACTGGCATTGATTACTACCTTAGTAATACAACCGATTTACTTCTTTTCAACTAGTTAATGATGGGCGAAAATTAAAACACACTTTCAGCAGGATGCGCTTGCGCAGATCAACGCAAGTCGAAGGTTTAAATTGTCAAGTCAACTTCGAAAAGCAGCCTAGGCGGAAGTACAAAAAAATACATGTAAAACTCAAAATTTTCAAAAGACTGATGTTTAGAGGTATTCACAAACGCAAATGTGTTAAAATCACACTCGTATGTGCGTATTCTGCAGTTTTATAACGCAACAACTGTGTAGTTTTTCTAGTAGCACCTGTGGAAGTAACCCTTTACTCTGAAAGGTTCTTCCGGATGTTCATCGCTACCTCGACGGAATTGATTAAAGATGAGCTAACCACTGCCTGGTGAAAATATTTCCACAGCAAATAAAGTGCACCATTTAAACCCACTTTTATAACACTCGCAAACTACGCACGGTTGTTACCCAACTCAGCAGTGAGTCGCACAGACTGCCGTGACGTTTTGCGGACTGTGGAGCAACGTGATGGCAGCTGTGTTGTGGTAGCAGAAGCAGCGGCAGATAAAGGCTGGAAAAAATCAGCTCAATTCAAAAGCTAAAAAAAGTGACAGAAAACATCGAATAATCTCGCGGTTCCCCACTCGAATAGCCGTTGGAAAGAGCGCAGATGCATTTAGCTCTTCGAAGGGCAGATGTGGAACCTGGTTTTACTGTGTTTAAACGCGAAAACGAAGGCTGGAAAAATAAAAAAAACACACAATAACACACAACTGGCTAACGTTAGCTCGCAGCGCGCTAGCTCGGTACCATTATCATCAGTGCAGCGAAGCTTTTTTTTATTTCTTTCTTTTTCTTCTGCCCTACCCGAGCTCGTGTCCTGCAGGTATCTCTCCAGCTGGGGGAAGGTGAACTCCGGTAAGTCCAGCAGCGCCCCGTACCGCTCCAAAAAAGAGCAGATAACGGCGTAATTTGGACACAAACCCGGGGAAGAACTCGATGTTGCCGCCGAAGCAGCCATCTTTTCCACTCCAGTGTCAAGCCAGTCGGAACTAAAAAACACCACTTCCGGCGTTGACAAAATAAAAGCATATGTATGTATGCAATATGTATATGTATGTACGTGTTTGTGCATATGTTAGGCAAAGCAAGTTTATTTGTAGAGCACATTTCATACACGAAGGCAACTCAAAGTGCTTTACAAGGCATTAAGATTAAATTCATTAATTTAAAAGAAAAAAAATGAACTAAAATTAAAAACAATTTAAATGTATTAGACTGAAAAGGGATTTTTTTTTTTAAAAAAAAGGCCAGTAAAAACAGTGAAATCTGACTAAAGAAAGTCTTAAAGGGAAAACAGCAGAGTTTCCAGTTTAACTTTAAATGTGTCTGGAGTTGGAGAACATCTGACATCAGAGGAAGTTTATTCATCCATGTCCAGCAGAGGAGATGAAGGTTTGGTCCAAACTGGAGCTTCTACCAGCTGACTGCTGCTAAGATCTCAGAGATCTACTGGTTTATGTTCTACTGGAAGATCAGTCATGGATTCTGGACCTAGATTATTAAACTAACAACACTTCAAAGTCTATACTGTAGGTAACTGGTAACCAGTGGAAGGATCTCTGTAGGTAACTGGTAAGCAGTGGAAGGATCTCAGTCAGAACAGCAGTTATGTGTTCAGTTTTCCTGGTTCTGGTTAGAACTCCAGCAGCAGCGTTCTGGATGAGCTGAAGCTGTCAGATAAAAGAGCATCACAGCAGTCGAGTCTGCTGGAGATGAAGGATGAATGAGCTTCTCTAAACCTGCTCAGGACATCAGATCTGGGAGCAGGACCTGCACACTGCGAGACAAATGCCTTCCATGTTAGCTGTATGCGTTTCTATATGTTCAGCGTGTGCACGTGTGCTCAATAACTAAAAAGCTCTGAACCTTTCTGCAGCCAGGAATCCAAATCCAGCGATTTGGATTCCTAATGTGGAATCCCTCCCTCTGTGCTAAGTGCTGAGGAAAAATAAATTTTTAACAACCCATGAGAGCTCGGGCCATGAAGATCTCAGAGAGTAATATGGTTTATAATTGATCAACCGTCATTAAAAATCACAAACAAAAAGACAAGCCTCAGCAAATGCACTGCTAATGCTAAAATGCCTCAGGCTGAAATACCAGCAAACTATTTAAGAGCAATGGTAATTGGGAAAAATAAATAAATAAATAAATACAAAGACAAAAACACAAGCAGAACTGAGATTGTGCATTCAAGATGAATCAGGCATGATCACAAAAGGGAAGAAAGTATCAACCGTGGCTGGAAGAACCCTGAACAATCTTTAGACATTTGATTAAAGGACAAACATTTCTCAAACCGCAGCAAACCCAGCTGTTGCTGCGCACGCATGCTGAGTTCACAGCATATGGACCGGGCGTAGGGAGAGGGAGGTAGACGGAGCTCCAGTAACACAGGATGGAGACGGGAGAGGCATGCAGCTGGGATCCCTCACTTTTGTCCAATAATGGAATCTCATTACCTAAGAGAGAGCTGTCCGGGCAGACCTAATGAAGCCCCACATGGTGAAGGCTGGCCCTTTCACACTGAGTCGAGAGACGCTGCAAGAAGTCAGCGAAGCTGGTTGGATTGACAAAGAGCGAGCGCAGGAGAGACATCAAATCTATAAGTAGGAGGAGATGTGTCAGCGCTAAATAAATACGGGAAAACTATGGCTACAGATGAAGGCCAAGGGGCACCAAGAGGCAACGAAAGAGGGACGAATAGAAAGCATGAGAATCAATCGCGAGACAAATGATGCAGCACCTCCCAGAGGAATATAGCACTAAAAGACAAGACAAAGCATATAAACAAACAGTAGCATCCAGGCTTTCAGTGAAAAAAAGCAGCTGTCTCAATTCAAGTCTTTTTTGTTTGTCTCTTCTTTTTTCCTTCCCTCTCTCCAAACATGTTTAGTAGGTCAGTCACTCTGTGCTAATTGGCTAGCACAGACACTGGGCCACATGGTCCCACTGTCCATCCCTCGGGTGCTGTCATCCTGTAGCTGCGAATGTGCACAGTTTCCTTCCTAGGCAGGAAGGTGCATGGCAGCTGCTGGAGAAAACAGAGGCTGCTGCCACCCTGGGGACACATCAGGAGACAGAGTGCAACGGCCTTTCACTCAGCGTCGCTAAAAATACACGGCAATGTCGCGTTAAGCCACAAAAGGCAGCCGCTGTTGACAGTCCAGCTGAGATGGTACAGAACAGGGACAGAAAGATGATGGCCAAGCCAGGAACCTATAGGACTTCAACCTCCTGGGGGTGTCAAGCTACTTCATCCAGGGCCACATCATCACCATGGTTACCATGAAAGGGCTGGTAATTCTATATTTTCTCAACCACCTATGTGTCAGGTTTCCAGCTGGTTCCGGGACTTAAACTGAATTTTTGTCCATAAAATTCACAAATGTCATAAAATTCATGACTTTTATCATAAAATAGAGCCTTTAGTACTAATAAGTTTTTCTTGTATACTTGCAAATTTAAAAAAACAAACAAATACAAACCGACTCTTTTATTGTTGTAAAATGTTAGATTTTAAAAAGGTGAAAAAGTGAATTTTGTCATAAAATTTTCAATTTCACAAAGATCATGACCTTTATTATAAAACCAAGACTTTTATAGTAAAATCACATTTGTTTTTTTTTTGTTTATTTTGTAAAATTGCAAATTCAAAAAAAAAAATGTTTGTCTTTTGTGAAAAACATAATTTTGTCATAAAATTCATCAAGACTTTCCATTGTACGGTTACAAAAGTTTCAAAATTGTGGCTTTTTAATTTAAAATTACTTTTTTGTTGGAAATGATAAAAAAAAAGTAAAATTGCAAATATTTTATTTCAACTTTTTGTCAAAAAACATAATTTTTAAATAAAAAAAAGTTTATTTTACAAAAATCATGAGCTTTGACCAAAAAAAAAAAAAAAAAAAAAAATCTTTTGTCGTAAAATCTAATGATGGCTTGTTGACATGAAGCAGCTGCTCTCCTCACATCGTTTTGCATCATTTCTAAGGTTGATGAAGCCCAACAGAACCCTAAACAGCAGACTTTCAGTTCTGAAGGATAATGAAGCTTTCCCGATGTGAGGAGAGCAGATTCTTCAGATGAAGTACCACGCAAAGCCTCCTGGACATGGAGGCAGTCAATAATAAGATGAGTAGGCATCTGTCTGACGCATTTATCTGTCACATTCACATCAACTTAACTGACTAGAAAGAGGCAACTGTGTCTGGAAACAAAGTAGACTGATGAGCTTGAAAGGCTTTGGTAGTCACTGAGAGGAGCAGCGTTCAGTAGCAAGAAGTCAGAAATCAAGCCTGCAAAGAAAAAAATAAAATAATAATAACCGGGCCATTTTTGTCCTGTAAAATTCACAAATTCCACATTATCAATTATTATCAATTATTGCTGCCTTCCTCTGCAAATTGACAACCAGCAAACCAATAGGACAGGCTGAGAAATATGGTGGAATTTATGATTTATAATTTGGCATAAGGTGTTTCCATATATTCTAAGATGCAGAATTACTATACAGTTGCAGTGAAACGACCAAGTCCCACCACCATTACAACCAGTACAATGTATTACATCAACTAAGTGGGAATGAAAATATAATCACGTACTTTATTGAGGGTGTAATTCAGTTAAGGTGAAAGTGAAATTTGCTCTCGGTTCTTTCCGGTGACGAAAGGCATATAAAAATATCAAGCAAGAAAACCCAAACTGATGGGCTTTGTCAGCATTTATTGTTCATCAAATCTCCACCAGACCAAATCTTCCACCAACAAACATGCTAATCTGGTGGAATCTGTGAGTCACAAGGCTGAACAGCCAAACTGTTCAACTGATGCTGATAAACCAGAGGAAATGTTGCATGACACAGATTCAAAAAAAAAAAAAAAAAAATGAAGAAAAGTGCAGCTGGTCAGCCACATGAAAGCCAGTGACCACTGGTTAGTGGGTTTGATGGTGTAGCTGGACTGGTGGGCATCAGGCTGACAGGCAGTGGGCTCGCTTTCTAGATCTCTGCACTTCAACGCCTCCTTCTTTGGTCTTCCCAGGGAAGGGTTTATGTGAATAGATGAACTTGGTGAGCACGCTCCCCACCGGCGACCAATAGGAATTCAGTGACATACAAACGTGCTCTGATAAAAAAACAAAAAAACAAACCAAAACAGAATTTTACACAGCGTTGATGAATCCAGAACAGATTTTTAGTAATGAGTTTATTTATTCAGAGATTTACAAAGATTGCTTGAAAAAAGCTGATTATGTGTCACCAGAAGTGAAGAAACCAAGAAAACTAAATAAACACACACACACACACACACACACACACATATATTTGATATTGTAAACATGCTAAAAACATTTAAGTGAATTCAGGATGCCCTCAGGATTTTACATCATTATTTTATTTGTGTTATGTACCATCAGTCCAGCCAAATGCCATCCCCTACATCCATATTAATAACAAATATATGCAAATAAAATGATAAATAAATGTATATTTGATAATACACTGGGATCATCTGTTATATGCAAATAATCTGAATTACTGTGTTTTGTCACCAAGGTGACATTTTGGTGTTGGCCTATACGATTGAAACAAAAATAAATAAGTAATTGTGTTTGTATTTGCAGTGAAACTGGGTTTGGCATTTCCCACACCAAATTAATAATCCCATTTTAGTTAGCGGATGCACAATCACACCCCAGCCTCGTTTAAAAACGTTAATGTAGACCCTTGGGGTTCATCCGCCTTTACATGACAGCTTGACAGTTTGAGGATGCACACCGAGGACACGAGCAGGAGAAAAAGAACCCTCAGGGTTAAAACTGCTCCTCATCATTCCTTGCAGGTTTTTTTTTTCTTTTTATGCCACAAGGGACTGTTATGCTAATAATCCACAAGAAAGAAACAAGCTCTGCCACTGGCCATCGTTTATTCGATGAATAGTGAGTCCACGCTGCCACACAGTTTGTTAACTTGCGTCCACATGTGTCCTTTAATCTTGCTGCAGAGAACGGTGACGTGTGGTCTGAACATGGAGCCTGTAGTTCCACCTGGTCTGGGAACCTTTCAAAAGACAGTTTGACAATTGCCAAGTTTCCTGGATAGTGTCCAGTTTCACTGAGTTTAAATTATGGTGCTTACCTTATTAAAAAAAAACAACCCTCAAGTCAACAAGTCAATGATGCTTCAAGTCAACCCAGGACCACACTTATGGTCCAGAACTGGCAGCAGACTCCAGTCAAACCATGAACCATATTTAATTGTTTGGTAGTCATTTGCTCCATATGTTTACAAATCTTCCTCAATAGAAAAAAAGAAGATTTACCTACGGATGGAAAATATATTTCTAAAGATTATCCCAGTAGATGGTAGGAGGCTGTTTAGTTTGCAGCAGGAAAAAAAAAAAAGAAGAAAATAATAAATGCATCGTATTTCAGGCAGATGAAGCTTCAGTGTGTGCTGCCTCCAACTATGTATGCATTACAGCAAAGGTCAACTCCGTTAATACTGTGTGGGGGAGGGGGGCAGGCCGACGCACCAATAAGCCTTCTCTGAGAAATGCTGCGTATTACAGGCTCAGCTCTGTCTCTTTCAAACCCTATCAGGGCCATTTGCAGACTTAGCTTCATACAGAGAGGCAAAAATGTTGGTGAAGCTCGAACACACAGCCAACAAAAGATTCACATCCAGTTTATATTTTCTTCCTTCTACCAGGGAGCTGCTGGACTAAACCACAGCTCAACAACTATGACATAACAGACTACAATTCGAAAGGTTAACACTAGCACGACTGCAATGGGATGGCCATGTTACAGCACTCTGATGCGATTGCTGTAACACAAAGTTGTTTTCTGCGTTTGCCTTTGAAACTTGATGAGCATCCTGAGACTGCAGACTTAACCACAGAGCACCAACAGAAATGTATCCCAGCACCAACATTCTCCGTCCTGTAAGGATAGCCGTGGTCGGTCTCTGAGAGATCATTGCCAGAACAATAGCTCCGTAGTGGATCGTTCATTAGCTCTGGCCACATCACATGTGATTTCATTATTTGCTTGAACACCGTGTGGTGGTGTTTAATTGACTTTTATGGGACGCATCTCTCCAGAAAGTCCAACCTTGAAAGTGCAGATCGGAAAACGCGGCCTTGAACAAAATGCCCACATGGGGTGGATGACTATGTAAATGAGGGCAACGAGAGCTTTTAAATTCCCAGCCTTGACTTGTGGTCTTGTTACTGAAACGTCTTTACATCTTGTGCATTCTAAACTTCTCCCTTTCCCCTCTTAATATTCTTAAGTGGTTTTTACTTTGGTAAAAATTGTGGAGTAAGTGAAATCTCATATTTCTTCTATATCTGTTGCAATCTGTTCCAGCTGTGAAGCTTTGTCAATGCATTCACATTATGCCCCTTTTGTTTTTGTGCTTTTAAGGCTGCACTCACCATAGGCAGTCCCTCCTGGACCCGAGCACTTTTAAAACCTTTAGTCTGGGTCATTTGGCTCATGTGAGTGCTCCTCACCGTTACTCAAGTGCAGTGTGATTGCTGGTCTCTGGTACGTTGGAGGCGGAGTTCTAGGGCACACCTACATGTGGAGCAGGCATGATGATGTAATAGAGTTGATAAAGTTGGCATGAAAGTCTGCATGACACGCAGATGTGATAATTCCCCGTGACAACCATTTAACAATTTTAGTGATGAAATTCTTAAACGTGGGAAGGATGTATCTGACCGAAAAAAAAAAAAAGAGATCATGTTCAGTCAAAATTAACGCTTTTTTCACGTCACAACTGCTCGTAGTCCTCTCCACAGTTGTGATGCCCTGGGTCAATATGCTGCTCTGCTTTTCCTGAACTGTACCTCTGCAGTACACTTGCTCACTGAGTCCATAGTGCTAGCAGAAGAAAACCCTTAATTCAAACTGTAGGACTTTGCTGAGGAGAGACACAAATTTAAAGATGTAAACTGAGGCTGTCAGATGGCAACTGAGAAGGAAAAAGCATGTTTGATGCAGGAGATTTTCCAGAACCACATCAGTAAAACAGCTACAGAAAAAGAACCTCGCTGACACTCTGCAGAGAAGGTAAAGAGTGGAGGAGAGCATCGATTAAGCTCTTACTGTTTGATACAATGGACAGAGTGGACTATTTTTCACATTTTTGTGCATTTTAAAGCACCAGAAATAAGGCAGGTAATAATTTTGGGATGTCAAAAATTCACTTTTAGCAGGAAGAGTACACACACATTCCTTGTACATGTTGAGGATGTTTTCAGTTCATCCCCCTAAAACCTGCTTCCACCAGCGTTAATGAGAGCTTCCTGAAGTCGAAGTCTAGCAGGAACCAATTACCTCTGTTGGACACCTATGAGACAGTTTCGGTCAGGATTTCAGTTAGGATAATTAGCTGATCAGAGGCCTAATCGGTTATGCATGGGTAGAGATTTTCATAAATAAATACAAGTAAACATGCACATATGCTAACACATATGTTAACTAAGAGGAGAAATCGCTAATTTCCCCTGTCAGCCTTCTTGCTCCACTGCCCTCACGTCAGTTTGTAGCTGTAAATATGAGCTGAAGGCCACAGCTTTCAGCACATATGTGCAGCTGTGGATGATGGCACTAAAAGATGACAGCAGTATGGAAAACATTCAAGGGCTTCTGTTTACAGGACGTCCAGTTAGGATCAAACCGGACTTTATTGGTATACATCCTATTAGAGTGTAATGCACACAGATACAGGTCAGCAAGTTGGCAAGAACAAGGATAGATAAGGATTCAGAAAATGTATTATTCAGCAGAAACTGTGCAGTGCTATTTCAGCAACAGCATGTGTTCATATAAATACAGTCCCAATCCTTGTCTGTTAAAGGATGGAGCTGCTCAACAGTTTTCATTTCATGATGCACCAGATGCTTCCCACTGATGGAAGTCCGTCCAGCACCCAGACTCCTCCATGCTTTTGTAATGGTGCAGTTTGTAGTTTGGCATTGTCTTCCCTGAAAAAGATATCTGCCTTGTAGCATTAACGTTTCCTTTCTGACGTGAAAGCTGCACATTCCAGAGACACCAACGCACAACGTAGCATCAGAGGTGAAGGCTCTGAGCGCTGATAACAAGTTGGATTTGCCTCAGTCAATGTGAACCTTTTGAACCCTCGCCATATTTTCAGGGGGGACGCCCAAAAAGACATGCCCAAAGTAAATGAAGAATTGCTCCACACAAAACATTCACAAACACACCCTAACGCTCCAAAACTCACTAAAACCCACAGAAACTGACTAACACGCATGTAAATATGTGTTACCTTCCTCTCGCTGCTTCAGAGCTTCAGTCTGATTGCGTGAGACTCTTTACACATGGATTCATCCTCACCCAGGCGTTTTAGTCCTTATAATGTTTGATATCATTCAGTATATAAACTATTGTCTAGACCCCTTTCTTTTTTGGTCCCGCAGTTTCAATGCCATGTATGTTATGTTAGAAATCCTTACGAAACGTTAATCTTGGCACTAAAATACACTTTTCAGTCTTATGTGAACGCTACAACCTGAACTTTGAGCAGAATTCAAACGTAAAAACATTACTGTCCCATTTAAGAGGTTAAAAAGTTAAATGAGCTTCAGCCCAGAAGAGACGTCCTTGTTTCTGGATTACGTCTACTTTTGGCACTTTTGAAGATGCTCTTTTGATGCCCAGTTATGTAACTGACCTGCTACCATTTAACCCAGTTAGTCGTATTATGTTTTTCTGGGTATTTCATTCAGTATCACTCTTTTGGTCCTACTTGTTGATACCATCAAATTCTACAAAGGCGATTTTTTTTTTTTTTTTTTCATTTTGACAATTGATATGATGCCTTTTAGGATGTTCAGCTGTAACAAATATGAGTTTGCATTCACTTTTTTTTTACAATGTACAATGTGCCACGTAGTGGTAAGCTGGCAAAAGGCAGGACCCAGATGCAGGTAAGAACTTTTAATGAAAAGGAACAAAAAACGATCATCAAAAGGATGACGAAAGTAGGTTAAAGCCCCGGGCTTGGCAGCAGTAGTATGGGCGGAGGCCAGAGCTGAGAGTCAGGGAGGTTTAACTGAAGAACTGGCAGCGTGTGGGGGAAAGAAGGCTCCTTGAGTAGACCGGGGTAATTGCAGGTGGAGAAGCCTGCACAGGTGAGGTGATTAGCTCTGGCTCTCCGCCCTGCAGTCTCTGCAGCTGCTCCAGCGTGCCTGAAACAGGAGGGCAAAAAAACAAAAATATAAACCAACCCTGCGGTCCATTCCAGGACCCCAACCTAACAATGTCCCAACTTTTCCTTTTCTTCTCTGAACTGGAGTCAGGAAGCATTTGATCATTTAACCCTTCAGTATGTCCACTAGTCAAGAGGTAAACAATATCAGCAGAAACTATGTCAGCATCCTGAATCAGAAAATAAATCCCTAATGTTTGACACCTATGAAATTAAACCACTTAAAGTTTGAACCACTACTGCTCTCCTGCTGCCCATTCGGCTTTTTTCTCATTTAGAATTTGAAACTGAGACAGTAACTCAGCCACACGCCCTGTGTGTAAAAATGTGTTTTTTTACGTTTCATTACTTCCCTCACTTACCATGCAGCAGGCAAGGACTGCTAAAAGTCAAACCTTCCTCATCTCCTCGCCTTGGCATCTGCAAGGATGCTCTTTAAGCCAACACATCCTCTTTGTCTTGTTTTTATCCTGCGACTGAATGCACAAGATTACTGATATTACAGGCACGAGAAAACAGTTTCATTTGCAGCAAAGACAAGACCACTGATGCACGACAGCGGGAGAAGATAACAGGCTGCTCAAGGTGAAATTTCATTTTCAGATTAGAAACAAGCTGTGCAAAGGCTTCTATAAAAAGCTGTCTTGCCAGATGTCTTTTTTGTGCAAATCCTTGATTTGATTAGCTTTTAAATGCTTTTTAAAAAGTCTCCACAGAACAGAGCCCAATTAGATTTCAAATGGTGAACTAGTGATCCTCTTTACAGCATGATATCTGCAGGCGTATCTCTTATTTTATTGCATTATACTGGGAAAATATTACTGTAATTAAGCTGTAAATAGAGATGGTTACAGGAAATGGGTACACTCTGAAACGTGTAACTGGAATCAGTCTTGGAAAAACTGTAAATGTGCCTGGTGGAGGGGAGCGACTGTGTCAGCACAAATGTGGAGACCTGAGAGACAGTACCAAAGCAACGAGCACAGCGCTGGTATAATGATGGAGCCCTTAAAGGGGAACACACAGATCCTCAACTGAATGAAAGCACAAGACTAATCTCCAGACAGGCATCATTCAAGTGTGAAGTATGACTTCAAGCTAAAGCTCACTTAATCAAATTAACAAGACGCAAAGCAACGGGGCACAAACACGTGAGGCGAAGGTCTTTAATGAACTTCCAGAAGATACGATGTACCTGACAGTTGGAACAAGGCCTCACACCTGAACCACTAGAGACATTTTCATCACTGTGACCATGCTTGTGGGCTGAAACAAGTGCAGACTTCCTATGCCTGAGAAGGAAGAAAAATTAAGGAAAAAAAACTTCCATCGCAAAAAGTAACCACCGATAAAGTTCATTTGTTTTATATGTACAAACAGATGTAAAGAAACTCTGGATCAGAGCCAGGAAAGCAGTTGCTATGCTGGCTCCAAACCCCTGCTGGTTTACATCTAGAAGTCAGTTACATCAGAGGCTGGAGGCAGGATTATCATGATCAACTAAAACATTATCACCACCATTTATGTTACAGCTCTGTTGAGAAGAAACTCATGAAGAGGAATTAAAGAGTTTACATCATCATCTCCTGCAACAGTTGTTGACCAAACTGCAGAACAACTACGTGTCCGACAGAAGCCCAGAGTACCCTAAAGGGAGGTTCAGAACACGTCGACAGAGATATAATGATGTAAATGTGTCTCTGGGAAAGCAAACCAGCTCTTAAAATGTTCCAAGCTTGATCCAGCTCTGAACTGATTCCGGCACAGTCCCAGCACCAGGACCTGGTTTATATACTGTAGACATAAACCACATCTTTGGTCCACGTTATTCAATCACACAGCTTCTCATATCACAGCTATGCAGATGATGCACAACTCTACCAGACATTCCAATCTCTGCACCTGTTTCAGCTCGTCTCTCTGACCTACCTGCCTGGACGAAGGAAGACCACCATAAAACTGAACCAGAAGTGTTGGCTATCCCTGCTCATCCTTCAGTCAACTGCAATTTGACAAAATTACTGTTTTGTCTAGTAATTTTGGTTAGTCTCACTTGTCTTGTTCTGACTTCTTGTTCTGGTTTTGCTTAGTTTTGGATTTTGGATTTTTCCTGCCCTGGCAGCGTTTTTTGGTTTCTGCCCGAGACTGCTGCTGGTTCCAGTCTGGCCTTCTAATGGCCTGGTTCCACAATAACCTTCTGTGCTGGTGAAAGGGCTAATGTTACCCCAGAATACTGAACAGTGTTCCGGCTGGTATAACTGCACTGTTAACTTGTTTGAGGAACCTGGATCTACCACACAAACCAGGATGGGTACTGTTCTCAGGACTCCACTAAACAGAAACCAGCCTATTTCCACGCCTTCACAGGGGCAGCCACGACACCAAGTCACCCCACTAACAGGAACTGAAAGATTTTACAGAATCGTTTCTCAAGTTTCTGTCCATCTATAATCAATATCCTCTTCAGTTCCATTCAGGGTTGCTTGGCTTTCTATTATTTTTTTAAAGTAGTCTTACATTAATTGTGGAATTAATGCATCATCTTCAGCTTTGTACTTTTTTTAAGACCATATACTATAACTTCCTGCTGACAGAAATTTCAACCACGAACACCAAAACCTTTATGCATCTGGTTGTGATCTGGCTGGTTTCAGATTGTAGTTCTTAAAACTAGCTGGTTTATGGGATGCAAAAGATCAATTACTTCCTGAAGCTGACAGTATGTGAGCACCCTTCCAAAAATGTTGTCCTCTACTGATGTAATGCCTCCAGAAAACCAAAATTAATATAGCAAGAGAAAAGGACTTCATGTAGTATATTTAACGTAAGACTGGATTTCACTTAACTGTGATGACACTAAACTCTTCATGTTTTAACAACTACAAACCTACAAGTGTAATCTGGCATTCTTACTTTGCAAGACGCCATCCCTGCAAACATCCAAAGAGCCACATACAGCTGTCAAACGTTTCCTCTTCTCTGACTTTTAGAAACATGGAAGTGGCTGCATTCAGATGGCTTGAATACAATCCGACAGGTTTTACTCTCACTCCCTCTGCGTCCGCTATCAAAAACAGCTTTTGTCATCTCTTCCTGCCACAGCCACTTAGAAACAAATGATTAACTTCCTCTACAGGCGGTTACAGCAGAGCTAGGAAATACTGCACAAAAAAAAAAAGAAAAAATACATATCGCTTTTACCATTTTTCCTACACAGTAAAATTGAAAACCTTCTGTGATTTCCTCCAAGCACTCCATCTCTGGCTGGTAGTGACAGGCTGATATATTCCTCACCAGAGATAATAAAATTAGCAGTAAGTGCTTGTCTTCAGTCATGTCAAGTTCTTTCTTGTTGTCCTTTCCCACCAATCACCACCACCGTACTGTCGTCACCAAACGACACCTACATGCACACTCGTCAGCGAGCACATGTCCCCTGTTAGCACTTGAGCTCAATGATTTGTTTGTTTCGTCTGAAAAGGTTAGTGCTCAGCATTAACTCATGTGGGTAAAACACACTCCTATTAAGTCTTTCTTAATCTCTGTTTTCCTCTGGGAGTCTTGATGCTTGCTGGAAGAGGAGGGGAGTGTCACCGCTAGCTAGTCTGGCTGCTCTGTCATAGGTCCCACCTTGCTAGAATTAAGGGTGCAAGCCACAGCCAGCTGGTTAGAAGGGCAGGTCTCCGTAATGGGATAGCTGGATTATTCAAGCTCAGCCCTCTTCATTCATACTGGTTCTATCAAACCTATCTGACATATAATACATACATTTTTTAAAGTCTCCTCCAGGTTAAAAGGTGCAGCACTGGCTTGAGGACATGCAAAGCAAAGAAAGGCTGTGGAGGATTGTTGGAATCTGGAGATCAGCATCTTGGTGACGGCTGTTAATTCCACTTAGTAGAGATGTTCAAACATGCTGTTTATCTTTTGTAGGATTTTGTAGGATTTTATTCTATTTTTTTGGCGTGAAGGTGAACGCTCAGTCGCATCTGGGCCGTGGAAACACCAAAGGGCTGATGTTACCTACATGTAAGAAACGCTGGAACGGAAAACTTGGGAAGAGATGAATCCTTTGGCTCGGACTTCACCAGATATGACTGCTGTCCAGCAGATTATATTCTGAGAAAAGGGAGAAATGGGATTTTTTTTTTTTTTTTTTTAAATAGAGGCATTATTCACACATTGGCTAAGATTTGGCTCCTTTTCTGACCCTCCGGCACCATTTTTCATCTATATAAATAAAAAAAAATCATAAAATCTTGTGCAGCTAAAAGTAGTGTGGCCTCTGGTGCGGCTGCCATCTGCCGACGGTATACACTGCACAGTGGAAAATCAAGTCCATGAGTGACTAAGTGGGACAAGACGCAGATTGGAGCGGGCTAAGACCCACCCTTGCCCCCTGCTATTGTTAGCCTGTCTGTGGTCCATGAGGACCAGGAGAGAAACACTGCCCTAGATGATTCATCCAGAGTTAAGACCATGAACCTAAAACTAGCAGCAATGATTTCACAGAGATCTCACACAAACTTGCATAATTAAATGCGATTTCAGGAGGGAAATACTGTTTTATACCTCATGTGATAAGGCACTCGATCTGACTGGTTACTACAGTATCCACCTGGAGGAAAGAATGGAGCCTGGAGATTGAGAAGGCTCCAACATGATGAAGATGAGTAAATAATCATACTGAGCCCAAACAAGTTGGGATTATTGGAGCGAATCAGTTGCAACAAGCTGCAAATGTTACCAGTATCGCTAGAAGATGGCAGAATGGGTTCAGATCCAGACCTGAAATGATGAAGTAGTTTTCACCAACAAAGTGGTTTTGCAGTCTATGATGGTGTGAATGACAGATGCCTCAAAGGGAACCTGGTTGTATTTCTGGAGTATATGTGAGCACATAGTTTCAAAAAGAGCAGAATTCATCGTCTAACAACAAATACATCACACCACTGAGATCATAATCATGTCTGAGGTATGCAACAATAAAAGAATGACTTCCAACTGATAGCAGATTTAAAAATGGGAACTTAACCTCAAATTAAAAGGAAAAGAATCAATCAGTTTTAATCTGTAATGCCATCTGCTTTGATAAAATTACATTTTGACATCACTGGAAAGAGTCTGAGCAAACATGGTGGGTTTGCATGTTGTTCTTTTAATCAATAATAAAAAGCCAAAGCAAAATAAATACCTAATAAAGATGGTATCAAACATCAGAAAATCTGTCATCTGTTGTCAGGAGTATGCTATATTCACAACCATTATATGTGTGCATAAATATATATATATATATAGTCAGTAGGTTATCAGCTGCTCTTCACTCCCCAGATGGCCAGGTCGATACAACATTTATGCCATTGCAATCACAAAACAGCTTAATTAATAATCCCGGAGAGCACTATAATTAAATGCTTATCATGGAAGAAAGGGCCTTGATGATGTAATTAAGAATTTACAAGATAGCACCATAATATCTCCAAATAACAAGAAAATTAATTCCTAATGGCATTCCTTTAATAACTACAAACTGTACAAACACGTGGACCGTGTGGGGCACCTCTGTCAGTGGTGGAAGTGTAAAAAACGAAGGCTCTGTGTCCCTGCAGACAGCTGGGAGCACACTTTCAAGTTTGGTTGTCTTGGTAACAAAGCTCACCGCATATTCCCATTTCCACTTCGTAGGTGTGAAGACACGGGATCGCTCTGGTCAGCAGAGAATCCTCTATGAAACGGTTTTGACTGATCAGCAGTTTAGTGGAAAGTATTAGAAGATGTCTAATCTTATTAACAAACAACACTAAAGGATAATATTTCTATTGTGTTTGCTGGCTTTTGTTAACATTTTTCTCTTCTTTCCAAAAAAAAAATGAAATACACTTTCAAGCTTCCTTCACAGTGGATTACAGAGGTCATATGGAAACAGTAGATAGTTGAGGCAACAAGACGAAATATCTGGTTTTAGAACCAGGAAATGCAGCTCTTTAAGTGACCACAACACTGGGTCCATATGTCAATGACTACTGACCCTCATGATAAAATGTTTAATTTTATACCAAAGGTAAACACCTTTACATCCTGTGGACAACTGTAAACACCCAACAGACTAGAAGGTGGCCTCCACCTCCGACCTCAGCAGCCAGATCCCTCGGTCCAGTCGCCTCAGACCGAGGTTGAACTGCGATAGCTCTGACGCTGGGAGCTCCTCGTTTCAGCTACTGTGATGCTCGTGTTGGAGGTCGATCCGACCACAACAACTGAAATGAGGATGGATGGACAGATCTAATGAGAATGAGCGTAACATAAGTTCAACTTAATGGTTTAACCGTGGTGGGCAGAGTCCAGTCCAACCAATATGGCGTTGTCCAGAGCCTTGAAAACGTAGGCTTCAAACTGACTTTTCAGAACACCTATGATGACATCACAGAGGATACATCCAGTGTCTCTCATACTGTCTATGTTTAGTACAAGCATTTCACCAATTAGAGATTCTATGTGGCTTTTATTATTCTCTTTTGTTAGACGGGGAACAAATAAATGTAGAAAATGAAAAGAAAACAGAAATGGCTCACCTCCCACATTTCAGAAATACCTTTTTACTTTTAGTCCCATAGATGTAATTTGAGTGAAGATTCTGCAATTATTTTGTTTATAGCTCAAAATAAATAAAGTATTTCTCAAAGTAATAGCATTGTTTGGAAAGATGTTTTGGTGGATGGCTAGGATGAAATAATGCATTTTAAATAACCTCCATGCACAACAATCACAGCTCATGCTTCAACTTCACTGGCTCAAAGTGAAACAGGATGAAATGGGGAAAAAAAGAGCGAAAACAGAAAATGATAAGGGAAATTTAAAGGATAGAATAATAAACTAAACACAATTTTTGGGGAAAATCTAATCATTGAGCAACAGGCAGCCAAATCTATGTTTAAAACTTACCATACAGTTGACCAAATATTGAAAATAACAAAAAAAACAAAACAAAACAAGACTATTGCTCATGTTCCTCCTTCCCAAGCTGTCCTCACACGATAAGTCGGCTAGAAATTATCACAGCAGAGACAGAGAAGACAGAAAAGTGAATTTGTGGAAGAAGCTCAAGTAGACAAATGATGTTCCTGGAGAGGCTCGTGCTCTTGTCGCTCTGTGCGGCAAGCATGTTTTCAGCTGTGTTTCAGGATGTCTTGCTATATAATAATTTATAGCCTTTTAATGAGAAGCCTGAGACGTGTTATGTGCTGATTATGTTCGATGCATCGGTCACTTATGCCAGCAAATTGTGACATGAGCACGCCCACGTGACCATTTTTAGAGACTTGAAGCACATCTGCTCCTTTTGTTGCAGTGTTTATCTCAATCAACAGGGGTC
The DNA here is from genome assembly GCA_037176975.1 of Arrhamphus sclerolepis. Lineage (NCBI taxonomy): Eukaryota > Metazoa > Chordata > Actinopteri > Beloniformes > Hemiramphidae > Arrhamphus > Arrhamphus sclerolepis. Next base: position 13,604,432 of record JBAMYA010000006.1, on the reverse strand, counting down.
GCTGCTTCAAACTGGAATTGTATACACAGAATTTGCCAAAATTGAGTATGAAGTATGTGAATATTTGCACAACCTGCAGCTGAAGACCTGGATGGTGTGCTACTTCCACAATTTGCCATACTGTAACCGTGTTGGATGGGTCAGTTTAAATGTATTTGTATGGCAATAACCATTCTAATATGCAGGAAAGACATGTACCACGTGATATGCACGCTAACATCACCTGGAATTTAAGACTGAATGTCACAGTAAAGCAGAAAACAGAGGCTCGCTGTGCTTCTGTTTGATCTTGAATCATTTTGACCCCGATTCAACAGAGGCTGTGATTAGCATATCACTCGACACAGGCGCCACTCGACTATGCCGCTTTAACTGGAATTGATCAAGCTTTGTCCTGCCAGCCTATAGCGCACACGGCCATAGTTTATCTGCATGAGGTTGATAAGCTGTTGATAGGGATCAGTAATGGCAACTTGTTGAAGGAGATAACATTAGCTGATGTTGCACCTTCAACGAGTCACCTCTACCAGTCAAACATTAATAAGAACCACATAAAAGCCTCTTTTTACAAAAAATTCATTTCAGTTTAACGAGGTTCTTAGTTAAATGAATAAAATCAAGTGGAAGTACAAAAAATAAGACAATATACCCAAGGTCTTCTTTCTAGTTGTAATTGATCCATCAATAAAATAAAGGAAACCTACACAAGAGCGAACATGACCTTGTTCCAGAGGTTCACGGTCCCCTGAGAGACCCAACGTTGTCTTTACGAATCAAAGTGTTTAAGAAGAATCAAGCAGATGGAGCAGAGTGAAAATGGAGCCGTCAGTGTTGTTCCCCTGGGCTGCACTGTGTAAGCCAACCGTGGAGGTTAAAAAAAAAAACAACAAGACCCAGATAAATACCAGGAATTAAATGGCTTGTCTGCCTGAACAGGTTTTACAGTAAAGATGCATGTCTCTGCTTTAATCAGGAGTTCAAGGCTCAGTCTGTGGGGCCACCAAGGTTTCTGAGAGGTTTCTGAGAGGTTTCTGAGAATCACATCTGCTCAAAACTCAAACCCATACAGGTACGAAAGCGTGTGTTTATCCGTTTCAACACTGGTAGAATTAATATAATAAATCCAAGCACCGCTGGCATGGGGGCAAAATTAACAAAAGTAAACATCATCACTCAATATAGGCCAGCTAACTCTTCCAGAATGCTCCTTGTTAACTTGTTTACCTCATGCAAGCATGTGCTTTGTGCCAAGGTGGCGGTTTAATATAGCAGCTCACATGAACTGTTAGAACTTATAAATATTTCAGTGTGGGAGCATGTGCGGAGCGTTCCTGATGGGAGTAGAATCTGGGCCAGTCGTTTAACCATGGACCCGCTTCTTCTGAATGAAACTTTGTGAATGCTAAAAGTTGGGTGTGTGGGTGCAGAAGAGATGTCTTCATTTCCTAGTCTTCAAAATGTGACTCATTCATGCCAGTCAACTAATCGTTTCACATTATGTCCTGACATTTCACTAAAGAAACACAAAAAACCTTGCTCCAAATCCAAGGGTGATCGCAGCAGCAACATCCCTCAAGGGGTTTGGGAGAAGCTTTTTAAATGTCTTGTTTTTACCTCTTATTCAGGATGAATCGCTAGTTTGAGTTTGAGTTTCAGGGATCAGTTAGTCATTCTATCGCATGCCTGGATAAAAACCCAACGAGTGGGTCGGTGAAAGACAGAATTTCCACTTTTTATTGATACTTTTATAGTCACTGCGACCTGGATGAGTGTTTTTGAACTCAGTAGGAAGATCTTCTGACATCTCAAAGGCCATGGGAAATTAGCTAAGAAATAGCTTTTTAAGATCAGTTTTTCTTCACATTCTTTCCATTTTTATATCAAAACAGAGCATGAAGTGTACAGACACGCATACAGCTCCAAGTCTTAAATTCTTGCTATCTTACAATGAAACAAAATACCTCTCAGGTAATTCAGTGTGTGCCTCCAACAAAGAAAGGGTGTGAAACTAATACACAATACACTCTTGAATTGCGGTGCTGCTGTAACCATGTGCACCCAGATAATGGTTATGCTATCATTTTTATTATAACTGATATACTACAAACTACAGAGCATGATGGATGAAAATGATGGCTGTTGCGGTCCATGCTGTTACAAGAGCCAAAATTCAGCACCATGGACAGCAGCCTCACTGTCGCTGTCCATGGTTGCTATTCATTTTGCTTTGGATGATAAAAATCCACCCATCTTTTATTTAGGTTTATAAAGCAGATGGGCTTTAAATTTGCACGTGTATCTTACTGGAAGTCAGTTGTCATTTCTATATTAAACCACTGCCTAAAATAATATACTAACAACAAAACTCACTTGCTTTACAATGCTGAATCCCTCGTCACTCACTTGTGTATTCAGCCCATATTTTTCATTTTAAAATGAATTTTTAATATCCTTTGGCAGTGCTGTGACAACTGTTCTAGTATGCAAAATCCATTTATGTGATGCAGCGCTAATGACTGTACTGAGACCATGGGACACTGCAAAGTTTCCACTTCTTTTCTAACTGGCTGTTATTGTCAAATGACTGCACAGGGAGAGTGAAGTAGTGGTGTGAGGCAGTGTGTGATGGCACATAACTGCATATGCGCTAAGTCAGACAACTTAATTAAAACAATGTTGATTACTTGCCAAATGGCGGCAATTTGAAGGCTGAAGAACTGAGAATTAAGGAATGAAGGGAGATATAAGAGGCTTAGAATACCAGAGAACAGCAAGCCACTAAAAATCTCTCTCAGATAAATGGAGTATAAAAAAGGCTGTACAAGTACTGACCATTTACTTAAAACAATCCCAGTAGAGCCATGTACCAAAATGAGTACGCCCCCCTAAAATCATCTCTTTTAGTGGGTCTTAGTTTTAGGCAAATGAAACAATGCAAATACAATAAAATACAGCCAGGGCCCTTCATGAACTGATTATCAGCAGATGTGCACACCTCTATAAAAGCAAACACTTTGGCAAAGAGTTTGTCTGAAGCATTTGTTTGTGTACAAACACAATGCCAAGGAGGAGGGACATAGGCAGTGGTCTTAGAGAAGTAGCTCTTGCTGCATATCAGTTGGAAAAAGGTTATAAAACCATTTACAAAGAATTAAAAGTTCAACCTTCATCAGAGAGAAAGATCATTTACAACAGCTGTGCAATTGAGTTGCCAGGAGGAGGGTCTTCAATCAAAACAGAAGATGGAAACACAATTAAGGTCCGTACAACTGTACCTGAACTAACCACAGCAATGTCCTATGAATAGATCAGACCACAGCTGAGCTGTTTGGCCATAATGCCCAGCACCATAGTGAAAACCAAACACAGATTTAAGCTGTCAAGCTTGGTGGTGGGGGGTGATGATATGGGTTGTTTTTTTAATTAAAAGTTACAGGTTATGACAGTAAATTTCGATCTCAATCTTGATTTTTTTGAAATGTTCAGCACCTTTGGATCATGTCCCTATGTGTTTGGAAAAAAAAAAAATTGGTTTCCATTGTTAGAAATTGAAAGTTGAATATTTAGATTTTTTTTCATCAAGCTGCTCTAATTCAAGCCTCTCAAAAACAATTGCTGCTTTTCCTCTGTTTAATTAATTACAACCTGAAAATATGTCTCTCCCACCATCACAAAAAAGTCAGCCATACAGAGAAACTTTTGAACAGCTAGTTAACCTTGGAGATGCATACAGAACAGCTTCCAAGGGAAGAGAGACCCAATGAGTGTGCTAGTTTTCCTATAACCCCCACCAACCCTCCCAGCAGTTTCAGAGCATGTCAAAGACCCTGAGAGGTTAATTATTTCGTGCATGATCTGTTTATTTATTTAACTCAGACCACGTTCACACTGCTGTTATCTATTCCTTCACAGCATGTCAGGAAGTGGGTTGAATCCTAATAAATGAGATTCCGTACCGCTCTGAGGTTCACTATTAAAAGTAATGCAGTGGATTTGGTGAATGAGATATCATCTGAACACGCAGACTTCTGCCACCCATCCTCTGCTGTCACTGCGCGAGACGACTTCAGAGGAATTTCTGAGCTCACAGAGATTGTTCCCAAGCCAGCACGAACGCATCTAACTGGTAAATATCTCAAATGTTGTTTGTGAATGTAAATGGAGAGAAATCTTCACAGACAACAGATCACAAATCCTTTATGTTTTTTCTCCTGCACAACAGACACTCACTGCGTGTCAATAAAAGCTGGAATAAAAGCTTGATAGCTCAGATAACATAAGCAGTGTTTAACTTCTTACTAACATCTTGCTCATCCCAGTCCGCACAAGCTGAATTTTGCCTGTGCAGCTGTATAGACTGAACTGTATAAAGCCATTTAAGATAAAAAGAAAGGCATAACATCATGAAGCTATGTAATAATGCCATCTCAGCTGGGTCACAATCCATAAGAATTATTTTAAATGTATGACTCAGACTCATATTTGATGTTTATTTTGAATGTTCATTGCCAGGGAAGGAGAGTGGCACGTCCGCTGCTTAGCATTCAAAGAGCAACGAGTGCTGCCACAAAGACAATGAAAGCAGCAGACAGAGAGTATGATTTAAAGCACTAGAATACGTTGAGAAATCAATGAATGTAATATATCCTCTTAGCAGTTCTTGTTTGCACAAAAACAAAGCACTCAGGCCATCTTCATCCATCCATCAATCAACTCCTGCTTATCCGAGTTCAGATCTCCAAGGCAGAGACGGGTCAGCCTACTCTAGACTGATTTCACCCACTTGTACCAGGGACGTCACACTCCAGGAAACTGGTGAGAGTATTTACTTTTTTCTCAACCCTCCCTTTTTCACAGGTATGACTAAAAATCTATTCCTGCCTGTGACCAACGTGCACAGAGCTTGTGTAAACACGCAGTGCTCATAAATATCACTCGTCATTATCATCCTTTACAAGGTTAATGGATAATATAGTCTTTTATGTTCAGTTATGTGCGGCCACCTTTGATAGCTAGCACACGTTTACTATGTTTACTCCGAGTTGAGTGTAGCTTCTTCTCTCATCAGCTGGTCAACTAAAGCATTTCTCACACAGCAGCAGTATTTATTTACCACAGTGGTAACAGGCAATTGCACTTCTCAACCAGATAGGGGCACTAAATAGCACAATCTTTTGTTTGTAAGCACATCTTCAAAACAACATGAGAATAAATTAGAAATAAGTTAAACTTAACTGGTGAGAATTTATAATTTGGGAGCTTAAAGGAGCACATGCCAGCTGAAGCAGGATTTCATGTTTCAAATTCACAAAAATGAATAAATAAAAATCGCTTCATATTAAGGGGTTTTGTAAAGCTCCTTTGTCTACAGATTGACTTATTGGAGCTTCAGAAAGAGTACAGACTTTTTGCATTGCTTCTTAAAATGCATGTTAAAAGCAGGGGCATAATGACACCACACATGCTATAACGTGTATACGCTTACCTTGGACTCTGCGGATGCATCTGCATCCATCAGGTGTTATTCTTAATGAGCACTTCTCTCCAGTTATAGAGGCAGTAAGTTTGTCAGCAGTATTTTTTTGTTTTTGTGTTTCTTGCATCCAGCTTCATATTGAACCATTTTTGCTTTACATGTCAGATTCTCTGTTGGACAGCAGATACAACCCAACGTCAGACTTGTGTCATACCAGCTCATCGCGATCGTAGGAACACAGCAAGCTGCTTCTTTTTCTTTGCTCCACTTCGATTAGAAATACCTCCATCACCATGTCAGAGAGACGTCTCCTCCCCTCTCCCTCTTTGTGACCTGTGTCAGGTTCACAGGTAGACATGCAGGTGGAAGGTGCAGTTTTACACCTGCGTATGTGGGGGTAACGGATGCAGAAGTTTATGTAGGTGAATGAGCACTGGCAGCACGCTGATAATCTGCAAATGACTCCCGTTCATGAAGACGCACACGCACGTATGGTCAAATCCCAGTTTCACGCAGTGCTCATGAATCAGCAGTAGGTTTTATGCAAGGAAGAGATTTATGTGCAAATCTACTTACACATTTACAAAGATTTCATGAAAAAGGCCTTTCTTTGTGTAGGCTGCCATGGCGACCATGTGGATTAGAGAATGACAGGAAGGACACACAGATCAGATGTGATCTCTTTCAGTACATAATGTAACAGGTATGATTCTGTTTAGATATGCCTAGAAATTAGATTTAAGCTGCAACATGAACAAACACTTAAATATTCAGCCAAAACCAGGAATTTTAAATTCACAACGATAAATGCATTAACAGAAAATGGGAGACGCACAAAGAGACTCTGTAGATTTCTCTTACACACATATATACCTCCATGTACCAGCAGGTTTGCAGCTGTATTAAAGTTAAAAGAGGACAGAATCCTGTCCCTCTATGTTTTTGTTTTTCCTTAAATAAATATCCATCTCTCTTTTCATTTATCAGCCACAGCAGGGAGAAACTCAAACCGATGTCAACATGCCCCGCCTCTGACATTTCTCAGTTTAATTCAAGCCTCCATATGCACATCTGATAACCTTCAAACACCCTCCATCACACCCACCCACCCCTCACACCACTGCTCATCCATGTGTGGAACTAGTCGCTGCTTCCCCTGTCGATGCATTTTAAATCAATTATGTTCTTGCTATGGAACTAATATCTAAATTCTTTTCTCCCCAGCGTTCATTGTCTCATTCATTCGTCTGGATAATGTGCATGTGACGACACCAAACTCAAAACCGCAGAACTCATATAGACTATGACCCCCTAAAGAAAGGAATTGAAGTCTTGTGTGTTTTCTATTCAAGTTTTAAACATCAAGGTCTGTGATGATGCATTTGCTTTGTGATATGAACATACAATGCAGCCAAACATTCGATACAGTCCACCGACGCGTTCTAGATTATGTTGACTTTCAAAATTCATATGTTTAAATCACAGTATCCAGTAATATCTGTTGATCTACATGGGTAAATGATAAGTTAATAACACATATGCCCTGTATACAATTTCAACTGTTGCTCTCTCCATGGTCCTGATTTACCTGCATTTACTTGTACTGGAGATAAGAACTTCTACCAGGATAATTTATTCAAGTGGAAAAGAAAAATCATTGATGAAGGAGAATTCTGGAAAAGGGGAGGAAAATCCGTATTTGAGACAAATGAGATGACTAGTCAACAGGGACTTTCATGCTTAAAGCACTAGCAGCATGAACTCAACACATTTAATGGGAGGCACAAACCACAGGAATATGTATTATATTTGATCTACAAAGTGCTTAAGTGGTAAGAGACTTGTGTTAACATCGCCATTTATAAAGGCGAGCTTTGGGGAGCCATTAGGCTTGTCTTGTATTTGACTTTGTGAGTAGCGGGACGTTTAACAACGCATGGGAGCCTGCGCAGGTGCCAGAGTGATTATGCCGCTGCCCTTTTAACCACAAGCCACATTTTTCACATTAACACACGAACACACACAGAGACTAGTTCAGGGAGACGCGCAGGAAGAGGCGACAGACCAACCCACCCACATTTCAGCCCATGTGATAAGATATTCTGCATGACAGCTGTGGGTACAGGGAGGGAAAATAGATTTGTCTAGGGATTAACAAAATCCAGTTTGCTATAAGCAAAGAACACATAATAAATCCCATTGGCTTTAAAAAGCGTCTTGCTTCCCTTCATCTCCCACAACCTTCTCAAACTGTGTAAAAGTAAAATAAGTCCAAAACCTCTAGCCTCCAGCGACTTCAACTCCAATCTCGACTCAGACCCTGTGGCAGAAAACTTAAGAAACTTTGGTGGAAATACTCTCTCCAGAGGTTAAGTTAAAACATTGCTTGTTGCAGTGTAACGCTTCACTCTACCTCACAATCTCTTGAAAGGAAAAATCCTCCCACTAGTATATTCATACTGTTGAAGTAAATGTGATTTCTATTTCACTTTATAGCCGACACGTTGCCATCACTGAATGCTTTCTATATCCACCAAACACAATGGTGCTTCAAGGTTTTTTGTTGTTTTTCCTTTTTTTTCCCCCTCTCCTCCTGCTTCAAAATTACCTGTTTAATGCTAACATTTAGTGCAGCATCATGACAACACAATGGTTTCCACTGAGAAAATGCAGCTTTTAAGTACAGAGAAATGTAGCAGATATGCAATCAATTTCAAAAAGCTTGTTGATGCGAATACTTGAACTAAAGCGAGTGGAAACGCAAGCAGACGGAGAGGTTTGCACTTAAACGTAGGAGATGATGGATGGATGGATGGATGGATGGATGGATGGATGGATGGATGGATGGATGGATGGATGGATGGATGGATAGATGGATGGGTGGATCTCTTTCGATTTTATTGTCTCTTAAAGCTGCAAGAGACGTACAGCAGTCCAGGACAAGACAAAAATAAAATAAAATAAAATAAAAAATAGGGAAACATAAATTTAAACCTCAGATGTACACATTATTATTAATATTTATCTAACTGTATGATGCAACAGCAGACTCATGTCTTTTAATGTTATTTAACTGTATATTTTGTGTTGTTTGTTTTCTCAGATGCATTTACTTATTTGTTAAAATGTTGATTAGTGTACAAACAAGTAAGCTAAAATAATAAAAGAGCTACTAACAGTGTTTGGATTTCGTTAGACCCTGACCTCCCTGTCACTGGCCACCTCCTGTAGCTCTTCAGGGGGGGATACTGAGGCAAGTGGACATGTCCAAAACCATCCCAGGGAGGTGTAAAGTCATCCTGACCAGATGCCAGAACCACCTCAGACTGATGCTCTCAATGTGGAGGAGCAGTGGCTCCACTCCAACGCTCCCCTGAATGGTGGAGAGTCCACTTGTCCCCCACTCGTAACCAAGACTCCGAGCTACTTAAAATGCCAGACTTCAACCCACCTCATCCAAATCCTCGTGGGCCCAACACCTAACCCTGACCCAGGAGAAAGGCACCTGCATCAGGTGTTCTGCACTCCATCGACAGGATGTGCAAGAAAGTATAAGACATTAGTTTGTCCGGCAAGAACATGGCGAGTTCAGCGTAAGTCATGCATGCCATCTCTTCTCGTAGTTCTCACTGATGAGCAAAAGTTCATCCAACATTTACCTTTGTCCAGTCCCTTGTTAGGTTACTCTAGTTTCCGCTTCCTTGCTTCCTCCAACCCGCTTCTTTTGATTTATTCAGCATCTCTGCTATTATGAACTTCTTCCTATGGACATGATGTTGGTGTGTGACCCCTTTTTTTGTGTCACTTTTTTCCAACTTATGTTGAAAAACTACAGTCTTCGTAAAGTATTAAGGACATAGCAATATGTAGGAGGACACCTATGCCGGCATGCTATTTGTGTCTCTGTTGAGGACATTCGCTATAGGTATGAACTCTTTAGCTGGCAGTCCTTCACCTTGAATGCTGTGAGGTCACTTCGCTTTAAAAGCAAAGAATTGTGAGCAAGAACTAGAAACCTTGTGAACTCTTGGATGACAGACCCCACCCAACCCCCCCACCACCAAAAGAGCCAATGCGTTAGAACACAGAAACAGAAGGAAGGAAACCAATATTTTTACACCTTTTAACGCAGCAGAATTATTGTCATGTCGAAAAAAGAGTGCAGGATTTTATGTGTTGCTTTAAATTCAAATTTATTAAGTAGTTCATCCTTTTTATGAGTCGCAGAATTCTGCCTTTGAGATTGTTGAATGTCAGCGCGGCACTGGGAGAAAAAAGACAACTCGTTTTCATTCAGAGAAAACAAAGTCGTCCATTTATTATTCATTCCCCGCAACTACTTTTTAGCAAATCCTGCAGTGTTTGTGCATTGCAGTTTTCTTCAAGTCCAATTCCAGCTGCACCAGAAATGCCTGTCATCTGTTGTTAAATACCAGCTGAGTATGAAAAATACTGTACACCATTAAAATTCTGAAATAGCCTAAAAATGCAAGAGCTGTTTATTGTTTTTGAGGGTGTTTGAACCATAAAGCAGATTTTCTCTTTAAGTCACTCTCATTAGACCAGAGCCATCAGGCAATTTAATGAATTTCCCCTGAGACAAACTGATTCTGCAATCCTATTTACATCCGGTAGCTTCATGCAAAAATCAGATGTACAATGGCTCCCCGGAGAGTTAGACTGCAGTACATCAGCATCTACGACCCTCCGTACTGGCTAAGTACCATCCCAGCAGCCTTTATTTGAAAAAGACTTGTTTGATTGATTGAAAAACATTTAACTAAAGAGGGGAGCGCAGATACATAAACCCAGTAAGGGGTCGTAACGAGGATGGAAGCGAAGATGCAATTGTTTTGTTATTCTGGTGGTGACGAGCGAGGTCACCAGTAATGATTAAGGTTTAGGGGACCATCATAGCTGTGCAGGTGCTTGGATTTGCTGTTCACACCTTGATGAGATGAAGGGCTGGGAGCATGAAGAATGGAGTGCCATGCTGCACCTTAATCCGTGATTTACTGCCTTTGGCACTCAGTGATTGAAAAGAGCAGCACACGGTGGCTGATCTGCCTAACAAGGACTGGGTAAAGGAGGGAGATTAAAGAGTGGGTGTTTGCGTGTGAAGTCTGTGAAGGGAACCGCCACCTACACACCCAAGTCATCTAAGTCACTGAAGCTGCGAAGCAGACGGCATGCTGATGGGAAGGAGGAGGAAAAGGAGCTAGAGCTTAGAAATGAGACTGGCTAAATATGCCAACAGTTTGTGCCATGCAGCATTTTCCCCACTGAGCTCCTGTTTACAGATATAATGACTGCGATACGGACATGCACATTTTCCAAAGAGGTTCGCCCACATACAAACAGGCACGCACCAAGACATACACATCCAATTAACCAGGAAAGCTTCAGATAGGCATGCTTTAAAAGCTCACAATCAGGGAAGACTGACTTAATTAAGACTCCTACATACTGGATCTCTGATGGTATTTAATTTCTTCGAAGATCCCGCCGGCTGCAGGGAGCATCTGAGCTCAGCAGGGACTCTGCTACGACTTGAAACACCAACTTCACAATCGTCAGTGAGCTACGACGCAGAAATTAGCTCCAGTGACAGCGTTCAGTTTTCACCAAAACTGATAAATGTACTTTTTTTTTTTTTCCATCTGATAGCGTTTAAAGTAAAAATGATGATACTGCATGTGAATAACCCAGAATCGCCTGATCAGACCACCACAGGCTACGCTGTCACAAGGAGGGGTGACCTGAGAGCAGCAGAGATGCGATCAGGCTCCGATGTTAAATGGCCCTCAAACAGGTTCCCACGTCGGCATCTGATTAGATGAATAAAAGGAAGGACCTGAACGGAATTAGATTACTTTGGGAAAGCGCTGTGATATGGAGTTGCATTCACAAATACCACTAAAAGCCTGGGAAAAAACAAACAAAAAAAGACAAACAACCCAGATTTCTTCAAGCCAGGCTCTGTGATGGGATGGAGCTGTATCTGTGCCTTTGGCAAAAGACAAGCAAAAGTCATTCACTTGAGCACTTTAATTACTGCAGAAAAAGTCCATGTTTACAGCAACATATGCCGCGTTCAAGCACACTAGTCTTTGAGGAACATCCATGAATTTTTCAACAACACGATGCAAAACCACAGGTATGATAGCGTACTGGCTGACCTGAACCTCCAGTTCACAGTCTGAGGAGAACTGTGAAACAAGAGTTGTGAAAAGAACCATGTTTTCATCATTTGGAATCCTTTATGTCAAAGTGGCATTTAAAGGTTGGGTAGGACATCTGTTTCTACAGGGTTTCTTTCTTTCTTTTTTGGCTACATGAACTGAAATTGTCTTTACACACCGATAAAATGGCAGTAACAGTAAAATAAAAACAACATTAATCACTTATGGAAGTGACTGGGTTCTAGAAACAAGATCCAGTAATCGGTCCTCATTCAGGAAATCGTAAGTCGGTGATCCTTAGTAAAAAATCTGCTCCGCGTTTATGAATGCTACATCATTTCTTTCCATGAGAACGTTAGCGAATGGGTGGGGGTGTGTCCCGCGCAAAGTTCATTCATTAGCGCATAAACAAAGTGTGAAGGGGATTCACATGATCTCCAAACCTCGGGGGTAAACTCGTAATCTACACGTTTAGAAAAACAATCTGAAGCTTAAATGTGCTAAATGCTCATCAGTGAAGATAAGTGTGCTATATTTCATATGTCTTCCCACCATTAACGGAGGTGTTTCAAAGTTATCAGCATACCGTCGAAATGATACAACACATTCATGTTGTAATGTTATTTAGAATATGCGCTCCTCATTTGCATAAGCGCCACACGTGGTCGGAGGCAGAACTGCAGTTCCATGACTGCAGAAACGCTACGTTTTTCAACCTGGACCCCGGAGGAAGAGTTTTTATTTAAATTGTGCATTTTCACAGGCTCTCTTACCTGCTGATGAGAGCTGACGAGGTGAAACGTAATAATTAAGATCCATACTGTCTGTCATAAAATTAAAGGGAAATTTATGGTTTTTGTTTTTTTTTTGCATAGTCAAAACATTTTTCCCCTCATTTGACAGTTGACAAGACAGCAGAGAATTTTATTCTTTTCACAGCTTTGCAGACTGATGACAAATTTCAAGTGTATGTCAGGGTTTTCAGCACCTATTCAGAGCTCTCTAGAAGGAGCGCTGGTAAAGCTTCACTAAGGTTGAGTTTTTTTATTTGTTTTTTTCTGGAAGAAACATGAATTTGTGCCTTTGCTGTCTCATTAAAGTTTGGTCAACCAATGACAAAACGCTAGTTAGGCTGGCAGAGATGCCAAAGAACAATCACATCGAGGGAAGATGAATGCAGTGATCTTTAGCAGTCATGGTCAAATCTCTTCTTTTTTTTTTCCCCTATATGCAAACATTTTTTTCCACACTCTTTGTATAAATTGTATCTAAGGTTGTGTAGCTCGCTATATTTTTTTGATATGAACAAGTAGTTTTTTATCAAACATACATTAGCAAGAGCAGGATATAAGAGCCTACCCAGGAGGCTGGACGGTAAAAGTAGGCTGCAAGGTTGGAGAGTGCAGTAGGCGTCCCTGAGTGTGTGTCCCTGAGTGTGTGTCCCTGTGTGTGTGTCTGTGTCGGGGCTTCAGATAGAAAACAGAAGGAAAACAACGGATCTGTTTTGTTGGTCATTATTTTGCCCTTCGGCCTACTTCTGGGTTTGGTTTCTAACTAAGCTCTAACATTGCTGAGGGTTGTGATCTTGCAGGCCGCTAGAGAAGCTCAAGCTGTTTCTCTGCTAGCTTGGCTTCACCATTCAAGTGGATACTGTATTTGAAGATGCCATTAGGACTGGACAGATGGACGGTGCCAGCTGACGGCTGACAGGCGTCACTAGCAGCTCTGATGCATGAGCAGTCGATGGAAATACCATGTTGTCAACAAAGCTGCTGCCAACACACGTTCCAAGAGTTAAGGTGCAAGTCCACAGCGCATGACTGCATTCAGATACAGAAAGAGGATTAACCAATGTGAAAGATGGACATCATTGCATCCCAGTGAGCCTGATGGTCCGTTAACGCCTGGTGGTGAAAATGCAGCAGAGTCGAGCATCTACAGAAACTGTGCTGTAGGTTGCTTTAACTTTAAAATGAAATTATATTTTACTTAGCCATGTGCTCAATCAGGTGTTGTTAATGCTAATGTTGTTAACAGTTCAACTTCAATACTATAACTGAGACCATGAGCTGCAGCTGCACTACTCTGCTGTCCTTATCCTTTGTTACACAAGGCAAAACATTTTCAAGGACACTTTCCCAATTATTGCACATTTCTCCTCCTGATAACTTCCCATAACAGGAGCAAATCATGCGTCTTAAACGGCCTCTGATTGGATAGCAGGGTTTCGACTTTATGAAAATACATATACAGGTTGAGGAGAACTTCTGCAGAATTGTTGAATCTGTCTCCTGCTGCAGCATTGAAGACATTTGCAAACATAACTTTTTCATGATCAAGTCTTAATTTTCTCTTCTCGTCTGGTAATCACAGCAGCAGAAAATCCACAACACTAATATGCCATGTGGAGCTTATTTGCCATAAAACAAAGGAAAAGGCAACAGTGTAGCTAAACTGTAAAATGGGTGATGTTATGTTTCCTTACTTGCTTCATCAAAATCAGCTGAAGCTCAGCAACAGGCCTCTCTCTTTGGTGGCTGTCCACTACTTTGCTCTACATGTACTCATCTTGAAAAATAAGGAACAGCTGCTTTAATGTTTGCCATGCATTTTTCATGTCTGCATATAAAAGCAGCACAATAAGATAAGAATTTATACAGAAATGCTGCAGATACCGGCTTTCAGTGCTGAGTCTAACCTCGGCTATTTTAACTGCCCTTATGCAGAACAGTTGGACACAAATAAGATTTAAACTACACAATAACTCCAGTCCTTTACAGGGAGAGCAATTTATGTCTTTTAGCTTTGAATCCAGCTGTCCATTTATCAGTGGACATTTTCTTATTTAGCTAGAAATGAATAAACTCTGGAAGGAAGGAGCTCGTTCATCGTGCCGTTCCATCACTCAAGTACCATCTGTTTCAAGGATTGAAATTGGCCAGGCCTCGTTTACAGCTCACAATATATTTTTACGAGGATTGTGGATAACCATGTAAATTAAAACATGGGAGAAGCTGAGTTTGTGAACAAGGAAAGGTGAAGCTAAAGTGGAGATTTAAGGATAAGAGATGACATTAAGAGCCCAGACAATCCAATCTGACTGCACAATCAGCAGTCAGATCTGATGAGCTACCATGAGCTACTCTGACTGCCAGCACAGCAAATACAAATGACACCAGCTGACTTTACATTCAACTGACGATGAAAATTCGAAAGGCGAATTTATTATGAACTTAACCAAGCTTGAATGCTTAGCTCCATTTCTACGCAACTATATAACCTCATTTTCAAAAAAAGTTGGGGCACAAAGCATAAATAAAATCAGAATGCTTTACAAATCCCATAAAGCTATATTTTATTTCCAATAGAACATGAGGAACATATCAGATGTTGGAACTGAGCATTTGACCATTTCATGGAAAATATTAGCTAATTTTGACTTTGATGGCAGCAACACGTCTCAGAAACGTTAAAACAGGGTGAAGTTTACGACTGTCTTCTTTAAATATCTGATATCCAGATAGTGAGGAGACCAGCTGTCAAGAGTTTTAGGAGAGGAATGCCTTCCCATTCCGATCTGATGCAGGATTCTAGCTGCTCATCAGTCCTGTGGTTTAGTGTTGTCTTGCTGAAATATGCAAGGTCTTCCCTAAAAGAGACGGTATCTGGATAGGAGCAGATGTTGCTCCAAAACCTCTGTTCTATTCAGCATTGATGGAGCCTTTCCAGATGTGGAAGCTGTCCATGCCATAGACACCAATCCAACCCCATACCATCAGAGATGCAGGGTTTTCAGAATCATCTGCGTATAACAAGCTGGATGGTCCCTCTCTGTTTTATCTGCAGGACAGAGTGTCCATGGTTTCTTCAGACCATTTTAAATGTACTTGGGTCCAGAGAGGACTGCAGTGTTTCTGGATGGTCCTTGCTCAAAGACACTCCTCCTGATTCTCTGAATGATGATTGGATCTTCAATGTCTTGGTAATTTGAATTTGAGGAACGTTTTTCCTGAAACGGTTCTACAAGTTTTTAGACATAGTTTGTTGCAGATTAGCAAACCTCTGACCATTTTTACGTCTGATAGGTTCTTCTTCGCTGAGATGCTCCTTTCATATCTAGTTGCGTTACTGACCTGCTGCCAAGAAACCTAATTAGTTGTCTAATGCTCCTCCATTTGTTTTTGATCTGCACCATTTACTTTTCCAGCCTTTTGTTTCTCCTGTTTCAAGTTTTTTGAGGTGTGTTGCTGCCACCAAAGTCAAAAGAAGGTCATATTTTCTATGAGATGATAAAATGTCCCACCATCTGACAGATGTTCAATAGACTGCCTGATGGCTTATTGGTAGTGCTTTTGTTTCCTACGTCGGAGCTCTTTTTTCCAAACTAAGCATATGGATCACAGCGCTGTGGTGACCCTGAACAAGAAGCACAGGAAAGCTAATTTTTATTTTTTATTTTTTTTAAATTAGGCTGATATAAACAACTTGCTTGCTTGTTTGCAGTGTCCCACTGAATTTCATGATAGAAATAACTTACTTTTAAACTCCAGTGGTAATCAGGAGCAAATATCTTATACTGTACTGTACTGTACTTTATTTTTTATTATATTTTGCCCTGTCATGGGGCTGCTGCAAATGACAATAATAAACCTAAAAGCGTAAAGGAAAAGCATAATGTTACGCACCAGAGAACATCCTGAACCATGTATGCTGGAGATGATCACTGTTTTTTGTTCTCTTTTGAATTTTTCTTTTGTTTTTCCCCCAGATGTAATTACTGAACTGGTTGCTAGGAAGCACGCTGGATCCAGATGATTTAACAACATTTGAAAACAGTAGTTAGAAAACATTCATAATGATCAACTTTATTTTAGTTGAGAGCAGTTTTTTTTTTCTTAAACTGTGAAAGTCTTAGTTTGTTTTTTGAACTATCATTATTAGTTGTCTGTTGACTTATTCAGATTCCATCTATTAGATGCCTTAAAAGCATTTATAAGAGCAGTTACCATAAAGAGCAGGATATTATCCTTAAATCATGCACCAATGTTATAGCTGGAGATTTACAGGCTAACTGCATTCACCACTAAGTGCTAAATAAAATGATAATCAAACAGTATTTGATGGGGGTTTTATGGCTGAGGGCTCCTTGGCACCAGCGGCAGGCCATCTCTCTACATTTTTCTTCATGCTTTTTAAATATCGCCTGCTATCGAAGGCTTTGTTTGCTTTGAGTGGATGTTTTTATATTAAGACAAAAACATATGAAGTCAGCAGCCATTTCTAATATATACATCTATATATCTATGCAGAGAATCCTGAAAAAAGCAGCACTTTATTCACACATTCTGCACTCATCGTTCACTGAAAGCAACATCTATAATACATGCTACATCATGATGGTTAGTGTGAACTGACTCCACCATATTGTAGCTGATAATGAATTAGTTACTACATGGTTCAGAGCCATGAACCATCAAGAAAAGTCATAGAACTGCACAAACACCTTGTTAAAATATCAGGAGTAAAAATGTTTTGCTACAAGATAAGGAATCAAACAAAAGGTTCAAGCGATTTTAAAAGCAGCCGAGCAGATCTGTCATCATCTTTGTGCGAACATACAAACCAGTCAGAGCGACTGATTTCCTTTTCCTCTTTTTTTGAATTCACTTATCACAACGTTTCATCTCCCAAACAATTTGGGAGCTCAGAACACCAATGTCTGCTAAATGCTTGAAATCATCTGATGTCAGCGATGCGGTCTCAGTTGTATTAGGCTGCAGTAAAATGGTACAGCTTCACACACCCTGCCTCACATATTCGTTGTAGCTTTCGCTTTTCTATCAAAGGTTTCCACGGTGCGAGCCTTGGAAAGGAAAGAGGGTGTTTCAGCTGATAACAATGTTCGGCTGAAAATCTACATCAAACTAGTGTGTGCATGCCATGTTTTCATCCAGAGATAAAACTAAATAAAAAAGGGAGTATTCAACTCTACGCATCTTTTCATTTCGCAACAACGAAACCACAAATAGAGGCGTGATGAGCCCGAACCATGTTGGCGCCTTTGTAAGCCAAATGTATGTAAAGATGTATAGAACCAGCAGTGACAGAGGGCACCTGCTGAGTTTACCCATGTCACCAAAAGAAGAAAAAACAAGCCACCAACACAAGTCACCATCTTTTGAGGCGGTGTAACAAAGATTCCTCAACTAC